>CM060912.1:222214730-222814730 GCA_030737875.1 Allium sativum | reverse complement strand
ATATACTATAATAATTTCAAATATCTATACTTTGCTTATATCAAAATATAATTTGGGTTAAATTATTTCATTTACCCTTTTTCAAAACATACTGTGTCGGTTCATCATATTCAAGCGTTTATAAACCCCTATCGATACAGTGGATCAAACTGATCGACCAGAATTCATAAACAAGTCAACCAATAAATCTCCACAATATAAAATCATTTTGTATCAAATAACAAATACGTTCACTCGTATATATACACTCAAACTCAGTCCAGGGTATTACTAATCCAATCTCTACTGAATCACGCCACAGAGCCAAGGTAAATCACCTAACCTTCAGCTCTGATACCAACTGTAACGACCCGGGAAAAAGCGACCTTGGTTATCCGATATATAACACCTATCGAACAATCAAAAGTCGAAATTACCGGATAGTCCAAGAAAGAAATTAGAGGGTGAGGATAGATAAGATAGAAAATTAGAACAGAAGAAGAAGAAGAACACAACAACATCAGAGTAACACGAATCTCACAGCGGAACGAATAAAATATAATAGACAACATATCTTGAAATCAAAGTAGTATATGTATATCATACCATTATCAGAGTACAACACTTTCATCACAGCGGAATAATCAATAGCTAGAAAAATCTTGAAGCCTCCTGTTCCAAGCTCTTCAAGCATACCTGTAAACCCTGACTACTTGACTGCCCGTACAAATTTGGGCACCCAAGAGTTTAGGGAAAACAAAACAAAATAAACTATGGGTCAGTCATGGGACTGGTGTGAGTAAACTCAAATCATTTGGTTTAACTTTCAAAATCCTTTCGAAAGAAAAGATAATCGTAAGACCAATCCACACATAAACACGGACGGTTTTTACCTTACGATAACCAAAAACACTTTGGAAATCATATATTATCTGATATTATAATAATGTCTAATCACAAGTAATTAAAATCTAGTAGAACGCTTGCATCTCACGCTCTACATATATAGTATACAAATCAAACTCGCGGGCACTTATTGGAGATTGGATTCCGACCTTGACAAGGTATGGGACCACCTGCCGATAGTGTATCTCTAGAGGCGAATACACTGGGTTCAACAAGAACATCTTGCAACCCGGCCCTCACATGACCGACCACTCATTCCGCTTGAGTGTATCGAATTTATATCACCAACGGTTGGGATCAGCAACCGTCTCCCGAATAGGACAGCATCGATAGATTAAAGAAGCAATTGGAATTTCTCTAGATAGGTGATCATACATCCTAATGGGTGCGACCCACATAGCCATGCTGTCTGCCCGATTTTTGTCATTTCCCGGTTGATGAGGCTAGAGGTCATAACGTATCTTTTGACAGATCACACCTCCATTACTTTGAATGCCACATCGTCATACCCGCCAAATCACAAATTGATTTCACCAAAAATACCACGGGTATACAGCTAAGAGAAACGAATTCCTCCGCCACCAAACGTAAGTACGTTTGAAGAGATCAACTTACGCGATCCTTTGAATATACTCTGTCAGACATTCGTCCATTCACGTTTGTCCTGGGACTGGACAAACCGAAGGCACTATTCTGTAAATAGGATAGCCCTTGCATAACTCCGTCTTCAATATATTCAACATACTTGATTCGCAACGCTTATGCCAATACGGAGTGGTTCTCTGGATAATAATCCAACCGGTCTCTCCATATTAACAACGTAAAATGGTCAAAAACTTTAATAGTCGGTGATTTAACTATCAAACGAAAACATGTCTGTGTGCAAACAACGATATTATTTCCAGATGGAAATTCTATCGATCAATCATCATTCATCATCAAATTATCATAAATTTACCCTTTTCCTTATTCTTGTTTTCCTATATTTCTTATTTACTATATTTAGAAAATATACGTTATTAACAATGGGAAACAATTCCATTTCTCATTTTCTATATTCAGAAAACATTTCTGATTTTTCATTTGGAAGACATTTCCAAATCTCCTTCATTGGGTTTAAACTGATGTTTGAATAAACATCGCTATGCCAACACCAACCATTTCGCTCATTAACTAAATTCACTTAACCCCTTTCATTCTCGAACCTTATCCACTTCTTAGTTAAAAACGAAGTCAATCAAGTTGGGGTATAATTACCTCCCAGTCCTTAACTGAACAACATTTCTAACTTCGAAATAAACAAAGTTCAAACTTTAACTCTTAAAACCACTTACTTACGTAACTCTCGGATTCTATTTACGAATCCACTTCCTTTACGGAAGTCATTTGATTATAACAATGGTGTTATAATTCCTGCATCCGAAATATAATAACTTTAATATGACTTTTTCTTTTTAGCTCAAATAAATACACGAACAACTAATTTATCAACTCCTATTCTGTTAACTATAATCTATAACCCTTATTCTATTAACTCTTACTGGATTAACTCTTATTTGGATAACTCGGTTTGATTAACTCATCTTGATTAACTCAACTCGACCAACTTACTTGATCAGCTCAACTTGACTAACTTAACTTAATTAACTCGACTTATTTAACTCAATTTATTTAACTTAATTTGACTAACTATTATCGAATAACTAATATTCGATTAACTTATATTCGACTAACTATGTATGTTTTTAACTTCATTTTGAATAGCTAATATTTGATTTAACTTCATTCGCTTGACTCTAGATCGCAGCGATCACAATGGTTACGCCTGATTCCCTCAGGAAACATCCGACCACCTTAGGCTATCTGCAGCCCTGCGAATTTCGCTAGCAGTCGTGCTTAATGGCAATTTATACTGAATAACTACTTCTATTTAACTATATCTCGAATAACTAAGTTCGATCAACTCTAATTGAATAACTAATATTCAATTTAACCCTTATTCGGTTACTATATTCGAATAACTCTAGTCCGATTTGATTCAAACCGCTTAACTCTAACTGATTTACTCTACTGGTTAATTCTAACTAACTAACTCTAACTTTTTGACTCTAACAGCTTAACTCCAACGGTTTAATTTTAATAGATTAACTCCACCTGTTAGACTCTAATAGTTTAACTCTAACAGTTTAACTCTAATGGTTTAACTCTAACTGTTTAACTTTAACGGTTTAACTCTAACACACTAACTTTTCTGATTAACTCTAATGGTTTAACTCTAACTGTTTAACTCTGACAGTTTAACTTTGGTTGATTAACTCTTTGAATTAACCCCTTTGAATTTTCTTTTTTGAATAATTCCATTTGAATAACTCCTTTTTGAATAACTCTTTTGAATTACTCTTTTTGAATAACTCCTTTGAATAACTCTTTTGAATTACTCTTTTTGAATAACTCCTTTGAATAACTCTTTTGAATAACACTTTTTGAATAACTCTTTTGAATAATTCCTTTTCTATTTGTTTACTTAACAAATAACTATTCCCTTTTTACTTCTATTTATTTAACAAATAATTATTACTTTTAACTTTTCCATTTATTCTCTACATAAATATCTCTCTTAACTTTCCTTTATTCCCTAAATGAATATTCGCTTTTCAATTCCATTTGTAATCGTTTTACAAATGATTCCCTTTTGATTTCTATTTGTAAAGGTTTCACAAATAGCTACTTTTTCCCTATTGCAAATATTTTCCTTTACATTTGTTTTACAAATGTATTTCCTCTATGTTTGTTTTTCTTTTCAAATCTTCTCCTTTATATTTGATTTCACAAATATTTTTCTTTACTCAATTTCTTTGATTCTATAATTATTTTACTCTATGAAACTCTTTTCCTTTTATATACAAAATCTATTGATTTTATATAAATAATTTATTTTCAAAATATACTTTGAAAATTCCTTTTCACTTCCCGTTATCATTTATGGTATAAAAATACCAAATCAAAAGGTTTGATCATCATCCAAACACACGGGTTCAACGACAGATGATATAACACATCATATAACAGAATATATGAAAAACGGTAAATAAATGTTGAGGAATCCAGTTGGATCCCTCCGACCTGTTTCCCTGCATCCACAGATGTTACACAATATAATTCACATCAATTTCATTTCAATATGAGGTATTCTGATAAACAAAATCAACATCAGTTAACGATATATATATATAGCTATATCGGTATTTTCAATCAATTGACTAGCAGTTCAACCAAACAATCAACACTCAGCAATTCAACCAATAATTATCAGTTCTAAAATTACTTTATAAAAATATAAAGTGTTCAGAGTTAGTGAGATTTACTCACATTGGACGGTTTATCGTTGAATAACGATAATCGGTCATTGATTTGGTTCAGACGTTAAATTTCACCATAAATCCAAACGAGCTCCAATCCACTTGCGGTCAGTTCCCTTGCGTAGTGCTCGTCCATACGATCCCAACGGATCCTGTTTCGTTAAATTTCGTTAATGTATGCAAAAGTTATGCTATTTACAATATCTACCTAATTTAAATGAATATTAAATTAATTTAATTAATTAAATTATTTTTATCTTAATTTATTTCTAATTGCATTATTAGCCAAATTACCTTCCCTGCCCTTCTAAAAAATCCTACTTTCCCATCTCTAGCCATATCCAAATTTTTTTTAAAATTGAAAAACCATTTTAATATTAATTAAATTTAATTTTCAAATAAAATATTTAAAAATATTCATTTAATTATAACTTAAAATTTTTAACCCGGATCAAAAATCTGCTTCCACTCATTTTAAAGTATTTTCCGATAAGAATCCAACGGTCCTTGTTTCGTGGAAATCCGACTTGTTTTGAAAAAGTTATAAGCTTTTAAAATTTATGGTTAAAAATTACGAAAATGCCCCTGGTCTGTTTTAAATTCAAATTAAATTTTAAATTTAAATTTAAATTAATCATCCCATCCGTCGGATCAGTTAGGGATAGCCAGGGAGAGCAGGAAACTATATTTTCCAAACTCAAGCCTTAGACACTATCCTCTCTGTCACCCTTAGAATGTTCCGATATTTATTTTTACAAATTCTATTTTAATTATAATATATATATATATTACACAAATAAATAAATATTATTTAAAAACTTACCCTGCGAAGCCCAAGCCTCTGCCTAAAAGTCCCTAGCTCCCCGTCTTGCCCTCCTTTCTCCCTTCCTTCCTTTTCCCTATTTTCTATTATTTTATTATTATTTCTGTCATTGCCAAAGCTTGAAAGAGGAGGAGGAGGAGTGAGTTTAAAATGAAGGGGGGGCTATTTATAGCCGAAGGAGTCACATGGATTGCTGAGGTGGCGCGAATCCAACGGTCGAAAATGGATGGCTAGGATTAATCCTTAAATTAATTAAATTATAAATAAATTTAATAATTTATGAATAGTAAAGTGTGTTTTCTCAACCCTATTCGGACGTTAATTTAACTTACTTATTGATACCTTATCCAAAATCTTTTTCAACCATGTTGTTCAATTTTTCTTGCTCTTCAATAATATATAAAAATATTTAAATTTTGAATTCGTTTGAACTTTCAAATAATTTAAATTCAAATTCAAAATAGTGTTTTGTGTTAGTTTTAACACCTTCCGGTCTCATGTTGGAGTATCAAACGATAACGGTTTTCAGAAATTCTTCCACCATCTGGTCCGGTTTTTAACGTACTTCAATCCTATGTATTCAAATCAAAATTCGGAGTTCGTTTAGATTTTCAAATAATTTATTTAAATTTTGTTTCCTTAATAACTTTCTATATCCGTTATAGGATTTTCCCAGATTTCATATATAGCTAATATCCTATGTTTAGAATTTTCCTGGATAGGTCTCAGGTTCCAGTTTTGCCGTTAGCATTAGCAAATTCCAATTACCGTCAAAATTTAGTTCAAATTTTGGCCTTTTATTTTTTCTTTTCCACATACGGATACCATTTTTGACGTAACTTGGTTGGTTACCTAATTTCATCATTTCGGATTTAATGAAACTGATTTCATCGAAATCCGAGTTCGTTAGCTACTACATCCTTTGTAAACGTACTATTTTAAATTAAAAATTTATCCTTTTATACTACCAGTTCACGAATAAAAATAGACAAAGTTATTTAAGGATGAATTTCCAATTAGCACGACTGCTAGCGTAATTCGCAAGGCTGCAGATAGCCTACGGCGGTCGGATGTTTCCTGCGGGAATCAGGCGTAACCATTGTGATCGCTGCGATCTAGAGTCAAGCAAATGGTGTTAAATCAAATAGTAATTAATTAATAGAAGTTAATTAAGTCGATTTAGTCGAGTATTAGTAAATTAAGTAGGGTTAGTAAAAAAGGGAATTAATCGAATATCACCTATTCGAAGTAGAGTTATCGAATATAGTTTATTCGAGAAGAGTAATCGAATATAGTTCGTTCGAAGTGTGTTAAATCGAATATAGTTACTCGAAGGAGAGAATTATCGAATATGGTTTATTCGAAGTGAGATTTTTCGAATATTAGTTATTCGAAGAAAAGGATTATCGAATATTAGTTATTTGAACAGGGGAATCGAATATAGTTTATTCGAAAGAGAATTATCGGATAGTGATTATTCGAGAGTGAATCATACATGGAAATTCGATTATATTGAATCAAGGGAGTAATGTTTACTTTCCATTTCAAATCAAGTTTTAATTATCTGTTAATAAAGTAGTTGGTTGTTTATTTATCCAAATTAAGATATGAAAATATATTTAAGTTAACATATTTTGAAAGCATAGAATTATAACATTTATAGTTATAATCAAATGATTCAGTAAAGGAAGTGGATTCATAAATAGAATCCGAGAGTTCGCAAGGAAGTTTCTTAAAGAGTAAAGTTTGAACTTTGTCTATTTCGAAGTTAGAAATGTTGTTCAGTTAAGGTCTGAGAGGTAATTATACCCCAACTTGATTGACTTCGTTTTTAACTAAGAAGTGGATAAGGTTCGAGAGTGAAAGGGGTTAAGTGAATTTAGTTAATGAGCGAAATGGTTGGTGTTGGCATAGCGATGTTTATTCAAACATCAGTTTAAACCCAATGAAGGAGATTTGGAAATGTCTTCCAAATGAAAATCAGAAATGTTTTCTGAATATAGAAAATGAGAGATGGAATTGTTTTCCATTATTAATAACGTATATTTTCTAAATATAGTAAATAAGAAATATAGGAAAACAAGAATAAGGAAAAGGGTAAATTTATGATAATTTGATGATGAATGATAATTGATCGATATAATTTCCATCGGGAAATAATATCGTTGTTTGCACATCGACATGTTTTTATTTGATAGTTAAATCACCGACTGTCAAAGTTTTGACCATTTTAACGTTGTTAATATGGAGAGACCGGTCGGATTATTATCCAGAGAACCACTCCGTATTGGCATAAGCGTTGCGAATCAAGTATGCTGAATATATTGAAGACGGAGTTATGCAAGGGCTATCCTATTTACAGAATAGTGCCTTCGGTTTGTCCAGTCCCAGGACAAACGTGAATGGACGAATGTCTGACAGAGTATATTCAAAGGATCGCGTAAGTTGATCTCTTCAAACGTACTTACGTTTGGTGGCGGAGGAATTCGTTTCTCTTAGCTGTATACCCGTGGTATTTTTGGTGAAATCAATTTGTGATTTGGCGGGTATGACGATGTGGCATTCAAAGTAATGGAGGTGGGATCTGTCAAAAGATACGTTATGACCTCAAGCCTCATCCACCGGGAAATGACAAAAATCGGGCAGGCAGCATGGCTATGTGGGTCGCACCCATTAGGATGTATGATCATCTATCAAGAGAAATTCCTTTTGTTCTTAAATCTATCGATGCTGTCCCTTATCGGGAGACGGTTGCTGATCCCAACCGTTGGTAATATACATTCGATACACTCAAGCGAAATGAGTGGTCGGTCATGTGTGGGCCGGGTTGCAAGATGTTCTTGTTGAACCCAGTGTATTTGCCTCTAGAGATACACGTTCGGAAGGTGGTCCCATACCTTGTCAAGTTGGAATCCAATCTCCAATAAGTGCCTGCGAGTTTGATTGTATATTATATATGTAGAGCGCGAGATGCGAGCGTTCTACTAGATTTTAATTACTTGTGATTAGACATTATTATAATATCAGATAATATATGTGTGGATTGGTCTTACGATTATCTTTTCTTTTGAAAAGGATTTTGAAAAGTTAAACCAAATGATTTGAGTTTACTCACACCAGTCCCACGACTGACCCAGAGTTTTATTTTGTTTTGTTTTCCCTAAATTCTTGGGTGCCCAAATTTGTACGGGCAGTCAAGTAGTCAGGATTTTACAGATAAACTTAGAGAGCTTGGAGCAGGAGGCTTCAGGAATTATATAGCTATTGTTTATTTCCGCTGTGATGCAAGGGTTGTACTCTGATAATGGTATTGTATGCATATACTGCTTTTGATTTCAAGTTATGTGATATATTATATTTTATTCGTTCCGCTGTGAGATTCGTGTTACTCTGATGTTGTGTTCTTCTTTTTCTTCTTCTATTCTAATTTTCTATCTCATCTATCCTCACCCTCTAAATTCTTTGATTAACTATTCGGTAATTGTCGACCCTTGATGTTCGATATGTGTTGTATATCGGATAATCAAGGTCGTCTTTTTCCCGGGTCGTTACAGTGGAACGCTCGCCAAAAGGTACGCCTACGCAAATATGGATTTTTGGTTTTTCTTTGGGGTTTTGAGTTTGAATTTTGGATTTTTCCGACCTTGAGAGTCGATGTATAGATATTTCTTGATCCTGCGATATCGCAGATGGTCCTCCGTGCAAGGGAGACTCTGCCGAAATTTTTCCAGAATTTAAGGAGTTAGAAAATTTTAGAAATTTTTGGGAAATTATTTTATTTGGATTAAATTGGATTTAAAAGCCATTTGGGTCAGTTTAAAAATCGATTCGAGTTTTTAAATTAAACATTTTTGAAAAGATAATGGTAGACCTTTCTTCTACTTAGCAATTTCGAGGACGAAATTATTTTAAGGGAGAAGGAATGTAACGACCCGTATTTTCTGCATATTTATTTGGATTATTTTAAATATTTTAATTATTTAAAATATGGTTTTGAATTTAAATAATCGAATTTAACGATTATATTTTGAATTTATTATTTAAATTAATAAATAAAATAATAATTTAATTTCCAGAATATTGGAAAATGTTGAATTTGAAGTATAACGTGTATCGGCTAGATATAGAGGGCCGATATGGTCTGTATTGAAAATATATCGACGATTTCGATTCGAAACGACGACGAAAATATATATGGTTTTAATTTGATTAAATAACGAGCTGCAGCGGCGCGGCAGTTCGCGTTTTGGCGTTTTGAACTTCAACGGGTTGTACCGGGTTCAAAATAAGCCGGATTTCCACGAAACAAGAAACGTTGGTACCGGTTTGACGATATCTTTCCAATGGCAGAGAAAAATTCAGTTTTCATCGTATAGATTTTGTTTTATGTCCAAATCAAATTTTGGAAAGGTCGCTATGGAATTTATATATATTATATCGATTATTTATATAGAAATAAAGGGTTTGTGATTTTTCTGAACATCGATTTGGCAAGTGATACGGGCTTATGTATTATTGTCGAGAACCCGATTGTCATTCTTTTCCCCGGGCCGTTACACTGTAACGACCCGGGAATTTCGGCTCCGAAAATCAACACAAAACCCAGCGTCGATTGTTCAGACATCGAAAATACCGAATCATTAATAGAAAGAAGTTAGAGGGTGAAAATAGATAAGATAGGAACTTAGAATAGAAGAAGAAGAAGAACATAAACACAACACAGAACCTCACATCGCAGTGGAACAAAATATAATATATAACAGCTTTTGAAATACAAAATTTTAACTGTATATACATACATCATTATCAGAGTACACACTTACAATACAGCGGAAATAACACTAGATAACTAACGCTGAAGCCTCCTGCTCCAAGCTCCTCCAAGTGAATATGAAAAATCCCAACTACTTGACTGCCCGTACAAATTTGGGCACCCAAGAGTTTAGGGAAACAAACAAAATAAACTCTGGGTCGGTCATGGGACTGGTGCGAGTAAACTCCAACCACTTGTTTAACATATATCCAACCATTTTCAATTCATTTCAACTTGATCTAATCGTTTTAACTCAATTTGTTAATTCATTTGTTAATTAGCACCTTTGCCTATTTCACTTACATAATTGAATATAGCATGTTCAAATATGTTATCTTGCTTATAAATTAATTCCATTTTTGTTTCCAGCTCAAATCCCATATTCGATTTCAAATATATATTCACCCGTTTAGTTTACTTTACCAAAATCTGAATTCGATTCAAAATCTCTTTTAATCAAATATACCCCAGGCTAGTTATTTCTATTCAGTAGTTAAAAATCTGATTTTTGTTTCAAAATCATTTCACTTACTTCACTGGAGTTCATATTTATTTTATATCTCCAGTCTGGATTTTTAAATGGCAAATTCGGATTTTTATTCCTTTAAAATCCTTTTATTTATTTAAATAAACCGTTATCGTTTTAATGGTTATGGCGCTGTTTTTCTGAAATTTTGATTTTGATATAACTCAAAATCTATTCGACGAAATCCAGATTTTTCTCTTCCATTAGAAAACTATTACCAAATCGGTCCTGACGTTTCTTGTTTCAAAGAATTCCGACTTAAATCGAGTTCTGTATACTCGATTGAAGTCCGAGTCACCAATTTACGAACTGCAGTGCTGCAGCGAGTTCGTTTTTTATATATATATATATATATATATATATATATATAAACTTTTAAACTTCGTTAAAATGAATCCAACTCCATTTTAACTCTATTTGAATTTCTTGATTCAAATTCCAATCTCAATTTTGAATTCTATTTTCAAATCTCTATAGTTAACTCCACTTGAATTTTCTTTATTCAATTTCTTTAAACAAGTCTCGACTTCAATTCCTTTTTGAAATCAATATCTCTATTTTCCTTTTGAAGATAGATTTCCTATTCCAATTTCACACTTGTATTTCTATTTCTGAATTATCAAATGATAATTCTTTTCACTTCATTTATAACTTCGTTATAAAAGAACTATTTATGAACTTCGTTATAAAAGAACTATTTATAAACTTCGTTTATAAAGGAACTACTTGTTTTATTTTTCAAAAACAAGTTTATATTTTTATTCCATTAAAAATTCAAATTCAATTTAAAAATAGAATTTTCCCTTTTAAATCTCAAATATCCTTCCACGATATTTTAAATAAATTAACACTTAGCCCAGTGATATTTAAAACAATCAAATCACCCAATTTTCAATCATTTTATTTTTAACACATCATATATGAATATATGAAATCAGCAAACAACAAATAGATAATATATTTTTTAGGAATCCAGTTGGATCCCTCCAACCTGTTTTCCTGCATCCACAGATGTTAGCACATAAATAATACCCATTCTGCTTCGTGGCAGAATATCGCGGTATAGAAGGTCATCCACTAATCATAGCGTGGGGCGTATAGGGTAATCATCTGCTATGAAACTGCGGGCATCCGCTAATGAGACTGCGGGAATCCAACCAATCAATCAACCCAATGGAAAAATTTGGATTTTTATTGGCCTAAAAATCCCTATATTTATTATATAAAATCCCTTATGGTTTTAGTGATTTCTGGCGCTGCACTTTTAAATATTTGATTTTGACATATCTCAAAATCTATTCGACGAAATCCAGATTTTTCTCTTCTATTAGAAAACTATTATCTAACTGGTCCTGACGGTTCTTGTTTCAAAGAATTCCGACTTCAATTGAGTCCTGTATACTCAATTAAAGTTTGAGTCGCCAATTTACGAACTGCAGCGCTGCGGCGAGTTCGTTTTAATTATATTTATATATATATATATAAACTTTTAAACTTTGTTAAAATGAATCCAACTCCATTTTAACTCTATATGAATTTCTTGATTCAAATTCCAATCTCGCTTTTATTTGAATTGTGTATTCAAATTCCAATTCCTTTTCTATTTGAATTCTATGTTCAAATTCTATTTCCTTTTCTATTTGAATTCTAAATTCAAATTTCCATTTCCTTTTCTATTATTCAAATTCTATATTTAAATTGGATATGGCTAGAGATGGGAAAGTAGGATTTTTTAGAAGGGCAGGGAAGGTAATTTGGCTAATAATGCAATTAGAAATTAATTAAGATAAAAATAATTTAATTAGTTAAATTAATTTAATATTCATTTGAATTAGGTAGATATTGTAAATAGCATAATTTTTGCATACATCAATGAAATTTAACGAAACAGGATCCGTTGGGATCGTATGGACGAGCACTACGCAAGGGAACTGACCGCAAGTGGATTGGAGCTCGTTTGGATTTATGGTGAAATTTAACGTCTGAACCAAATCAATGACCGATTATCGTTATTCAACGATAAACCGTCCAAGGTGAGTAAATCTCACTATCTCTGAACACTTTATATTTTTATAAAGTATTTTTAGAACTGATAATTATTGGTTGAATTGCTGAGTGTTGATTGTTTGGTTGAACTGCTAGTCAATTGATTGAAAATACCGATATAGTTATATATATCGTTAACCGATGTTGATTTTGTTGATCAGAATACCTCATATTGAAATGAAATTGATGTGAATTATATACTGTAACATCTGTGGATGCAGGGAAACATTCGTAAAAGTATTTACAAATGGAATTGAAAAGGGAATATTCATGTAGGGAATAAAGAAAAGTTGAAAGAAGTACTTATTTGTTAAATAAATAGAAAAGTTAAAAGAAATATTTATTTGTTGAATAAATAGAAAAGTTAAAGGGAATATTTATTTGTTAAATAAATAGAAGCGAAAAGAGAATAGTTATTTGTTGAGTAAATGAATAGAAAAAGAATCTATTCAAGGGAGGTAATTCAAAGGAATTATTCAAAAGAGAATAGTCAAAGGGATTAATTCAAAAGAGTTAATCAACTAGAGTTAAACCGTTGGAGTTAAACTTTTAGAGTTAAACCGTTGGAGTTAAACTGTTAGAGTTAAACAGTTGGAGTTAAACTGTTAGAGTTAAACAGTTGGAGTTAAACTGTTAGAGTTAAACCGTTGAAGTTAAACTGTCAGAGTTAAACTGTAAAGTTAAACAGTTAGAGTTAGTTAGTTAGAGTTAACCAGTTAGAGTTATTTAGTTAGAGTTATCCAGTTAGAGTTATTCAGTTAGAATTAACCAGTTAGAGTTAATCAGTTAGAGTTAATTGTTTTGAGTCAAATCGAACTAGAGTTATTCAAATATAGTAATCGAATAAGGGTTAATTGAATATTAGTTATTCAATTAGAATTGATTGAATCTAATTATTCGAGATAGAGTTAAAAATAGACAAAGTTATTTAAGGATGAATTTCCATTTAGCACGACTGCTAGCATAATTCGCAGGGCTGCAGATAGCCTACGGCGGTCGGATGTTTCCTGGGGAAATCAGGCGTAACCATTGTGATCGCTGCGATCTAGAATCAAGCAAATGGTGTTAAATCAAATAGTAATTAATCAATAGAAGTTAATTAAGTCGAGTTAGTCGAGTATTAGTAAATTAAGTAGGGTTAGTCAAAAAGGGAATTAATCGACTATCACCTATTCGAAGTAGAGTTATCGAATATAGTTTATTCGAGAAGAGTAATCGAATATAGTTCGTTCGAAGTGTGTTAAATCGAATATAGTTATTCGAAGGAGAGAATTATCGAATATGGTTTATTCGAAGTGAGATTTTTCGAATATTAGTTATTCGAAGAAAAGGATTATCGAATATTAGTTATTCGAACAGGGGAATCGAATATAGTTTATTCGAAAGAGAATTATCGGATAGTGATTATTCGAGAGTGAATCATACATGGAAATTCGATCATATCGAATCAAGGGAAGTAATGTTTACTTTCCATTTCAAATCAAGTTTTAATTATCTGTTAATAAAGTAGTTGGTTGTTTATTTATCCAAATTAAGATATGAGAATATATTTAAGTTAACATATTCTGAAAGCATGGAATTATAACATTTATAGTTATAATCAAATGATTTTATAAAGGAAGCAGATTCGTAAATAGAATCCGAGAGTTACGTAAGTAAGTGGTTGAAAGTGTAAAAAGATGAACTTTGTCTATTTCGAAGTTAGAAATGTTGTTCAGTTAAGGTCTGAGAGGTAATTATACCCCAACTTGATTGACTTCGTTTTTAACTAAGAAATGGTAAAGGTTCGATAGTGGAAAATGGTTAAGTGAATTTAGTTAATGAGCATAATGGTTGGTGTTAGCATAGCGATGTTTATTCAAACATCTGCTTAAACCCAATGAAGGAATTTCGGAAATGTTTTCCAAATAAGATCAGGATATTTTCTAATATAGAAAACAAGAAGTGGAAATGTTCTCCATTGTTAATAATGTATATTTTCTAAATATAGTAAATAAGAAACATAGAGAAACAGGAATTAGGAAAAGAATAAATTCATGATAATTTGATGTAAGAGTTAATGATGATTGATGATTGATCGATAGAATTTCCAGCTGGAAATAATATCGTTGTTTGCACACAGACATGTTTTCATTTGATAGTTAAATCACCGACTATCAAAGTTTTGACTATTTACGTTGTTAATATGGAGAGACCGGTTGGATTATTATCCAGAGAACCACTCCGTATTGGCATAAGCGTTGCGAATCAAGTATGCTGAATATATTGAAGACGGAGTAAAGTGCAAGGGCTATCCTGTTTACAGAATAGTGCCTTCGGTTTGTCCAGTCCCAGGACAAACGTGAATGGATGAGTGTCTGACAGAGTATATCCAACGGATCGCGTAAGTTGATCTCTTCAAACGTACTTACGTTTGGTGGCGGAGGAATTCGTTTCTCTTAGCTGTATACCCGTGGTATTTTTGGGGAAATCAATTTGTGATTTGGCGGGTATGACGATGTGGCATTCAAAGTAATGGAGGTGTGATCTGTCAAAAGATACGTTATGACCTCTAGCCTCATCAACCGGGAAATGACAAAAATCGGGCAGGCAGCATGGCTATGTGGGTCGCACCCATTAGGATGTATGATCACCTATCTAGAGAAATTCCAATTGCTTCTTTAATCTATCGATGCTGTCCCATTCAGGAGACGGTTGCTGATCCCAACCGTTGGTGATATACATTCGATACACTCAAGCGAAATGAGTGGTCGGTCATGTGAGGGCCGGGTTACAAGATGTTCTTGTTGAACCCAGTGTATTCACCTCTAGAGATACACTATCGGCAGGTGGTCCCATACCTTGTCAAAATCGAAATCCAATCTCCAATAAGTGCCCGCGAGTTTGATTTGTATACTATATATGTAGAGCGTGAGATGCAAGCGTTCTACTAGATTTTAATTACTTGTGATTAGACATTATTATAATATCAGATAATATATGATTTCCAAAGTGTTTTGGGTTATCGTAAGGTAAAAACCGTCCGTGTTTATGTGTGGATTGGTCTTACGATTATCTTTTCTTTCGAAAGGATTTTGAAAGTTAAACCAAATGATTTGAGTTTACTAACACCAGTCCCATGACTGACCCAGAGTTTATTTTGTTTTGTTTTCCCTAAACTCTTGGGTGCCCAAATCTGTATGGGCAGTCAAGTAGTCAGGATTTACAGGTATGCTTGAAGAGCTTGGAGTAGGAGGCTTCAAGATTTTTTTAGCTATTGATTATTCCGCTGTGATGAAAGTGTTGTACTCTGATAATGGTATGATATACATATACTGCTTTGATTTCAAGATATGTTGTCTATTATATTTTATTCGTTCCGCTGTGAGATTCGTGTTACTCTGATGATGTTGTGTTCTTCTTTTTCTTCTTCTATTCTAATTTTCTATCTTATCTATCCTCACCCTCTAAATTCTTTCATTAACTATTCGGTAATTGTCGACCCTTGATGTTCGATTTATTTTGTTAATCATTGTAATACGAGAATTTAAAATAATTCAATTCGAAGTTAAAATTTATTTGTTTTTGAATTTAAAGTATATCATATCGATTTAATATGGTTATTTTATATATACACATTCAAAATAAAATTCAGAAAATATTCTGTTGAGTTCAGTATAACGCTATAACATTGGAACGACGGTCGGTATGCTAAAATAGCGGTTCGTGGTTTAAATTAATGAACCCCGATTTATTTGATCAGTGGATAAGATCAAAATCAAATCGATATATGTTAAAAAGAATAAAAATCTCTTTATATCAAATCAAATTAAATTATATTATATTTAAAATCGAAATCGAAATCATTTTAAATCCTTTAAAAAGATATCGCGTGTACTTCAGCCGACCACACATTAAAACCTTGCCTCCCTCTCCTCTTTAAATACGCAACTCCCTTTCCCACTAATTCAATAAAACAGAAAACTAAAAGGGATCGGTTCCTTACTAAAATGTCTGAAATCAAAGTTCATATAAAAGAAAACAGAAATCACGAATGAAATCAATACTCGCGAGTTGTTCTGGAGCTCAATGATCTCGAGCGCTGCCTAGGGTTCATCGCGATTTGATTTGAAGACCTAGAGGGTTCGACGAGGTTCGATTCAGGCGTTGGTCTCATCATCGACTTCCGATCTGAGGGTATGGCGGAACTCGAGCACCGATCTTCAATTCGAGCGTGGGTTCTTCTGTTCGTCGCAAGTCTGATTTGGAAGAGGTCGAGTTTCGTGATGATGTTGATGTTGTGGTGAATACGAACAAAGGTTCGATCTGTGGTAATGGTGTAGTGATGTTCGATTTGGGGGTTCCGTTCTTTTTGGGTGCTGCAGTTTCTGTTCTTGGGTTTTGGAAGTATACGACGTGGGTTCGAAGGGTGTTGCCGTGAGTTGTTTGAAGACTGGTGAAGTCTGGAGTTCGATCCTTCTAATGACAAGCAGGAGTTTGACAGTGGAGTAAATGGATTAAGGTAATTTAAATTAAATACCTTAATTAGTTTAAAGTTTAAAGAGAATATCCTAATTAGTTAATGTTTAAAAATACATAGGTTGTTTCATTATATTGGTTATGTTAGATTTAATTTAGTAACCATTAGAAGAAGAAGAAGAATATAAAGGAAAGTTATTTATTTAAATAATTAATTTAAAATAAATAAATGTTGAATCGGTAAATTTGAACAAAATCATTGCAGGTGTGAATTTATTCGAGAAAATACACAGCCAAGAAGAAATGGAAATTTATTGGTTGTTTGGCAATTTAAATCCCGGTGAGTAAATCTCACTCACCTTTTATTTATAATTATTTTTACTTCGTAAAAATAATTGTTGTTGCTTGTTTGGATTTTTCTGCTTGTTTTATATATGTATTAGTTATTTAGGCTATTATATATATATATTGGTTGATTGATTGGTTGGATTCCCGTAGTCTCATTAGCGGATGCCCGCAGTTTCATAGCGGATGATTACCCTATACGCCCCACGCTATGATTAGTGGATGACCTTCTATACCACGATATTCTGCCATGAAGCAGAATGGGTATTATTTATGTGCTAACATCTGTGGATGCAGGTAAACAGGTTGGAGGAATCCAACTGGATTCCTCAAAAATATATTATCTGTTTGTTTGTCGGTTTCATATATATTCTCATCTATGATGTGTTAAAAATCCCGTGATTGATAACTGATTGTTTTGGGGTGTTTAAATATCACTGGGGCTCGAATATTGATTTATAAAAATATCGGAAAAGGATAATAGAGATTTGAAAATGGAATTCTATTTTTATAAATAGAATTTGAATTTTTAATGAAGTATAGAAAATATTAACTGTTTTAAAAATATAAAACAAGTGAATTTATAAACTTGGTTTATAAATTAAAATACGGGATTTGAATTGGATTTATAAACTTTATTTATAAGTTTATAATGTGAAAATTTAAGGGAAGTTATAAACGTTGTTTATATTTTGAAAGGCAAAGAGAATTTTTATTAATTACAAAATGAACTAGGTTCAGTACATGCAGCTATACACGTGGAGATACAAGGAGTCAACATTATTGGAAAAGGTTACAGAAGTAACCAAAGAATGACTATAACAGCATAAGGAAAAAAAACTCAACCTAAGAAGAACGTTGAGCAGAATTATGCATACAGCGAATTACATGCATACATAACTGGTCACTGTTCTTCTTCTCCAAACCAAAGATACGATTATTCCTTTCACGCCATATCTCATAGACTAGCTTCTTAAGCAGCTTGAGCAAGATGCTAGACTTCATATCCTTCCATCTAGTCGCCTTAAAAATATTATACCACTCCATCTGACTTGACATTGACGGTTGATGATAACCGCCAACAGCCAGATGTCTGGACCAAATAACATGGACATAAGGACATTCAAAGAAGATGTGTACATTAGATTCAGAATGAGAGTTGCATAAGACACAGACGTCATCAGGTATAATGCCAAAATTATAAAGCTTATTCTTTGTGTTGACAGCATTTGACATTATCTTCCAAAGAAGTAGATTTTCTTTAGCTGAACTACCACAATTCCAAATTCTCGAATGCCATACAAAAATCTGCCGACCGTTTTGAAGCAAATTATACACTGTCTTGATAGAATGATCCTTACCCATCCATTGCAGCTCTTTATTGCCATTAATTGAGATACAACTAGCAATATCTTGCCATAAGTTCCTCAAAAAGGATGAGCTAGTATAGGGTAAAATTAGTTCACCATCATGAACATAATCAGTAACAACAGCAGATTGAGGGATACCTGAATTTATCATGATGTTGTAATCTACCACCTCACTTAGTATTAATCCTGGCCTTGCCCAAGGACTATGCCAAAAAGAAAGATTTTGAATGGCTTTATAATTACATTGCACAAAATTTTTGAAACTCGCACGGAGGTTAAGAATATTACGCCAGCTCCAACTGCAATTTTGAGGGATTGGCATAGTCCAAAAGTTCTTGTTACCAATCAAGTTGTTGTGAACCCACTTTGACCATAATCCTCGATCTGTAGCAAAAATCTTTTCAAAGTAAACAGAAACAGCAGCTTTGTTCCACAATAAAATATTAGTTATACCAAGTCCCCCAAATTTTTTCCCATCATAAAGCTTGTGAAAGGCAAATGGTATTAGTTTTTTGGAGAAAGGATTGCCATGCCATAAAAATTTATTTAACGCACTTGAAATCATGTCAAACAATGTTGTTGGTAGCATATAATGACGAGACCAATAAGTGGTCATGGCAATTGCAATGGATTGAACAATTGTGAGCCTTCCAGCCTGAGAAAGCTTGCAAGAAGGCCATTGTAAAAGCTTGGAAATAATTTTCTCATATAGAGGAAGACACTGTTGCTTAGTGATTCTGGAACTAATCAAAGGCATGCCCAGGTAAAAAGAGTTTGGAGGTATTTCAGCTAAACCAGAAAAATTTATAATCTCCATCTTCTTATCATTAGATAATCCAGCAATCAGGATGTGAGATTTGTTAATGTTTATTTTGAGACCAGTAATCTCATAGAACTTTGCTAGAGTGTCAAAAATACACTGAATATTCCTTTTGGTCGGCTTTGAGAATATGATGAGATCATCAGCAAATAGCAAATGAGAAATCAAGGGATTCTTACATTTTGGATGGAGCTCCAAGTTTCCTTTATGAATCTGTTCCAAAATGAGAGAATTAAGCAGTTCCATTATGATAATGAAAAGATACGCAGAGATTGGGTCCCCATGTCTCACACCCGTTGTACCCCTGAAGTAACCATGAAGGCTTCCATTGCGTGAGATTGAGTAGGTAGGCGTTGAGATACACTTGTAGATCCAAGCAATGAAAGGCTTTGGGAAGTTCATACGAGACAAAACAGCTAGAATTGAATTCCATGTAACAGAATCAAACGCTTTTCTAATGTCCAATTTAATCATGCATCTTGGAGAAATATTTTTCCTGTTGTAACCATACAGCAACTCCTGAGTGAGCAAAATGTTGTCACTTATAGATCTGCCTTTAATGTAAGCCGATTGATTTAATGATATAATAGATGGAAGCACAGTTTGAAGACGATTTGCAAGAATTTTGGCGATAATCTTATAGAGAATATTACAACACGAAATTGGTCTGAAATCCGACATAGCCTTTGGATGGTCAGTTTTAGGGATGAGGGCAATAGCAGTCGCATTAATACTCAGAGGCATATCATTGGTCATAAAGAAGTATTGAATTGCATTAATAATATCATCGCCAATTAATGACCAATTATGCTGAATGAAATATGCATTGAAACCATCAAGACCCCCACAGCTATTTGCATCAAGACTAAAGACGGCTGATTTGATTTCCTCCCAGTCAATTAATTTGATTAGCCCACAAGATTCAACATCAGATAGAGAGGGAAGAATTACACTGAAAA
Organism: Allium sativum; assembly: GCA_030737875.1. Classification (NCBI taxonomy): domain Eukaryota; kingdom Viridiplantae; phylum Streptophyta; class Magnoliopsida; order Asparagales; family Amaryllidaceae; genus Allium; species Allium sativum. The sequence goes on along the minus strand of CM060912.1, from coordinate 222,794,326 downwards.
GTGGTTGGACATTGCATGAAAATAATGGAGCGGCAAGGATAGAAGAGAAGTAATCAACAAAAGCATTATTGATGCCATCATCAGAGGTTTGCAAGTCGCCATGCATATCCAAAATTGAAGGAATGGAACCTCGGAAATTCTTAACTTTTATGGCATTATGAAAATAATTTGTATTTCTATCGCCTTCTCGCTCCTTCCTAAAAAGAGCATGCTGCCTGCTACTATTCAGTTCATTTTGAAGCGCAATCTTTAGCTTATGCTGAAGCTCAAATTCAGCTGCATGAAGAGAGTCATCATTGGGTGAACTGCTGAGTGCAACCTGTATACTATGAAGCTCCTGCCTTATGATGCTTGAATGTTTTGAACCAGCTCCGAAAGAGTAACTTGACCATGCCTTGAGAGTGATCTTCAATGATTTGAACTTTTGTAGAAGTTTCAAGAGAGGATTTGCACAAGAATGCTGAGACCAAACCTGCAGTAAAATTCTTTTAAAGTCAACATGGTTAGTCCAAAAGTTAAAAAATTTAAAGGAGGAGGGTCCTTTGCTAATGGCAGTTACACTTCCCCAAGAGAATAGAAGGGGGCAGTGATCAGATAAGGAGGAGGGAAGAACATGGTAAAAGGAGTTGTGCCAACGATTTATAAAATGGGAATTGACAAATATATGATCAAGTTTACAAGAAGTCAAAGAATGAGTCTTGCTACTATTTGTCCAGGTGAAGTCAAAGCCAATGTAATTTAGAGGAGTGAGACAAGAGCTGAGTAAAGCTTGGTTCAATGGGGCAATTTCTTTAATTGTGAGAGGACAACCTCCTGACTTATGGGAAATGGAATACATGCAGTTGAAGTCACCACCTACAATCCACGGTAAATTGGCATTCAAAGATGGAAGGCCATTCAAAAAGATCTGTCTTGCTGAAGTACAATTGCGTGCATATACTGACGTTAAAAGGAAACTGGAGTTAGAGGACAAATGGGTACATTGATAGTGAAGGAATTGATCTGCGGCAGCTAGTTTTGTCACATGGAACACGGCAGGATTCCATAAGGTAAGAAGTCGACCATATGGAGCATCGTCCAGATTATGATCAAACAACCAATTAGGAGAGATGAGGGATGCCGCTTTATTGGTTAAATTTAAATCCAACTTGGTTTCAGAAATACACATAAACTGTACATTATTATTCTTAATGTAATCCCTTATATCACACTGCTTGGCAACTAAATGCAGGCCACGAATATTCCAGAAAGAGATATTATGATGCATCATGGTTTTAAAGGAGAAGTAAGCGATGTTGGATTCTTCCGAGTATGTCATTTTGAAGGTGGGTTGTCGCTCCCTGAAGGCAAAATTTGTGCAAGTGAGAAATCAATGCCTTCATTATTGTCAATTTTATTGGAATCGCTTGTTATTTTCTTTTTCCTACCTCTTTTCTTCTTCTTACTGCCATGGGATACAATATCATCAGATTTCGTATCAGTATTACAGTCATTGGGTTTCAAAGGAGGTGGAAGGGTAATATGGGGTGGAGTAGATAGATGACTGTATGGGGAGGAGGGATTGGGTGATGAAAAAAGCTTGCAGCTGAAACGCGAGGTTGGAGAGACATGAAAGTGAGATCGTTCGAGGGAGGATTCATGTTAGAAGATGAGGGAGCGTCTGCATGGTTAGCAGCATACATAGGTTTGGCAGCACTCATGGGATTGTCAGCACTCATGGGATTGTCAGCGTCAGCATGGTTGTCAGCGCACGCCATTTCTTCAAGTACTGAGAACGGATTTTGCAAGTGCAGCTCATCAGAAGCAGTACCTAAGTCATTAATAATTTGCTTTCCATTGTCTTCAACTGATTTTTTGTTTTGTGCAGAGGGAGAGCAAATTTCATGCAAGTTGGAGCAATTTTCAACCACCAAATTTACATCACGCAACTTTGAACAACTACTGTGAATGATTCCACTACTGTCGATAATTAACACGTCATCCGATTCCTTGTTTGAGGCAACGTGAGTAGCGTTTGCTTCTATCTTCTCAGAGTTGGCCTTTGTATTATTCAAATCAACATGAACGTTTTCAGGTGGTGATTTCCTTACCCAAACTTTCTTTTTTCTTGCATAGACATCATGCCACTCCTGTTGCCGCTTGCTATTTGTTACATTACTCCAGTTTTGTCGTGGCTTGGGTCCAACAGCACCATGGATATGAGCACTTTCTTCAGCATGTTTGGATTCGTCAACATCCCTGTTCCCTGTGAAGTGACCACACTCCACGGTATTATGACCAAAGACTTTGCAGATTGTACAAATAGATGGTCGCCAGTCATATGATACTTTAACAGAGGGGCAGTTTACTCCTAGTTCTGGAACATCAATAGTCTCAGGCAATTCAAAGTCTGGATTGATTTCAACTAAGGCCTTTGCGTATTTAAAACGTTGCAATTTCTCAGTGCTTTCATCAAAACAAAGAAGCCTACCAACATGACAAGCGAGCCAGTTTATTCCGTGCAATGTCCATAACAAGAGCGGAATTCTATGAAGGTGGATCCAAATAGGAACTTTTCGGATTTGGGACTAAGTACTACCAATTGTGGGGTCCCAGGTGATTATAATAAACATTCTACCTTTGATAAATAACGGATCAGCATGAAGAACCTTCTCTCTATCTTGTATATTTGAGAATTTGAAGAGAAAATTAAAACCATCAAATTTGACATCAAATTCTCCTTGTAGTTTCCAGAATTTACGCAAAAAATTGACGACAAAACTGTAAGAAGAGGTACCGTCCAGGAAAAACCAACGAGATATTGATTCCAGTAGTTTATTCCAGCCTCCTTCACAAGTCAGGGATTGGCCTTAAACTTCCATCACGCGGTATATTATATTGTATCGGTTTGAAAGTTCCAGCATTACGAGGTAGGGCTTTGAACAGTGATGCAAAATCAGATTTCACTGTAGGGGGAGAAGGGATAGGGATAGCTTGGGGATTTGACGTATGTGAGACAAAGGTGTGTGTGGAATCAATAGCGTGAGAGTTATCCTTGGCAGAATTAGGAGGAGCATCTGATTGAAGCAGCGAAGGGACGACAACGGATTTGGGCAAAATAGTAGAAGGATTCAAACTTGTAGAAGGATCAGAAGATACATGAATCTGATCCAACGAGGATGGTTTAGATGAGGCTAGATCTGAGGTTAACACGTGATTAAGGTTTTCAGAAGAAGGTTTGACTATGGGTGAATTAGCAAGCGGTGGAGGGTCAGGTGGACGTGAGGGTAAAGGTGGAAAAGCTTGATCGAAGGAAGAAGAGGAAGTTGGGTTTGAGAAGGACGCAGCCGCCATTAGCAAAAGCAAAAAAATTATAATCGATAAACGTTGTTTATAAATTAAATAATACAAATAGAATTTGAATATTTAAATAGATTTGAAATATTTACTTGTTTTAAAGGAATAAAACAAGTAGTTCTTTTATAAACGAAGTTTATAAATGACGTGAAAAGAATTATCATTGGATAATTCAGAAAATAAAAAGTACAAGGATGAATTTGAAAAAGGAAATGAACTTAAAAATAAAACAGTATAAACAAAAGGAAATCTATTTTTCCAAAGTAGAATATATTTATTTCAAAGGGAAATTTAAATCGAGTCTTGTTTAAGAAGATATAAACGAGTAAAATAAATAGGGTTTGTAAATAGAAGGTGAGAAAATTATCACTTGGATAGTTTGAAATATTAAATTCAAATGTGAATTTAAAAATATAAATGGGGAAGATCGTTTAAAGAAATAAACGATGGAATTTATTCTGATAACAGAATATAAATTGAACTAAATAAATCCGTAAGGATTTATGATTTTGAATTCGATTAATTTGAAAAAAAAATTAATAGAATTTGAATATTTAAATTCAACACGGAATTTAAATGGAAATTGAATACAGAATTTGAATTCAAAAGAATTCAAATAGAATTTGAATTTAAAGGAGTTAAAATATAATTTGAATTCAAGGGAATTCAAATGGATTTGGATAAAGAAGATTCAAATGGGATTTAAATAATGGGATTTAAATAAAGAAGGTTTAAATATAAGAATTCAAATAAAACTTAAATGGAGTTTAAATAGAATTCAAAATGAATTTGAATAAGTGGAATTCGAAGAGAATTTAAAATGTATTTGGAATCCAAATGAAAAAAAAGGAAGTTTGAATATTTGAATTTCAAATAGAATTAAAATGGAGTTGAATATTTGGAATTCAAATAGAAGTTTAAATGGAATTTGAATATATGAATTCCAAAAAAGAAATTCAAAATGCAAAGTGATTTAAATAAGGTATTTGAATTCAAGAGACTTAAATAAAGAAATTTCAAATGGAATTTTGAATAAAAGGAGTTGAATTGGGATTTGAATATAGAATTCAAAGATAGTTGAATTGGAATTTTAATATAGAATTCAAATAGAGTTGAATGGGAATTTAATATAGGATCCAAGTTGAAGTTGAATTTAAGTTAAACGAAATTTAAAAGGTTTATATATAGTAAATATAAATAAAACGAACTCGCCGCAGCACTGCAGTTCGAAAATGGTGAGTCGAACTTCAATTGGGTATATCGAAGTCAAATTAAGTTGGAATTCCTTGAAACAAGAATCGTCAGGACCGGTTGAATAATAGTTTTCTAATGAAGGAGAAAAATCTGGATTTCGTCGAATAGATTTTGAGTTATGTCAAAATCAAAATTTTAAAAGTGCAGCGCCAGAAACCATTTAAAACCATAATGGATTTTATATAATAAATATAGGGATTTTTAAGCAAATAAAAATCCGAATTTCCATTTAAAAACCTGGTCTTGAGTTAGAACATAAAGGTGAACTCAAGTGAAGTAAGAAAAGTGATTTTTGAAACAATAATCATATTTTTGATTATTGAATAGAATTAACTAAATCAAAGAAGAATTTGTTAATCGAGTGGGGAATTGAAGTCGAACTTTGAAAATTGAATTTTTGAATTGTAAACATATATTTGAAATCAAATATAGAACTTAAATTAAAATTTGAATTCGATTAGTTGATAAGTAAGTTGAAATATAATTGAAACGTGTTATATTCATATATACAAGCGAAATGGGCAAAGAGTTAGTTAAAGAGTTACTTTAACGAATTGAGTCAAAATGAGTGTATGAAGTTGAAATGAATTGTACAGGTATAGATATACCGGAGACAGTTATGGGATAAAGTGATGAAGGTATATAATTAGTGTGCTCGACAATAAGGTACATGTTTAATTCATATATGAGATTTTATGCGCCGTATCGGCAAGCCGCTTGGCTTTTTCTTTTCTTTTTGAGATGAGAAGTTACCGGGAAGCTATTTGAAATTTCCCGATGCTCCCGATACAGGGGAGGTTATGGCGAAATTTTCCGAAAATTTAAGGAGTTAGAATATTTTTAAGATATTTTGATAGTTAGATATCATTGTATCGACGTATAGAATTTGATAGGTAAGTGAATATAAAAAATCGAATATTGTAAACAAAAAGGGAAATCTATAAATTAGAAATAGAAAGCGAACTTTATACATGTTTTAAAAATGAACAATTGGATTGTATAGTGTGTTTATTCGAGGTAAGTGGTTTTGCCGTTTTGAAGTTGAGGATGTTTTCAGTTAAGGTCTGAGAGGTAATTTTACCCCAACTTGATTGATTTCATTTTTAATGGATAAATAGCAAGATCTAGTCACGAAGAGAAGTGTTTGAAAAAGAGTTAGTTGAATAAAATATTTTGGGTTGTTGTAACGATGTTTTACACAACATTCGTTTTAAACCCAAGTGATGGAATTTTGGAAATATAACAAGTAAATACTTCCTGAGTATAATTAAAATAGTCGGGATAGAGATAAGTGATTGGAATTGTTTCCAATTGCAAATAGAGATATTTTCTAATATATAGAAAATAAAAGAAGTTGATATTGGGAAATGCTTCCCAAATAGCGTTAAGGGCCAATATGGTTATTGAAAATATTTGGGTAACAAATATTGATAAGGAAATGGAGAAGAGATTTAATTAATGAAATATTAATTAAAGAGCCCAGTGATTTGTTTGATATGTTTGGATGAACACTTGTTTTTATTCGATAGTTAAATCACAGACCATCGAAGTTTTTGACCATCGTTGTCAATATGGAGAGACCGGTTGGATTATTATCCGAAGAACCACTCCGTATCGGCATAAGCGTTGCGAACCAAGTATGCTGAATATATTGAAGACGGAGTAAAGTGCAAGGACTCTTTCTATTAAATAGAAATAGTGCCTTCGGTTTCGTTCAATCCCAGAACGAACGTAAATGGACGAATGTCTGACAGAGTATTTCCAATGATCAAATGGGTTGGTCTGTATGAACATATATGGTTGCAACGGATTTATCCCTTAGCATAATATCCAGAATATTTGTGCAAACTCAACTAGTGATTAACGGATCTGACAATGTGACATTCAAAGTGATTGTGCTATCAATGAATGGTAAGTATTCATAGCCTCAGGCCTCAACAACCGGGAAAGGACAAAAATCGGGCAGGCAGCATGGCTATGTGGGTCGCACGCATTAGGATGTATAATCACCTATCTAGAGGTTCATTTAATTTCTTATTCTATTCGATGCTGTCCCAGTCGGGAGACGGTTGCTGATCCCAACCGTTGGTGATATACATTCGATACACTCAAGCGAAATGAGTGGTCGGTCATGTGTGGGCCGGGTTGCAAGATGTTCTTGTTGAACCCAGTGTATTCCTCTCTAGAGATACACTAGCGGAAGGTGGTTCCATACCTTGTCATGTTGGAAATCCAATCTCCAATAAGCGCCATGCGGTTTTTGATTTTATACTATGTATGTGGAGCGTGAGATGCAAGCGTTCTGCTATTTGGTTATTTACTTGATGTAGACTTTAGTATAATATCACTGGATTTTCGTATTAAAGTGTTTTGGGTTATAGTAAGGTAAAAACCGTCCGTGTTTATGTGTGGGCTGGTCTTACTATTATCTTTTCTTTTGAAAGGATTTTTTTAAAGTTAAACAAGTGGTTGGAGTTTACTCACACCAGTCCCATGACTGACCCAGAGTTTATTTTGTTTTGTTTTCCCTAAACTCTTGGGTGCCCAAATTTGTACGGGCAGTCAAGTAGTTGGGATTTCACAGATTCATTTGGAGGAGCTGGAAGCAGGAGGCTTCACCGGTTAGCTATAGGCTATCATATATTCCACTGTGGACCTTGTTTGTATCTGGAAACAGATGTTATAACTGTTCCAGGAATAACTATTGTGCTCTGATCATGGTGTGTATATATACAGTTACTGATTTGTATTTCAAAAGTTATGTTATATAATATATTTTATTCGTTCCGCTGTGAGATTCGTGTTTACCTTGATTATGCTCAGTTGTGTTCTTCTTCTTCTATTCTATTAGTTCTATCTTTTCTGTCTCACCCTCTAATTTCTTTCTATTAATGATTCGGTATTTTCGATGTCTGAACAGTCGACGTTGGGTTTTGTGTTGATTTTCGGAGCCGAAAATCCCGTGGTCGTTACAGTGGTATCAGAGCCACTGTAACGAACTGGGGTTTTCGACTCCGAAAATCAACATCATTAATAGAAAGAAGTTAGAGGGTGAGAATAGATAAGGTAGAAATATTGAATAGAAGAAGAAGAAGAAAGCAACACCACACAGTCTCACATCGCAGCGGAACAAAATATAATACAAAAATAAATCTTTATTGAGAGCTTTGAAAATACTTACAGTATCAGAGTACATCATACAATGGGACAGTTATAATAGCCTGTTCCCATATACAACACACAGCGGAATAGTAGCTATATATTATCATACGCCTGAACATCTCCAGCTCGTCTCTGGACTTCACAGCATTCGATAACCTGAACCTGTACACGTCGGGCTAACCCGAGCATTTACAAAACACCGGGTCAGTCTGGTGGACCAGAGTGAGATAAACTCGTACAGTAATAAGGGGAAATCATCAAATCATGATTTTAAAGTTCAAAAATCTTTCCAAAATAAAAGGATAATCGTAAGACCAAATCCACACATAAACACGGACGGTTTTTACCTTACGATAACCCAAAACAGTTTTGAAACCAATATCTTGTCTGATATTAAAATAATGTCTAAATACAAGTAAATAACAATCTAGTGGAACGCTTGCATCTCACGCTCCACATATATAGTATACAAACAAAAACCGCGGGCGCTTATTGGAGATTGGATTCCGACTATGACAAGGTATGGGACCACCTGCCGATAGTGTATCTCTAGAGACGAATACACTGGGTTCAACAAGAACATCTTGCAACCCGGCCCTCACATGACCGACCACCCATTTCGCTTGAGTGTATCGAATGTATATCACCGACGGTTGGGATCAACAACCGTCTCCCGACAAGAGACAGCATCGAAATAGATAAAGAATGAAATGAATCTCTAGATAGGTGATCATACACCCTAATGGGAGCGACCCACATAGCCATGCTGCCTGCCCGATTTTTGTCATTTCCCAGTTGATGAGGCTTGAGGCTAGAATTAAATTCTGATCATCTGGTCATCATTCACTTTGAATGCCACATCGTCAGATCCGTCAGATATCACTAATTGACGTCCACAAAAATACTCTAGCTGGAAGCTAAGAGAACGGCAACTCCCCGCCAACAACTATCGTATGTTTGAAGAAATCAACGTACGTGATCCTTTGGAAATACTCTGTCAGACACTCGTCCATACAAGTCATCCAGGAACAGGATGAACCGAAGGCACTCTCCTACCGCATCCATATAGGAATCACCCCATGGATCAGTAGCGAGAAGTCCTTGCAACCCGTAGATTCCAACCACGACAGAATCACAGCTTATCTCTGCTTGCCAGGCAGAGAATATTAGTGGTTCTTCCGTTTGTGAAAATCCACGATCTTCACAGCACCATCTCGATCATCTTCTGATATCATCACGTATTTGTTGGTCGAAATGGTTCTCGAATGTGAATTCGATCCCGGTCTTTCCATACCAACATTCGTATTGGACATGTTTGATAGTCGGTGTTTTAACTATCAAAATAAACAGTGTTTCAATCATGACACTCCAATGAGTTCACTGGTTCAGTATTCAGCATCACTTGGCCTTTTAACAAACTGATTCACTTCTGTTTAATTAAACTTCTAACTCTTTTAATCCTTGAAAATACGATAATTGAATTCTTATATATGAACGATCCCAAAACCCTTTCTATATAATACTTAGTAAAATAACTCATAATCAGTTTACACTTACTTCTCCTTTCAAATCATGTGTTACACCATCCTTTATTATTTAACCTTGGGAAAATCCATTCAACTTATTATTTCATAAACAACGTCACGTAATACCCTTTATTTCATTCTTGAAACGATAACTAATGTTCATTAGTATAAAATAAATCCCAACTTTAAATTTCCTTTAGTTCGACCTCTCGTTATATATTTCCCAGATTTCCACCAAATGTTGCCTTATTATTTCACAAATGGAAATAATGAACTACCACTAACCCCTCTTACGATTACCAATGAATATCATCTTCAGATAATCCCGATGTCGTTCAAATTGGGGTATTTTAATTACCTCTCAGACCTTGATCAACAACGTTCATATCCTCAGATAAATATAAGTTGTAATCACAACCCAATATTCCATTCTATTCTCAAAACTATTCCTACCATAACTTGGATTTGGTTATACAACCCTATAACCCACTTCTTTAACCAGACTCACTTATTTCCAATATCCTTTGATTTCATTTCACTTCAATTACTTTTGAAAAGTAATTGTCTAAAATAATATTAATTAAAATAATAATTTATTTCAATCATTAACTACACGAGTAGTTAATTTCTTTAATAACAAAATTAAACGGTAAATCCCTTTTTTAAACCTTGTTTAAATTTAAACAATATTTATTAAACTATTCAAATCAAAACACATCAATTTTGATAATCAAATTCCAATTCAAACGGTCGATTTAATTAACTCAAAACTTGATTATCTCGTTAATCGATTCCAATTAATCCTCACTTTAAATTAATTAAAAATATAATTAATTTAAATAATCCCATTAACTGTTTTCTTTACAAACAATTATCAAAATTTAATCCTTCGATTTATTACTTGTTCTCATACTCGTAAATCTGATTAACGTCAGTATTTACTTTATAAAATAATTTAATAACAATCAAAGTCTTAAATAAATAAAATATTTATTTAATTCCCTATTATAACTTTTATTCAAAATAATATATTCAAAATCCAACTCCAGTTATAAAGAGAATTTTGAGCGAATATGTCAACTTAAAATAAAAGGTTACTTAAATATAAGAATTAAGTGGGAAATTGACTATTTTCACCCAAGAGTTTATAAATGGCTCTGCCAGCCTGAAAGTAACACTAGATAACTAACGCTGAAGCCTCCTGCTCCAAGCTCCTCCAAGTGAATCTGTAAAATCCCGACTACTTGACTGCCCGTACAAATTTTGGGCACCCAAGAGTTTAGGGAAAATAAAACAAAATAAACTCTGGGTCAGTCATGGGACTGGTGTGAGTAAACTCCAACCATTTGATTAACTTTTAAAAATCCTTTCGAAAGAAAAGATAATCGTAAGACCGATCCACACATAAACACGGAGGGTTTTTACCTTACGATAACCCAAAACACTTTAATACGAAAATCTGGTGATATTATAATAATGTCTAAATCAAATAAATAAAATCTAGCGGAACGCTTGCATCTCACGCTCCATATATAATATTAAATCAAAAACCGCAGGGCGCTTATTGGAGATTGGATTTCCAACTTAACAAGGTATGGGACCACCTGCCGATAGTGTATCTCTAGAGACGAATACACTGGGTTCAACAAGAACATCTTGCAACCCGGCCCACACATGACCGACCACTCATTTCGCTTGAGTGTATCGAATATATATCACCAACGGTTGGGACCAGCAACCGTCTCCCGACTGGGACAGCATCGAATAGAATAAGAAATTAAATGAACCTCTAGATAGGTGATTATACATCCTAATGGGTGCGACCCACATAGCCATGCTGCCTGCCCGATTTTTGTCCTTTCCCGGTTGTTGAGGCCTGAGGCTACGAATACTTACCATTCATTGATAACACCATCACTTTGAATGCCACATCTTCAGATCCGTTAATCACTAGTTGAGTTTGCACAAATATTCTGGATGTTATGCTAAGGGAATAAATCCGTTGCAACCATATATATTTATACAGACCAACCCATTTGATCATTGGAAATACTTTGTCAGACATTCGTCCATTTACATTCGTTCTGGGAATGAACGAAACCGAACGCACAATTCCTATTAATAGAAAAAGCCCTTGCACTTTACTCCGTCTTCAATATATTCAGCATACTTGGTCCGCAACGCTTATGCCGATACGGAGTGGTTCTTCGGATAATAATCCAACCGGTCTCTCCATATTGACAACGATGGTCAAAACTTCGATAGTCTGTGATTTAACTATCGAATAAAAACAAGTGTTCATCCAACATATCAAACAAATCACTGGGCTCTTTAATTAATATTTCATTAATTAAATCACTTCTACATTCTCTTATCAATATTTGTTAACCAAATATTTTCAATAATCATCTCGGCTTCTTACGCTATTTGGAAAACATTTCCATATATCGCCTTCTCTTATTTCCTATACTTAGGAAATATATTTTATTTGAAATTGAAAACAATTTCAATCACTTATCTCTTTCTCGACTACTTTAACTATCCTTAGGAAATATTTACTTTTATATTTCCAAAATTCCATCACGTGGGTTAAAACGAATGCTGTGTAAAACATCGTTACAACAACCCAAAATATTTTATTCAACTAACCCTTTTCAAATACTTCTCTTTGAGGCGGGATTCTGCTATTTATCAATTAAAAATGAAATCAATCGAGTTGGGATAAATTTACCTCTCAGACCTTAACTGAAAACATCCTCAACTTCAAAACGGCAAAACCACTTACCTCGAATAAACACACTATACAATCCAATTGTTCATTTTTAAAACATGTATAAAGTTCGCTTTCTATTTCTAATTTATAGATTTCCCTTTTTGTTTACAATATTCGATTTTTATATTCACTTACCTATCGAATTATATACGTCGATACAATGATTTCTAACTATCAAAATATCTTAAAAATATTCTAACTCCTTAAATTTTCGGAAAAATTCGCCATAACCTCCTCTGTATCGGGAGCATTGGGAAATTTCAAATAGCTTCCCGGTAGCTTCTCATCTCAAAAAGAAAAAGAAAAAGCCAAGCGGCTTGCCGATACGGTGCATAAAATCTCATATATGAATTAAATACGTACCTTTTTGTCGAGCATTCTATATATATATACAAGACATTTATTTATGCGTTATTTAATTAATTTAATTAAATATATATTCATTTAAATTAGGTAAATATTGTAAATAGCATAACTTTTGCATACATTAACGAAATTTTACGAAACAGGATCCGTTGGGATCGTATGGACGAGCACTACGCAATGGAACTGACCGCAAGTGGATTGGAGCTCGTTTGAATTTATGGTGAAATTTAACGTCTGAACCAAATCAATGACCGATTATCGTTATTCAACGATAAACCATCCAATGTGAGTAAATCTCACCAACTCTGAACACTTTATATTTTTATAAAGTATTTTTAAAATTGATAAATATTGATTGAATTGCTGAGTGTTGATTGTTTGGATAAACTGCTAGTCAGCTGGTTGAAAATACCGATATAGTTATATATATCGTTAACCGATGTTGATTTTGTTTATCAGAATACCGCATATTGAAATGAAATTGATGTGAATTATATTGTGTAACATCTGTGGATGCAGGGAAACAGGTCGGAGGGATCCAACTGGATTCCTCAACATTTATTTACCGTTTTTCATATATTCTGTTATATGATGTGTTATATCATCTGTCGTTGAACCTGTGTGTTTGGATGATGATTAAACCTTTTGATTTGGTATTTTTATACCATAAATGATAACGGGAAGTGAAAAGGAATTTTCAAAGTATATTTTGAAAATAAATTATTTATATAAAATCAATAGATTTTATATATAAAAGGAAAAGAGTTTCATAGAGGAAAATAATTATAGAATCAAAGAAATTGAGTAAAGGAAAATATTTGTGAAATCAAATATAAAGGAGAAGGTGTGAAAAGAAAAACAAACAAAGAGGAAATACATTTGTAAAACAAATGTAAAGGAAAATATTAGCAAATCAAATAGAATAGGGAAAAAGTAGCTATTTGTGAAACCTTTACAAATAGAAATCAAAAGGGAATCATTTGTAAAACGATTATAAATGGAATTGAAAAGTGAATATTCATTTAGGGAATAAAGGAAAGTTAAAAGAGATATTTATGTAGAGAATAAATGGAAAAGCTAAAAGTAATAATTATTTGTTAAATAAATAGAAGTAAAAAGGGAATAGTTATTTGTTAATTAAACAAATAGAAAAAAAATATTATTCAAAAGAGTTATTCAAAAGGAGTTATTCAAATGAAATTATTCAAAAGAGAAAATTCAAAGGGGTTAATTCAAAAGAGTTAATCAACCAAAGTTAAACTGTCAGAGTTAAACAGTTAGAGTTAAACCATTAGAGTTAATCAGAAAAGTTAGTCAGTTAGAGTTAAACTGTTAAAGTTAAACAGTTAGGGTTAAACCATTAGAGTTAAACTGTTAGAGTTAAACTATTAGAGTCTAACAGTTGGAGTTAATCTATTAGAATTAAACCGTTGGAGTTAAGATGTTAGAGTCAAACAGTTAGAGTTGGTTAGTTAGAATTAACCAGTAGAGTAAATCAGTTAGAGTTAAGCGGTTTGAATCAAATCGGACTAGAGTTATTCGTAATATAGTAACCGAATAAGGGTTAAATTGAATATTAGTTATTCAATTAGAGTTGATCGAACTTAGTTATTCGAGATAGAGTTAAACAGAAGTAGTTATTCAGTATAAATTGCCATTTAGCACGACTGCTAGCGAAATTCGCAGGGCTGCAGATAGCCTAAGGTGGTCGGATGTTTCCTGAGGGAATCAGGCGTAACCATTGTGATCGCTGCGATCTAGAGTCAAGCGAATGAAGTTAAATCAAATATTAGCTATTCAAAATGAAGTTAAAAACAGACATAGTTAGTCGAATATAAGTTAATCGAATATTAGTTATTCGATAATAGTTAGTCAAATTAAGTTAAATAAGTTAAGTTAAATAAGTCGAGTTAATTAAGTTAAGTTAGTCAAGTTGAGTTGATCAAGTAAGTTGGTCGAGTTGAGTTAATCAAGATGAGTTAATCAAACTGAGTTATCCAAATAAGAGTTAATCCAGTAAAAGTTAATAGAATAAGGGTTATAGATTATAGTTAACCGAATAGGAGTTGATAAATCAGTTGTTCGTGTATTTATTTGAGCTAGAAAGAAAAAGTCATATTAAAGTTATTATATTTCGGACGCAGGGGATTATAACACCATTATTATAATCAAATGACTTCCGTAAAGGAAGTGGATTCGTAAATAGAATCCGAGAGTTACGTAAGTAAGTGGTTGAATGTGTAAAAAGGTGAACTTTGTCTGTTTCGAAGTTAGAAATGTTGTTCAGTTAAGGTCTGAGAGGAAATTATAGCCCAACTTGATTGACTTCAGTTTTAACTAAGAATTGGATAAGTTCGATAGTGAAAAGTGGTTAAGTGAATTTAGTTAATGAGCATAATGGTCTATGTTGACATAGCGATGTTTATTCAAACATCTGTTTAAACCCGATGAAGGAATTTTTGAAATGTTTTTCAAATAAGATCAGGATATTTTCTAATATAGAAAACAAGAAGTGGAAATGTTTTCTATTGTTAATAACGTATATTTTCTAAATATAGTAAATAAGAAATATAGGGAAACAGGAATAAGGAAAATAATATATTTATGATAATTTAATTTAAGAATTAATGATGATTGATGATTGATCGATAGAATTTCCATTTGGAAATAATATCGTTGTTTGCACACAAACATGTTTTCATTTGATAGTTAAATCACAGACTATCAAAGTTTTTGACCATTTTACGTTGTTAATATGGAGAGACCGGTTGGATTATTATCCACAGAACCACTCCGTATTGGCATAAGCGTTGCGAATCAAGTATGCTGAATATATTGAAGACGAGTAAAGTGCAAGGGCTATCCTGTTTACAGAATAGTGCCTTCGGTTTGTCCAGTCCCCGGACAAACGTGTATGGAAGAATGCCTGACAGAGTATATTCAATGGATCGCGTAAGTTGATCTCTTCAAACATACTTACGTTTGGTAGCGGAGGAATTCGTTTCTCTTAGCTGTATACCCGTGGTATTTTTGGTGAAATCAATTTGTGATTTGGCGAGTATGACGATGTGGCATTCAAAGTGAATGATCTGTCAGAGATAAGCGTGGCCTCTAGCCTCATCAACCGGGAAATGACAAAAATCGGGCAGGCAGCATGGCTATGTGGGTCGCACCCATTAGGATGTATAATCACCTATCTAGAGAAATTCCAATTGCTTCTTAAATCTATCGATGCTGCCCCATTCGGGAGATGGTTGCTGATCCCAACCGTTGGTGATATATATTCGATACACTCAAGCGAAATGAGTGGTCGGTCATGTGAGGGCCAGGTTGCAAGATGTTCTTGTTGAACCCAGTGTATTCGGCTCTAGAGATACACTATCGGCAGGTGGTCCCATACCTTGTCAAAGTCGGAATCCAATCTCCAATAAGTGCCTGCGAGTTTGATTTGTATACTATATATGTAGAGCGTGAGATGCAAGCGTTCTACTAGATTTTAGTTACTTGTGATTAGACATTATTATAATATCAGATGATATATGATTTCCAAAGTGTTTTGGGTTATCGTAAGGTAAAAACCGTCCGTGTTTATGTGTGGATTGGTCTTACGATTATCTTTTCTTTCGAAAGGATTTTGAAAGTTAAACCAAATGATTTGAGTTTACTCACACCAGTCCCATGACTGACCCAGAGTTTATTTTGTTTTGTTTTCCCTAAACTCTTGGGTGCCCAAATTTGTACGGGCAGTCAAGTAGTCAGGATTTACAGGTATGCTTGAAGAGATTGGAGAAGGAGGCTTCAAGATTTTTCTAGCTATTGATTATTCCGCTGTGATGAAAGTGTTGTACTCTGATAATGGTATGATATACATATACTGCTTTGATTTCAAGATATGTTGTCTATTATATTTTATTCGTTCCGCTGTGAGATTCGTGTTACTCTGATGTTGTTGTCTTCTTCTTCTTCTATTCTATTAGTTCTATCTTATCTATCCTCACCCTCTATTTTCTTTCTTGGACTATCCGGGTTTTTGTGATGTTTGGTTAGTCGTCATTAAGTTTATGTCGATAACCAAAGTCGCTCTTTCCCCGGGTTCTGTGAATGATTAACCTTGGCTCTGTGGTGTGACTCAATAGAGATGGGGTTAGCAGCACCCTAGATTGAGTTGGATTATATATACGAGAGAGCGTATTTGTGTTTTGATATAAAAAATTATTTTTGGAATTATTTTGCCCAGTTTATTTTATAAAGAAAAGTAATGATTTTTCCAAATTATTATAATTAATTGGATTTGTTGATTGTGTGATATGTTTGAATGGGTGGTTGATTGCTTGGATATAAATCTGAGCCTGAATAGACTTGGTTGAAAACCAAATACGAAATAAATAAGTTGAATTAATCGACCCCAAATCTAATAAATCTGAATAGATAGTTAAAGTGATAAATGGATTGTTAAACTTGGTTATAACCACGTATGGGTTAAATAGTGTGTGCGTGGATTGGTATAAATGATATGGGTGTTTTGAACATAATTGATATTGGTTTTGGGAACTAATGAATTGAATTAAGTTGAGGACAGGTGCAAGTGCAAATTCAACTTGGAAATCCATCCAAGAAAGAGAAATTCTGGAGATATTTGAATCCAGATTGAATAGAGCTGCAAAATAACTAAGCAAGCTCGAATAAATTATATAGCTTATCGCATAATAACGCTCGCCAAAAGGTACGCTTACGCAATTATGAAATTTTGTTTTGTTTGGATTTTGGATTTTTCCGACCATGAGAGTCGAGGTATACATATTTCTTGAACCTACGATATTGCAGATGGTCCTCCGTACAGGGGAGACTCTGCCGAAATTTTTCCAGAATTTAAGGAGTTAGAAAATTTTTGGAAATTTTTGGGAAATTCTTATATTTGAAATAAATTGGATTTAAAAACCAATTGGGTCAGTTTGAAAATAAATTCGAGTTTTAAAATTTATTCTTTTTGCAAAGATAATAATGGACGACATTTCTTCTACTTAGCAATTTCGTGGACGAAATTATTTTAAGGGGGAAGGAATGTAACGACTCGTATTTTTCTCCCAATTTAATTGGATTATTTTAATTATTTTAATTATTTAAAATATTGGCTTGAGGTCGAATAATCGAATTTAACGATTTAATTTGGGATATATTATTTAAATAAATAATAAAATAATAATTTAATCTCAGACCGGCCAGAAGATGTCGTGTCGGCAATATAGGGTGACCGGGCATTTTAAAGTGATCAGATATGGTCTGTATTTAAAATATATCGACGATGTCGCGTATTTGACGGCAATTAAATATATATAGTTAATTTAATTAAATAACGAGCTGCAGCGGCGCGGCAGTTCGCGTTTTGGCGTTTTGAACTTCAACTGGTCGTACCAGGTTCAAAATAAGTCGGATTTTCTCGAAACAAGAAACGTCGGGACCGGTTTGACGATATCTTTCCAATGGCAGAGAAAAATCCAGTTTTCATCGTGTAGATTTTATTTTATGTCCAAATCAAATTCTCAGGAAAACAGCGCCAGGAATTCCTTTATATATATAGCGCTGCGTTTATATAAAATAACGGTTTTTAAATATTCTGAGTATCAATTTGGCTTCGAATTCAACCCGGGATATTTTTCCTTGGTAATACATCAAATTCTGGTTGGGTATGACCAATCGCAATATTTTATTTATATTATATTGAAGTATTTTAAAATTGGATTATTTTATTCAAAATTGGCCAGTTCAAAAGGGACATTTTTCAAACGGCCTCTGTTTTCGACGAAACAAAATTTTGTTGGGATCGTAACAGTAAATTATTGCTAGATTTTCTGACGGCGCATCAATCGGGGTTATTCTGTGAGCGTGGCAAAATAAAATGTAAAATAAATCGATCAATTTGGATGTGTACGAACGCTATTTGAGCAAACGGACATGGAATTTAACGAAACAAGATTCGTTAGGACCGTATCGTCAAAATATACTATGCCGTCCAATTGCGTCTCGAACGGGGTTCGTATGTGAGCGCAGCAGCGAAATAACAACGTTTAAAATAGCGATAGGTACGAATAAAAATCGTCAGTTACATCAGTAGTCACCTCAACATTAAAATAACGTTTTCCCCCATCTATTTAAACTCTTCAGCCCAGCCCTAAGCCTCCACAACCTGAAATCCCGCTGGGTCGTTATAGTGGTATCAGAGCTGGTTGCTTAATTGGTACGGATGATAGGGGGTTCTCGCTTCGCGTTTGGTGGCGAACGGGAGACTCTTACCCCTACATCTCCCGACAATGTGGGTTGGTCGAGTCGAGAGGCTGGCCGTAAAAGCAGTTCTGAGGTATCTCTGTAAGCCACGGTGGGAGGTTAGCCCACTGCCCTCGTGGTCGTTATAGTGGTATCATAATCGTTAAATTCGATTATTTAAATTCAAAACCATATTTTAAATAATTAAAATATTTAAAATAATCCAAATAAATATGCAGAAAATACGGGTCGTTACATTCCTTCCCCTTAAAATAATTTCGTCCTCGAAATTGCTAAGTAGAAGAAATGTCTACCATTATCTTTTCAAAAATGTTTAATTTAAAAACTCAAATCGATTTTTAAACTGACCCAAATGGCTTTTAAATCCAATTTAATCTAAATAAAATAATAATTTCATTTCCAGAATATTGGAAAATGTTGAATTAGAAGTATAACGTGTATCGGCTAGATATAGAGGGCCGATATGGTCTGTATTGAAAATATGTCGTTGATTTCGATTCGAAACGACGACGAAAATATATATGGTTTTAATTTAATTAAATAACGAGCTGCAGCGGCGCGGCAGTTCGCGTTTTGGCGTTTTGAACTTCAACGGGTTGTACCGGGTTCAAAATAAGCCGGATTTCCACGAAACAAGAAACGTTGGTACCGGTTTGACGATATCTTTCCAATGACAGTTGGGATTCAGTTAATAGTTAAATGATGTGTATAGTTGGTAAATCCACCGTTTCGAGTAGAATGGACAAAGGAAATAAATAGTGGTTTAAAAATTCGTTAAAAGTTTAACGAATAGTATTGGATATTAGTTAATCTTTGATTAACTATAATCTAAAAGGATAATTGAATTGGTTATTGTAAATAACCTTGATTATTATCGAGTAAGCTTGTAAACATGATAAAAATGCTATTTTGGGTTAAGATTAAAGTTAACTATATTTTGATATAGTAGATGTTAAAGCAAGTTATCCTTTAATTTAAAATGATTTAAAGTAGTGAATTCAATTTAATGCCAAGTAAGAATTTATTAAAGGGATTTATAAACTAAGTTTCAACAAGGTTTGATAAATGGAATTTAATTAACAAGTGATGAATTGACAAATGAGGCTCAGCCGAAGAGGCGATAGAGGTTGATTATAAACATCCCAATAAATAGAATCAAATGATTTTGGCGAGGGATTTATATTATAATTCAAAAAGGGTTAAGTGAAAGAATATCGAAGTTTAAAAGTGTTGTTTAAATGGATATTTGTATAGATAAAGGGATTAAATAAAAGACTTTAGACTATATTTCAAATAAACAGTTGGGTAAACCCAGGTTTGAAATCAAGATTTGAAACGAGATTTAGTGTCAGTGGTTAAGTGACAAACTAACATTATTCTGAGATAAGAACGAGTTGATCAAGGTCTGAGAGGTAACTAAAATACCCCAACTTGGTTGACTTCACTATTATCAAAGAATGGTATTAGTTTGGAGTGAGTAAAGATGTTGAAAGTTGGTTTTATTTTATACAAGATTATCAAGCTCTAATGCAACGATTTTTGGGAAATAAATAACCTGGCAATATTAGTTTTCAAAGAAATAAGAATGGAGATTTCAAATTATATTAAACACTTGTTATTCAAATTAGAGTTGATTGAATATCGTATTTAAGTTAGAATTAGTCAAACCAGAGTTAGTCAGGAAAGAAGTTTCCATTGCGTACGACTGCTAGCATAATTCGCAGGGCTGCAGATAGCCTACGGCGGTCGGATGTTTCCTGAGGGAATCAGGCGTAACCATTGTGATCGCTGCGATCTAGAGTCGAGCAAATGGAGTTAAGTCGAGTATTAGTAAATCGATAAGAATAATCAAATCAAGTTAGTCCTGTCAAGTTAAATAAGTCGATTTAGTCAAGTTAAAGTTAGTCATTCTAATTAAATCAGTCAGAGTTAGTAAAAAGGGAAATTTGGTTAAATCTATTTTAAAGAGGTCAAGTGAGTCTAGTGCTGAGTCAGCAAACTGATTGTATCCACACATTTGATATTTAATAGTTAAAACACCGACTATCAAAACCAGACCAATACGCTTGTTGGTATGGAAAGTCCGGGATCGAATTATATTCGAATACCATTCCGACCAACAATACGTGAAGACGTCATTGAAGACGGAGCAAGTGAAGACCGTGGATCTCCCTAAGCGGAGGAATTACTTGACGAATACTCTCTGTATTGCAACCAGAGTTATTCCGAAGTGATTCAGTCGTAGTTGGAATCTACGGGTTGCAACGACTTCTCGCTACTGATCCATGGGGTGATTCCTATATTGGATGCAGTAGGAGAGTGCCTTCGGTTCATCCTGTTCCTGGATGACCTGTATGGACAGATGTCTGACAGAGTATTTCCAAAAGGTTTTACATACGTTGATTTCTCCAAACGTACCATAGTTGATGGCGGAGAAATGGTTATTCTCTAGCCAGATAGCTAGAGTATGTTTGTGGACGTCAATCAAGTGTGATCTGGCGGATCTGATGATGTGGCATCCAAAGTATATGATGACCAGATGATTAAAGGTAAAGTTCTAGCCTCAAGCCTCATCAACCGGGAAATGACAAAAATCGGGCAGGCAGCATGGCTATGTGGGTCGCTCCCATTAGGATGTATGATCACCTATCTAGAGAAATTCCTATTGCTTCTTTAATCTATATTCGATGCTGACCCTATTCGGGTGGCGGTTGCTGATCCCAACCGTCGGTGATATACATTCGATACACTCAAGCGAAATGAGTGGTCGGTCATGTGAGGGCCGGGTTGCAAGACGTTCTTGTTGAACCCTGTGTATTCGCCTCTAGAGATACACGTTCGGAAGGTGGTCCCATACCTTGTCAAGTTGGAAAGCCAATATCCAATAAGCGCCCGCGGTTTTTGATTGTATACTATATATGGGGAGCGTGAGATGCAAGCATTCCTCTAGATTGATATTTACTTGTATTTAGACATTATGATAATATCAGAATAAGTTATGATTTCGAAAAATGTTTTGGGTTATAGTAAGGTAAAAACCGTCCGTGTTTATGTGTGGACTGGTCTTACTATTATCCTTTGATTTCGAAAGGATTTTCCAAAGTTAAACAAGTGTGTGTTATGTGAATTTATCACTGAAAGTATTCCAGACTGACCCGGTGTATTTTGTTTTAAATCAAATGTGCTCGGGTCAGACCGAGTATGTTCCAGGTTAGGTTTTGCTTGGAGTTTCAGGAGCTCGAAGTAGGCGTCTTCAACGCTAGTTATTCAAAGTTATTATTCCGTTGTGACTGATGTATATGTACTCTGATGATTGGTATGTATATACAGTTCTTTTGTATAAAGAGATTTGATATTATATTTTATTCGTTCCGCTGTGAGATTCTGATGTGTTCTTCTTCTTTCTTCAATTCTAATATTTCTTTCTTTCTATTCTCAAACTCTAACTTCTTTCTCATGACAATCTGGGGGTTCGATACTTGGGTTTTTGGCAAGTGATACGGGCTTATGTATTGTTGTCGAGAACCCGATTGTCGATCTTTTCCCCGGGCCGTTACAGTGGTTTTGGATATTGGATTCCAACTTGACAAGGTATGGGACCACCTTCCGCACGTGTATCTCTAGAGGCGAATTGAACTTTGTCTATTTCGAAGTTAGAAATGTTGTTCAGTTAAGGTCTGAGAGGTAATTATACCCCAACTTGATTGACTTCATTTTTAACTAAGAAGTGGATAAGGTTCGAGAGTGAAAGGGGTTAAGTGAATTTAGTTAATGAGCGAAATGGTTGGTGTTGGCATAGCGATGTTTATTCAAACATCAGTTTAAACCCAATGAAGGAGATTTGGAAATGTCTTCCAAATGAAAATCAGAAATGTTTTCTGAATGTAGAAAATGAGAAATGGAATTGTTTTCCATTGTTAATAACGTATATTTTCTAAATATAGTAAATAAGAAATATAGGAAAACAAGAATAAGGAAAAGGGTAAGTTTATGATAATTTGATGATGAATGATGACTGATCGATAGAATTTCCATCTGGAAATAATATCGTTGTTTGCACACCGACATGTTTTTATTTGATAGTTAAATCACCGACTATCAAAGTTTTGACCATTTTAACGTTGTTAATATGGAGAGACCGGTCGGATTATTATCCAGAGAACCACTCCGTATTGGCATAAGCGTTGCGAATCAAGTATGTTGAATATATTGAAGACGGAGTTATGCAAGGGCTATCCTATTTACAGAATAGTGCCTTCGGTTTGTCCAGTCCCAGGACAAACGTGAATGGACGAATGTCTGACAGAGTATATTCAAAGGATCGCGTAAGTTGATCTCTTCAAACGTACTTACGTTTGGTGGCGGAGGAATTCGTTTCTCTTAGCTGTATACCCGTGGTATTTTTGGTGAAATCAATTTGTGATTTGGCGGGTATGACGATGTGGCATTCAAAGTAATGGAGGTGGGATCTATCAAAAGATACGTTATGACCTCATGCCTCATCCACCGGGAAATGACAAAAATCGGGCAGGCAGCATGGCTATGTGGGTCGCACCCATTAGGATGTATGACCACCTATCTAGAGAAATTCCTTTTGTTCTTAAATCTATCGATGCTGTCCCTTATCGGGAGACGGTTGCTGATCCCAACCGTCGGTGATATACATTCGATACACTCAAGCGAAATGAGTGGTCGGCATGTGTGGGCCGGGTTGCAAGATGTTCTTGTTGAACCCAGTGTATTTGCCTCTAGAGATACACGTTCGGAAGGTGGTCCCATACCTTGTCAAGTTGGAATCCAATCTCCAATAAGTGCCTGCGAGTTTGATTGTATATTATATATGTAGAGCGTGAGATGCAAGCGTTCTACTAGATTTTAATTACTTGTGATTAGACATTATTATAATATCAGATAATATATGATTTCCAAAGTTTTTTGGGTTATCGTAAGGTAAAAGCCATCCGTATTTATGAGTGGATTGGTCTTACGATTATCTTTTCTTTTGAAAAGGATTTTGAAAAGTTAAACCAAATGATTGCAGTTTACTCACACCAGTCCCATGACTGACCCAGAGTTTTATTTTGTTTTGTTTTCCCTAAACTCTTGGGTGCCCAAATTTGTACGGGCAGTCAAGTAGTCAGGATTTTATAGATAGACTTGGAGAGCTTGGAGCAGGAGGCTTCAGGACTTATATAGCTATTGTTTACTTCCGCTGTGATGCAAGGGTTGTACTCTGATAATGGTATTGTATGCATATACTGCTTTTGATTTCAAGTTATGTGATATATTATATTTTATTCGTTCCGCTGTGAGATTCGTGTTACTCTGATGTTGTGTTCTTCTTTTTCTTCTTCTATTCTAATTTTCTATCTTATCTATCCTCACCCTCTAAATTCTTTCATTAACTATTCGGTAATTGTCGACCCTTGATGTTCGATATGTGTTGTATATCGGATAATCAAGGTCGTCTTTTTCCCCGGGTCGTTACATTATTATTATTATTGTGCTATGATATTTCTATTATGATCGAGATTTGAGACATGGTATTTTATTGTAGTTTGGTTTAGCTAAAAATAATAAAAGCTGGTTTCGCTATTTTTAATGTAAATTGTCTTTTTCTTTTGATGTAAATTTATTTTATGTCTTGTGAAATCTTAGTCTTTGTGATGTTACTTGTCTTTATACCTACAATGCTCCATATTTCTTAACGAAATTCTTTGTTAGGATAACGTTAAGGGGAGTGGTGTGTTACATTTGGTATCAGAGTTTATGGTTACAAAAACACTAAAATTTTGTTCTAAAAATAAAACATTTTGAAAGAAAAAGTATTTTTCAAAAGGCCAAAGTTAATTTAGAAAATAAAATAAATCCTCTCTCGTCAAGTTACAACATTTCTTTAATTTCTTCAAATTCTAAATGTCTATCCTTTCTTTTGCACAACATAACAAGATCCCTTAATTTTCTTGAGGGAGTTCCTATTTCTGGTTTGTTCCATAGATATTTAGAAGCTACAGCGCCCGCTGATGGATAAGAACATGCGCAAGTCCCAACACTCGTTGTGGTGGTTCCTCCCAACCCACCTGCAATCGTGAATTTCTCCAAGATTTGTAAGGACTTTTCTAACATGGACGACAAGATTTTTCGGGTGTCGATACGTTTGTGGAGGCGCACATTTTGATTAGAGAGACAGAGAGGATTTTTGAGCTATGTGAACTTGAAGATAGGATGAGAGTTCAACTTGCAGCTTGACAACTTAAGGAGGAATCCTTGTTCTCATGGGAAACTATAGAGGCTGAGAGAAGGAATATGGATTGAACCGGATCCAGGAATAGATTTGAAAGAAAGTTTCTGTCTTCTGCTGAGGAAGGAATGCAGTTGGAGCAATTTTTGAGCTTGAAGCAAGGAGATTTGTCAATAAAGGAATACATCAGCCGGAGATTTGGCACTGATTCAGTCAATACCACTCACAGGAAGGCTTTTGATTTGTGAGAAGGTTGAATCGACCACTCCAAGGTCTGGCGATGACTCACATTCCTATGGGAGCGACATTTGAGGCTTTGATTGAGATGACATTGATGCATGAAGATTAGAAAAAATAGCTCAGCGATAGTGAGAGCAGAGCTTCTAAGTTTTCTGGTCCTAAAAAGAAATTCTGGAATAAGAAAAAAAAGAATCAGGTTGTAAATTCTCAGAAAGGGCAGATCAAGGCAGAAATCAATTTCCATGAGTGTGGAACACCAGGACACCAAATTAGGGATTGTAGGAAGCTGAAAGGAAAGTGTTTTGATTGTGGGCAGCCAGGACATTTGAGTAGGGGATGTCGACAGAGGACTGGACAGAGTACTGATACAACAGCTGCTCAGATGCATGTTTTGGAGGCAGCACCAACTAGCAGTGGCCAGATATAGATAGGAAAGTCTCCGTTGAAGGTTTGGTCTCTATCTCCGATTTCTTGTTTGCACTCTTTTTGATTTGGGAGCTTCTCATTTGTCTATTTCTAGTGCCTTGGTTGATTGTTTGCATTTAGAAATCTCATTGGTTATCGATCTTATAGTAGTTTCAAACACTATAGGTGGTTTGGCACACCTATCTATGTTTTGTAAGGATTTAAAAATTTGATTTTAAGCATTAAGTTTGATTGTAACACCTATATGTTGGGATTTTCGGGGTACGGGATGATCTTAGTGATGGATTGGTTAGCCATGTATGGGGAAGTACTTGACTGCGAGAGGAGGGTTGTTTGATGACATATAGTGGTAGGACCCCCGAATTTTTTTATGACCTGCGAGGGTCAGTCATTTTGAGCTTTCTTTACTCGTTAGATTCTTCTGTTGAATTCTATGCATGTTGTTTGTGGGTATCCATATATATATTTGAATAGGTTAGAGGATAGCCACCTAAGCGAGAGATCATTTCCAGATCTATCTTGGTGAGAACGCGAAGCCTGTAGAATTACCTGTTTAGCATATAGCTCCAAGGGAACAGAAACAGTTGAGCAAGCGAGAAAGTGAGGAAAAGGGCATTCAGAGACGTCCTGAATAATTTTGTGGTGGTTTATATCCTTTTCTTCTATAGGAATGAAGACGAGCATGCTTCGCATTTAGGAGAGGTTCTTTGTACTCTCCGAGGGATCAGTTGAAGGCGAAATTCTCCAACTGTCATTTTCGGAGGAAAGAGGTGCGTTTCTTGGGGAATATGATCTCAAATGATGGGTTGGTTGTTGATCCTGCCAAGATAGTCGTGATACAGGGTTGGAGGAACCCCAAGAACGCAACAGAGGCAAGGAGTTTTCTTTGCTTAGCGGGTTACTACAGAAAGTTAATTAAGGACTTTGCACAGATCTTGACACCATTAACCCATTTGACCAAAAAATGGTACAAATACCCAAAGAATAGAACTCATAGAGAAAAATGAATAAATATAAAATGAAAATGAGAGAAAAACAACAAACACACGAGAATTATAATGGTTTGACATTAAAGAGCCTACGTCCTCTTTATTTCTTTGCTTCAACAAGAAATTACAAGAACGATGATTATAATCTCCAAATACTCTCAATATTTCCTTGAGATTCTATATTTGGATTTGAAATATGATTTAAATTGGGGATATTAGTGGCTTGCTCGTACATGTATGGAGCTATCAATTGCCAAAAATCATCTAAATTTCCTTGAAATTGTGTATTTATAGGCGTTGTTAGCAGATCTCTACGGATCAAATACGTGGCATGCGGGCCATGTCTTTCGGTGGTAGTAGTGGCGGTTATAAGGAAGTTATGAAATCGGATCGTGGCTATGTGGACATGTGGCAGCATCCTCGTGTTTTCAAGAGATCGTGGAAAAATGGAAATAGGAGCAACTGTTCTTGGCGGATCGAATATGATTCGGATCATACACTCGAATCGGGTTCCGTTCGAACCAAGAACCTTTGATCCGACCCCTACTTCTGTTTGATCCTACTAGCATAAAACTATGCGAACCACCTTGCCTTCGATCGAGCCAAAATAAAGCTCTTGAATAGACATGATTCTTGTGGCTTGAAACTTTTGATTGTAATCATCTTAGTTTTGGGAGGCCTTGCAACAAGGCAGGTCAACATTTTGCCTCCCAAAGTACGTCTTATCATAGATGAGACGTGCTTTGAACTCGCTGAGCTATCCATTCCCAAAAAAGCAATGGTTAACCGTTGTGTCTCTTTGTAAACTCGTGACTTTTGGTCCCTTTTGCCAGGTATAAATAGAGGATCACATCCAGAGTTGTCTTTGTCGCAATTAGCAAGTTAAAGTCTTTGTCTAGAGTGGTGATAGGAAAATTTCTCAAACCCTTGTCGAATCAAAAGGTTAGATTTACCTATTTTAAATCATGCTTAGTAGTTGGGTCTAATGTGTAATCGTACACATGCAAGTCACTCCAAATAATCTTCCTTAATGAATGTTGAAATTGGGTCGAATAACATGAGTCCCATAAGTTGCCAAAATACCAAAACGGCTGATAAGAATATCTCTTATCTTGCTATCATTTCTTTCTAGATATTGGCTTTCAGATTGAAAAAATATCATTTTGCTTTGGATCGAACTCGATTCAGGATATTTCGATCCGAAGTCACTCCATGCCCTTTGATTCAGAATTAAAGGCCAAGTCAAAACATCGTGGGGATACAAATAGTCATTCTAACGCATTATATAAAGCATCTCGCCTCCTTCTTTTTACTTTTCACCATTAACCTCAGTAACTCCAAATCCAGTCTATCCGTAATCTTCGATTCGATTTCATCCTCTTCAATCCAAAATTCTTGAATTAAAGGTGGGTTTTAATTTACTCAGTCCATATTTTTAGCTGAAATCGCATACGAATGTATCCCCGAATTCATGTTAATCCACCCTAATCTATCACGTTGTCGTATCGGATGCCAAGGATCGCCACTATCGCTGGTGCTGGAGCAATCACTGGCTCATTAGCGATGTTGATGGCATCGACCTGCAGGTGCGATGTTAGCTTTCGTGACTTGGAGGTTAATGTATCAGAGAACTAGAGCTCTGACTTTCCATGAAGGCATAAAAACACAAATTTAGACTATTAAGGACGAAGGAGAAAAGACGGGCTGGGTGGCTTTGGCTCGAAAAACTTGAAGGTGGCAAGACTTTATGGGTTTTGGAGAACCAGGAAGGAAGAAGGAGCTACGAAAGCTAGTTGGAGTTAAACGAATTCGGATAAAATAAATTCGATCTAAAGCGGTTTAAACTATTATTTTCGATCCAAGATCGCGTTTGATCCAGTAACCGTTGAAACTGGGATCATCTTCGATCCAAAGCTCTTCTTTGATCCAAGTCTCATTCCTTGGGGAATTAATTCTTCCATTACTCCCATGCAAATGAATGACCATTATACTACAACTAATAAATAATCCACCATCGAATTGGACAAATAAACATATACGGACAACTAGGATGGACCTTTCCAGATTCAAACCAACGTGGCCTAGCATATAATTTCTGATACTTCGGACATAAAAGGCATAACTTTTCACAACATTACAAAGCATATCAAACAACTGGGTGCACTTGATGCTTCTTTTGTTTATGTTTTCAACACACTTGCACTGCAAACACTATTATGCATACACTGGGGGCACAAGTTATTTTACTCTAACCACCAACGTTTCTTGGATAGTACAACAAGCATGTTGAAATATTCTACAAGGTATTCTGAATTTGAGAAGGGCAAAGCTCCAGAGACAGAAACCAAACCCAATATTCCTCCACTAGATTCTAACTCCGATGCCGATGATCCGGAATTCGAAGTTAACATTCATAGGGAAGTAGAATCCTCCGATTAAGGAAATTCTATGGGCAAAGAGGTCAAGGGAGTGGGAGATAACAGAGCTCCTGACAAATTCAAAGATGCAATCTTTTTGAAAGAGCCTGAGGATTCTTGGGTATCTATCACTGAAGAATCGAGGATAAGACGACTATGCTTAAAGCATGGAATTCTTTGGGATGACGTTCAAGTCGCCGATGTCCTAGATGGACCTCACAATCCTTCGGAAGGGCATATGACAATAAGTTGACAGATGTGCTCAGTTGGAAGCATTCCCCCCTTTCACCCTTTCGTCATCGATTCCCTTAAATGAGTGAATATAGCACCCATGCAACTTCATCCAACAGCTTATTCATACTTGTACACCCTGTTCATAGCTTATATGGAGATCTTTGGTATGGAGCCCACCTATGAAGATATAATCTTTTTCTATAACTTCAAACATCGCCAACAAGTGACCTCCTTCATTCCTCTATTTTGAGTCCGTGTCGAAAAGGAAGATTATCACTAAGGGAGGCAACAATGTGGGCGAAATAAGACCCAATTGGTTTTGTATCCATCGCCAAGCGGGATACGCTAGGAGTGGTTTCGATTTAGTAAGCTCCAAATCCCAATCTCTTCTTTTTAACCTTATGTCGCAAGATTTCTAACATTTCTTTTTCATCATCAGTTCTGAACCCGAAGAAGCCATTAGGTCAGGTGTATCAAGATCACTTGATTACATTAATGAATGCTCCACGACCTCCCTAAGCAAAAATAGGTTCATTATGGATGAGTTTCTTCATCGATATCATTTTCTTAGTCCACAGCTGAGTATGGGAGTTGGTGGAGGTCGTGCTCCTGTATACGTGCCCCCAGCTTAGATTCTTCCGTTGTCAACTGGAATAAAAGGCGTGGCTCTAGTCGAGGGCAGGCGACGGTATCATTTGATATAGGGAGGCCCTAAGAGGCAAAGATCTTGCAAGTTCTAGTGAGGAACCTCAGCCGGGGATGAAGGAGAAGTGTAACGACCCAGATTTTTGAACGTTATTTACGAATATTTAAATCTATTTAAATATTAATTTAGAGATATTAATGGATTATATATCGAATTTTTTTATCAGAAAATGGAGTTTGTATTTATATATTTATAAATTAATTAAAACGAGCTCGAAACGATGCGGCAGTTCATAATATGGAGTTTTGAACTTTAACTGAATATACAGAGTCCGATATAAATCGGATTTCTGTGAAACGAGAACCACTTGAATCTATGAGATTATATTTTTCTAATGAAAGAGAAAAATCGAGATTTTATAGTATGAATTGTAAGATATGTCCAATTCAAATTTTTAAATAGTCGCTATGGAATCGTTAATAAATTATAACGATTTATTAATAAATATAGAAGGAATTTCTATATATTCGGATATGTTTTAACCCGGATTTCTGAATATTGAGTTTTAAAAGTCTGTATGGGCCGAGATTGAAGCTGTATAAGATTCTGTTTAAATGTATATGCGATGATATTAATTTATTATCGTTAAATTGAATTGTTTTAAAATTAGATATTTATTTATTGATACTATATAAGCTTTAAAAATAATTGTTTCTACAAACGATCTTCGTTTTCAATGAAACGAGTTTTATTGGAACACGTATAACAAATTATGTCTAGGTTTCTAGTTTGGTATCAATTGAAGTTGTTCTGTCGGTGCGTGAAGTTTAAGGGTGAACTGATAAATTTAAAAAAACGTTGTTGTACAAACTGTGTTGGTTTTCAATAAAAATAATTTTTATTGGGGCCGGAAGATTAAGATGTAGCAATATGACAATTTCCAAGATGATTGGAATTCATGTGTGGCAGTACGAATGTTACACGGTTAGCGGTAATTAAACATAGCAATGGAATTTGATACTGTATTTAATTAAAACTATATAGATACTTCATGGCTAAGCTAAACCTTGTGTGTGTATATATTTAAATAAAGGACGCGAACCAGTTACACGAAAGGAAAATACAACGAGACCTACCTTATAATTTTAAATAAGCGTAACCTACCCTATATGACTTTTGTGGACTATCCTATCTTTTAAATCCCCTGCAACTTTACACGCAAGGAAGACAAAAGTATACTTGAGAAAATTAAAAGAGACAACTAAAAGTACCTATTTGATTGCTACAATTTTGTTTTAATGCACACAGCCTGTTATATAGTTGAGCAAATTCAAAACAAAAATAATACTGGCCTATCCTATCTATCTCCAAGCGTACAAAGACAGTACCTATTTCACGTATTTTCTTTTCAGCTTTTTAAGCCGTGCCGACCAAGATTTCAGAATTCCTATCTCACACGAAAGCTATTCTATATTCAACGCAGGGCTATGAATGTATAAAATATATATTATGTAAACGTGGCCATCACGTTTATTTCCCTATAAGTATGTGCGCCTCTGCCTCTCGTTTTCCCAGAAAATTAAAAGAAACCTTCTTCTGCATATTTTAACAAAAAAAAATTCCCACGATGAAAACAAGATTAAAGCCCAAACTACATTCTCAAAGCAGTCTCCTTCCCCATGTAAAAACTGTAAAACACCTCCATATATATAAATATAAGAAAGCGTGAGCAGCTGGAGGTTGCGTGAGGGTAGGAAGTAATAGGTTGAAACCTAGGTGTGTGTTAGTTTGGCCAGGAGGAGAGAGGCCTCAGGCGAGAGGAGGAGAGGGATAGGTCGGCGTTCGATGAGATGGCGCAGTTGGTGACGGGGGGAAGGGCTGGGTGAGAAGCAGTACCTCGTTTTGGGATCTGTGGAAGTTTGCGCAAGCTCGAGTATGAGCAGGAATGAAACGAGCAAGGGGGTGGCAGGGCGCGGCTTGTCAAGCAGTGGTGAACTTCGAAGTTGGCGTATGAATGAGAACTGTCATCTCGAGGTCAGCTTGGTGGCAGTTCAGAGTTTGTTCTGGTGATCTATGGTTGGAAGGAACAGACAGCGTGCGGATTATTTGCATGAGAGCAGGGTTTTCAAAATGTGAAGAGGGCGGTTCCCGTGAGATCGTCGGAGTGGATTTTGGGAGATGCGAGATTGGTGGGATGGCGATAGTTGCGTTACCATTATGGAGTGCGCGGTATAAAGGAGGCGCGTGAACAAAGGGAGGTGGGATTGGTATTTTCTTTATGGTTGCTATAGAGGGTAAATAAAGACATGAATAATATTGGTGGAAGGGAAGAGACGTAGTTAGAGAAGTGGAAAAGTGGGTGGAGTGTTGGTACGGTGGACAGTAAGAAGTGGAGACAGTCACGAAAAGGAAACGACAAGGGCGGTTGAATTTGTGTGGGCATCGGCCTTACTGATGGCAAAAGAAAGAAAGGTTTACTGGGAGGAATACTGAGCGCTTGTGATAAGGGGTTGGCGTTGTCAGAAATGGGATGATAGGAGTGCATGCGGTTGGGTATTTAGAGTGCAACGGGTGTGTGCCAGAAAAGAAAAGGAGGAGGAAACCAAGTAATCTCGTTAATGATGGACTGATGACGTGTTAACCACGTTTAAGGTAATTAACGGTAGAAAGTATAATTAAGCAAATTAATTATAATATATATATAATCATGCCGTATAAATGGTGTAACTTTATACAGAATTACGCGAAACAGCGTTCTTTGGAATCACACGAAAGAATACTACACTGCTGTATTGATTGGAAAGAAATTCAAAGCTGCCGGGTTTTTATTTAATTTTAAACGTGAGTTTGAAATTAAATAAAAACAACGCAGGACCCATGAATCAAAAATATCAAGGTGAGTTAATTCTCACACTTTTCTGAAATACTATGATGTGTTAAATTCATTGATTGGATGATTGCATGCCTTGGTTGATTGATTGTCGACAATTATATTTTTTATGTTGGATGATTTTAATTTAAAAATTGTTTATATATTTTTATCAAATACTATGATCTGTGACGTAGGGACGTAAAGGTTGGAGGGATCCGACCGGATTCCTCAAATACATTATATGTTGTTTATATTATTTAAATATAAAATTGTTTACCTCAAAATGATAATATTGATTGGATATTGAACATTGAATTGAAATTCAATGTTGATGTGATGTTTTAAACCAATGGGCGGTATTGGTTGGGTAATTGACAGCGAATGGTCTAAAAATCCCTTGTTTTATAAATATTGAATTACCGTTAGGTGAATTCAATAGTAATGAAGTTATAAATTTATTTTATAACTGAAGAGAGATTTGAAGTCTATCATTTTGAATTAAAGTTTATAAAAGGAAATTAATATTATTTATTTAAGAAATTATTAAATGGTTTTATGGAGGAAAATCTTATGTAATAAAACTTAAGCGAAGGGGGATTTACCTAGCAAATAATAACTGGGATTTATTGTTTATTGGTAAACAATTAAAATGGGATTTTATTGGAACTGATTATTATTTATAATAATTAAAGTAGATGGAATTAATTAAATTGATTATATTATTAATTTAAGTGGAAAGACCAATTGAAATGGATTAACGAATTCGTTATGCTCAGTTGGATAAGACAACTGCTTAAATGGGATTTGATTATCATATATGTTATATTTACTAATTAATAAATCATTTATAATAATGAAGTTTTATTATTATTTATTTATTTAATAATAATCAAAGTGATTGAAATTAATTATATTATTAATTATATTAATGAAAGGACCATTTGGAATGAATTAACAAGTTAGTTGTGTTAAAACGGGAATTGATGTTAAATTCATTATATTATCAAATAATTTAAATGAAGGTTTGTAAAGTCTTAGAACCTGTTATTTGTTAAACAAGTTTTAAGTGTATTTATATTACATATATAAGTTCCAACTGAAGTCTTCTTGGAATACTATTTACTTAAATTCCCAAAATCCAAGGTTGGGCGAAAATGTTTCAAAACCAAGATTTAGGAAATCTATGGTAAATGGGTTGATTATTGAAATATGTAAGTGGAGTGAAATTTAAAGGTATAAAATATGAAATGGAAATCGAACTAGAAACCATAGAGAATTAAAGTCCGTTGGATAAATTAAGATTTGGATTCGATCCTAAATCGGGTAGTTTAAAGGAATAGATGGAGTTTTATTATGGTATAACTAAGTTACGTTGAAATAAGTTTTAAATGAAGTTTATTATATAATATTTGATTTATATGGGAATTGAGGCTTATGTATAATGATTTAAAAATCATATTAAGTATGATCAGGAATTTGATATAGTTTTTTAAAAGTAATTAGAACTCGTTGTTCGACTGGTTGAGTTGAGTAACTTTCGAGGTATCAATCTGATGTTGGTTTCGACCTTCGGGGTTGATATTTGGAGATTTATTCACTTAGCTGTTCTACAATGATGAACTAATGGAGTAAAAGTGGAATGAAAATTGAATATTCTTATATTAAATAAGAATAGGTGATTGTTTTCCTAATAGTAGGAGTATAAAGATTTAACTGGTTAATCAAAGAGGCCAAGTGATGCTGAATACTGAACCAGTAAATATTTTTTTTATATGGAAAAATGTTTGTTTATTTGATAGTTAAATAACCGACTATCAAATCTAGCCAATTATTGATTGTTGGTTCGGAAAGACCGAGATCGAATCTATATTCGAAAACAATTCCGACCAGAAAAAACGTAATTGTGGAAGAGATCAGATGATGATCGAGACGGAGCATTTGAAGACCATAGATCTTCATAAAACGGAAGTATTGCTTATAATCTCTGCTTAGCACCCAGATATAAATTGTGATTCTATCGTGGTTGGATTCTGTGGATTGCAAGGACTACTCGCTATTGATTCTTGGGTGATTCCTATAAGGATGTGGTAAGAGGGTCCCTTCGGCTATCCGGTACCAAGACAACGTGTATGGATGGATCTGACGATGGGGCTTTCAAAGTAAATGGTGGCCAGAAGTTCTAAGAAGATAGTTATAACCTCAAGGCTCGCAACCGGGAAATGACAAAAATTGGGCGGGCAGCATGGCTATGTGGGTCGCACCCATTGGGGTGTATAGTAACCATCTAGAGAATATTCATTTTGTTACTTCTTTCATTTTCTGAATCTCTGCGGACTAATGTGGCTGCAACCATAAGGTGACAATGTACTCAATACACTCAAGAGAAATGAGTGGTCAGTCATGTGTGGGCCGAGTTGCAAGACGTTCTTGTTGAACCCAGTGTATGCCTCCCAAGAGATACACTATCGACAGGTGGTTCCATACCTTGTCATAGTCGGAATCC
Organism: Allium sativum; assembly: GCA_030737875.1. Taxonomy (NCBI): domain Eukaryota; kingdom Viridiplantae; phylum Streptophyta; class Magnoliopsida; order Asparagales; family Amaryllidaceae; genus Allium; species Allium sativum. Next base: position 222,759,059 of record CM060912.1, on the reverse strand, counting down.
AATCTCCAGTAAGCGCCATGGTTTTGATTGTATACTATATATGTGGTGCATGAGATGCAAGCGTTCTGCTAGATTCTGTTTAATTGTATTTAGACACTATCATAATATCAGATAAGATATGATTTCAACAATGTTTTGGATTATAGTTAGGTAAAAACTGTCCGTGTTTATGAGTGGGCTGGTCTTACTATTATCCTTTCTTTCAAAAACGATTTCTAAAAGTTAAGCAAGTTGTTTGTTGTGAATTTTCCACTGAAAGTGTTCCAAACTGATCCGAGTGAATTTTGCTTTGCTTCAAGTGTGCTCGGGTCGGACTGAGTGTATTTATAGGTTAGGTTCCGCTTGGAGTTCTGGAGCTGGTAGAAATAGGCTTCACCATTAGTTATTTAGAGTTTATTTCCACTATGTCTGATATACGATGTACTCTGATGATTGGTATGTATATACAGTTCTTTTGGTATAAAGAGATTTGATATATTATATTTTATTCGTTCTGCTATGAGATTCTGATGTGTCCTTCTTATTCTTCTATTCTAATATTTCTTTCTTTCTACTTTTCATCCTGTAACAACCCGAAAATCTGGGCCAGTTTAAAAATTTTATATCGGCAATTTTAGCGAATTTTGATTATTTAAAATAGATTATTTTAAATAATATCGACGAGAAATTTATTTTGAATAGAATTCGATTGTATATATTATATACGTCGTCGTTAGAATATAAATAATTATAAAAGGAATTGAAAATGGCGCGGTAGTTCGATAATTCGATTTCAAACTTCAATTGAATGTACCGGGTGCAAAACAATCCGGATTTTAGTGAAACCAAAAATAATAGGGTCTAATTGATAATATCTTTCCAACGAATCCGAAAAATCAAAATTTCATAACGGGAATCAAAAGATATGTCCAGTTGAAAATTCTGAATAGTCGTTATGGAATTCAGGCCCTTAAAAATGGGAATTTTGCAAGCGACCTCGGATTTCGACGAAACCACTTTTGCTGGGTCCGTGATGTCAAATTATTGCTAGATTTCAATTTTCGTAATTTTTCGAATCAATATGTGAGCGTGGCAAAGGAAAACGCGTTTGACCAGTTTCAGTTGATTTTAATCGACTGGAAATTGGCCATTTTTCAAACGGTCTCAGAATTCGGCGAAACTAGTTTTGTTAGGACCGTATCGTCAATACGAAGCTAAAAAATATTTTTCTGGAATTTTTCGAGTTAGTATGTGACCCCGGTAATTTGAAATGTACGTTTAAAATTCAATATAGTGATTTAAATGTAAATTTAACGGAAACTGATTGTAACAGCCGAACCAGCCTACGATACTTATCCCATTGTGTTCGAAATGGTTGTAAAACGTTATAGACGACAGGCGGTGGGCCTCGTTTCGAGGTCGTATGTGGAAGTCAACTTTTTGCAAAATAAAATAAAATAAAATAAAATATATTATATCCTTTCTCTCTCCCTCCCCTTTAACCCGCTTTGCCCCCCCCCCCCCCTTTTCGATTTAGTTCAATCAGAAAGAAAAAAAACTGCTGCTTCCAATCGATGGCGACCGACACCCATCGCCACCCCACCCCGTCGCCGCATCTCGTCGACGGCACCGCACTCCCCTGGTCTCGCAGCGCCACCCCTCCTCTCCTTCGTTCTCGCACTGTCGACGTTCGAAACCCCACCAACCCGAGACCATCGCCCACCCACCAACGCCCCCCTTTCTGCCAAAGACGCCGCCGCCTCTGGATGGACCCCACTGCCAAGCCGACCTCCCCCTTCTTCGCCTGAGCGATGGTGCACCCCCCCCCCCCCCCGTAAGTCTCCTTTTTACTTTTATTTTGTTTTATTTTTACTTTCTTTTATGTAATTAGTTTAGAAATTAAACTAGTATGGTTTTAAAAACTGTTCCTTTAAACTGAAATTAAAGAAGTAATTTTTTTCATTTAACAAGGATGTAATTTTTTTAGCAAAGATTAGATCCTTAAACTATAAAAGATTTGATTTTTAAAATTGAAAGGATTACACTTTTATTTATAAAAAAATGATTTTTATATTTTTAAAGTATTAAAAATATAGTCTTTACTATCTAGATGATATAAAAATATGATTTTTGTTTAGGTAGAGAATTAAAAATATAATCTTTATATAGTAGGAGGGATAAAAATATTATTTCTATCATGGTAGCAAGTAAAGATATTATTTTTATTAGAGTAGCAAGTTAAAAATATTATTTTTATTCGTGTAGCTAAGTAAAGATATAATCTTTTCTGTGTAAAAGACGTTGTAAAAAAAATATAATCTTTGATATATATATATATATATATATATATAATTTTCACAGCATAGTAAAAATTCGATTTTTAATATATAATTTTCACAGCATAGTAAAAATTCGATTTTTATATATATTGAACAGCATAGTAAAAATTCGATTTTTATATATATTGAACAGCATAGTAAAAATTCGATTTTTATATATTGAATAGCGAAGTAAAAATGTGATTTTTATATATGTAGTGACTACGAGCAGCGAAGATGACAAAAATGCGATAACGATGAAGATTTCTATCAAAGAAGAGTCAAGATGATTGGATAGCTAAAAGTGAGAATTTCTCACCTTTCAATTTCTTTTTCTAGTTATATATATATATTAGGATGCAGACGGTGCTTAGTAGCACCCGACACAATCGTCCACAGACCATGGACTTGTTTGTTTGATTGCGAAAATTAGTTAGATTATTTGATTGAAATTTGAATTGCTTGGTGAAATGAAATTGATTTGATTGATGTGTGAATGGCGTGGGCCTTCACTAGACCGGGGATAAGGCTAGGCCTCGTCCCATTTCTAGTATTGTGCCGTTATGCCGCCGAAATTTTCTAAAATAAGTTAGAAAAATAAAGAAATCATTTTATTTAATAAATGAACTGAATAGAATATTTTCATAGGTTGAATAAAATGTTTTATCGTTAAAAATATAATTTTTAACGTGAATGTGAATAAATAAATATTCATTTACAAACCGGACGGTTTGTTTATGTACACCTATTTGAAGGACATTGATTGGGACGATAAAATTTTACACATCGCCCAACTGCACAAATAAAAATCTGTGTTTGATTGTTTGAAACCCCACACGGGTATTGGGATGATATATGACATACACTAGTCCCAATAACTAGCTGTATGTCGATCGATTGATTGACAGACTGTTATAAGCGTTAGATATTTATATTTGATGCTTATACAGTGTAGAATGCACTTTGGATGATGGTTGATTATTCATCGTTGTTGATATATACATGTGTTGTATAAAATCCATATAATTAACATTATATGGTAATTGATTGGGCCTCATTCCAGTTTTAAAATAGAAATATTTGAAAAAGAAATATTCGAAGTAGAATATTTGAAAATATCAATATATGAAGCCGTATTGATTAGATTGACGCCATTTTGACGTGAACGATATTTATATCGATTTTATTCATTTTTAATGAATATCGAAAGTGATTTCATAATCTGTTATTTTAGAAAGAATTGAATATAAATGAATTCGAATTGAAATTGTATATAAATGAATTCGAATTGAAATTGAATATAAATGAATTCGAATTGAAATTGAATATAAATGAATTCGAATTGAAATTGAATATAAATGAATTCGAATTGAAATTGAATTGAATTGAAAACGAACTGAAATTGAATTAGAAATCAATTTGAATTGAAATCAAATTGAAATCAATTTTAAAATGAATTTAAATTGGAATATTCAATTTTGATTTGAAATTGAATATGAAGTTGAAACCATTTTGAAAATGAATTTAAAACGATTTATAAAGCACGTTTTGAATTGAAATCGACGAAGTATATATTATATATATTATATATATAATATAATGGCCTGAACAGAATGCGCTGCGCCGCGGCAGTTCGCGAATTTCGACCATTGACTTCGAACGGATATTACGGGAGATCCGACCGTCGGATTCTCCTAAAACCGGAACCGTTGGGTTCGTATCGAAAAGAGCTTTCTAACGAATATTAGAAATTTGAAATCTAACGGTTGGATTTGGAATTATGTCCAAATCAAATTTGAAAAAGGTCGCTGTAAGTGTAGTTCGATGGCCGTCGATGGAAATCGACTGTACAGGCCTTGATAAAATTATTAAAAATAGTAATAATTAGTGTAAAATCATAAGAAATGATTTATAAAGAATTGGGATGAAAAACTCCATATTTGAAAAGATAAAAATAAATTTTTATCGAAATGAACTAGTTTTGAACTAGAATTATAATTCTATTTATTTTTAAATAAATAGATTGAATATGAAATGGTTTTGAAAATAACCAGAATTTCCAATGATTGCATTGGAATGGATTTGAATCGAAATTGTCTTCGGAATATTTCGATGTTGGATTTCGTGACTATATAGATGTTGTTATGGAAATTTGAAAGATATAGATATATATATCGTTATTTCCAATACGATATTTGTTGGTCGTAGAATTTGATATTGAATATAAGCCGGGAGATTTTCTATTCAGAGCCTTGTATTTAATATCAAATGTGATTTGGGTTTGTCGTGAATGGTGTCTTCATTAACACTATTCTTGAACCCAGTTGAGGAAAGATTAAATCTTTTTATTTAGATTTAATGAAGTGTACCAATTAAATAATATTTAATTGGAATTGAATTCGAATTGATTTTTGGGTTTATCGTGAGCAGTGTTTTAAATAACACTCGTTCTTTAACCCGATAATTAATGGAATGTGATTTTGGGTTTATCGTGAACCGTGTTTTAAATGACACTGATTCTTTAACCCAGTTAACGATTAAAACTAAGTGGAGTTTTAATGAATCTTTAATGAGATTGAAATAATCGAAATGGAGTATCACCAGTTTTGCTCCAGGCGTTAGTTAAATCTTTAATTAGATTTGAACGTGAAATGGTAATTGAATTTACTGATAACACCGTGGTGTTAGTTATGAAGTATAACCAGTTTTACTTCATGGGATGAATAGGTTGGGATTGGGAAATTAAAACAAAGGATTACTTCGGTAAGGTCCATTAATTCCGACTAGTTGAATCGAAATTCAAAAGATGATTAAAGAATAAATTCAAGGAATTTATCTTTGATAAAATTAATGGGAACCTTTCCCTATAAATGTGAAATTTAGAAACTAACTATCGGTTAGCTAAGCAGAATGGTTTCCTGGATTTTGATCTGATGTTGGTTTCTGCCTTCGGGGTTAATATTTGGGGAATTATTCTCTTGATTAATTTACGGTTAGTGACTGATGAATTGGAATGAGGCGTATGTTGTGTTTGTGTAACACTTATTTAAAATATACGCGAGTTATTCGGAAAGTCCGGGTTTATGCCATTCTGAATAACTGATACGACGATAAGTCGAAGATGAAGACGATGGTCGAAGACCGGAGGTCTTCACGTCGTTTGGGTGATTACTGATGATCTTGATTGGGCTGTACACCCAAGAAGATGGAAACAGTTGGTGATCGTCCAGACGTACTTGGAGATCGATGGATATGCGGGGTACTAGGTGCCTCCGGTTTCATTCAGACCCAGAACGGACTTGTAAATGGACTGTGTGTCTGACATTGGATTTTAGTCCGTGTGATTGATCTCTATTAAATATATATCTGTTTGGCGGTGGAGAATTTATTCTCTTGCTTAACGCCCTTCTCTGAGACGTATGAGCTCAGAGGTTATATATTGATGGATATCAAACGCATGGAGTGAATTGCCTGTGTGGCATGCCCAAGTGGCAATTGATCAAGGCTTCTGTTGAAAAGCAAAGTCTTGTGGTGATGATCAAAGCACGGCCTTTGTGGCGTAGCTTTGTGTAACGTTTACTTCGCGAGTTTCACACCCGTATGAACCAAAAAGGGAGAGGACGTCAGGGAGGGCATGCGTTTCTTTCTAGCTAGAAGTGGCATCAGTGGTTTTACACGCCCTGACGAGTTAGACTTATGTGGTTGTTGCTGTTGCGAGGCGCCTCGGTTATATCGGTTTCGGCCGATGCATTCTGGTCGGCAGACGGACCAGACTTACACCCCATAGGGTGGGGAGACGTAGTGTTCAGGCATAATAATCCACATCGGTGGACCGGCCCTGAGGATCCAGGGGGCAGTTGCGGCTGTTCCTGAGGCTCGGGCTAGAGAGTCTCGAATCGGTTGAGGACTATCTTTTGCCTCGGTTCATAGATGGAAATCCAATATCCAAATACGTGACTTTGCGGTTTTATTTGTAAACCTATATATGGCGACATGATATATGGTACCCATGCCGCCTATGATTGATACTTATGATTTGAAGTTGTTTTATACACTATGCACTTATAATAGTATCAAATGATTTGTTTTAAACGTATCAAGCATTCTTTGGCTGTTATAAGGGAAAACCTTATCCCCCGGCTTGCGTTGCATTGTGTGATAGGACCTGGGTCTTATAATAGCTTCATTTTTCTTTATTTAGCATTGCGCTGTTTGTTTTATGCACTGGTATTCTTGGGAAGAAACCCGTTCCGTGTTATACGGCGTGGTCCCTTGATTTACCTAACTTTAAAAATAAAGAATAATAACTGTTTTAGTTCTCACACCAGTCACATGACTGACCTAGAGTTTATTGTTTTAACCTAAACTCCGGGTGCCCCTATTTTGACCCCGGGCGGCTATTAGTTTTGGTTTTGCAGATTTCTATTCACAGGATCCTGGTTTACAGCTGGAATGATATCCGGAAAGCTTTGTATCCGTATATCTCTTCTAGTTGTGTATTATATTATTTTCCGCTGCTATGTATTTAAATGTAATTTAAATCTCTGATATTTCTGTGTAATATTCATTTATACTCTGTATATTCTTGTAATCTGATGCATAGTTGTAATATACAATGAAATGTTCTTTCGTCTACGTTCTATTTTGTCCTGTTTTCAAAACGATCGGGCGTTTCGAGCGGTCTGGGTCGGTTTAACGACTGGTTCGGACCGAGCGAAATTCCTTTTCGTCATAGTTGGTATCAGAGCTTTGGTTTACAAAGCTCAGAGAACAAGACACATTAGAACCATACGAAAGAATTCATCAGATATTGGGTTAGTAATATCCAATGGGAATGACTCGTTAGAGATAGGATCAGTAGTATCCTAGAACGAGTGTGAAGAGTATATTTGAAAAATGAAAACCAATTTTGTTTTGAAAATTTAAAATCAATTATTCGTATTTGATTATTTAGTTTATATTGATTTGGACAGTCCAGTATATAAAGATTTTGCATATACACCTTGCAAACGTGTATTAGAAATTTTAATATACTGGATAGATATAGAATCACATTCTAGACACCCGGAGATGGTTCTGATGATTGATCGATCATCATCAGAATTTATGTTCGTGTTTTGAAGATGTAATATCTATATATCTCCTATTGACTGGTGTGAGAACCAAAAACTAGGTAGGGCTTATTGTAGTGATTTGGTATCAAAAACATGATTTTTGTATGTGTATCAAAGTTATGAATTTCAAAAGCTAATCAACTAATGCATTGATGTTTCTGTTGTTTGTTTATTTGTTTGATAATTTTGAACCATTACGCCTAATTGTACCAAATATTAAATTGTATTGAAATTTGGTCGCATTTGCTTGCATATACTTGTACTTACATTGAACAGGTCATAGCAAGGAGGCTAGAGCAGAGAATAAAATTTGTTTTCCCGACAAATAGGTACATATTTACTATAATTTACTGTTTTGTTTGGGTGATGATTTTATGAGCCTATTTGCTAGCCGCTTGGTTTTTCTTTTTCTTTTTGAGATCAGAAGGCCTGTATGGCCATTTCGGGATTTTCCCGTGGCTCCCGGTGCAGGGGAGGTTATGGCGAAATTTTTCAAAAATTTAGGGTGTTAGCCAAATTTTTGAAGAATTGGAAAATTCTCATATAACTGAAAAGTTGGAGAATAGAAGCCAGACCGAAAGTAGAGTTGATTAATCAAACCACTTTCGACTTTGTTCCTTTTCGGGGACGAAAAGTTTTAAGTGGGGGAGATTGTAACAACCCGAAAATCTGGGCCAGTTTAAAATTTTTATATCGGCAATTTTAGCGAATTTTGATTATTTAAAATAGATTATTTTAAATAATATCGACGATAAATTTATTTTGAATAGAATTCGATTGTATATATTATATACGTCGTCGTTAGAATATAAATAATTATAAAAGGAATTGAAAATGGCGCGGTAGTTCGATAATTCGATTTCAAACTCCAATTGAATGTACCGGGTGCAAAACAATCCGGATTTTAGTGAAACCAAAAATAATAGGATCTAATTGATAATATCTTTCCAACGAATCCGAAAAATCAAAATTTCATAACGGAATCAAAAGATATGTCCAGTTGAAAATTCTGAATAGTCGCTATGGAATTCAGGCCCTTAAAAATGGGAATTTTGCAAGCGACCTCGGATTTCGACGAAACCACTTTTGTTGGGTCCGTGATGTCAAATTATTGCAAGATTTCAATTTTCGTAATTTTTCGAATCAATATGTGAGCGTGGCAAAGGAAAACGCGTTTGACCAGTTTTAGTTGATTTTAATCGACTGGAAATTGGCCATTTTTCAAACGGTCTCAGAATTCGGCGAAACTAGTTTTGTTAGGACTGTATCGTCAATACGAAGCTAGAAAATATTTTTCTGGAATTTTTCGAGTTAGTATGTGACCCCAGTAATTTGAAATGTACGTTTAAAATTCAATATTGTGATTTAAATGTAAATTTAACGGAAACTGATTGTAACAGCCGAACCAGCCTACGATACATATCCCAGTGTGTTCGGAATGGTTGTAAAACGTTATAGACGACAGGCGGTGGGCCTCGTTTCGAGGTCGTATGTGGAAGTCAACTTTTTGCAAAATAAAATAAAATAAAATATATTATATCCTTTCTCTCTCCCTCCCCTTTAACCCGCTTTGCCCCCCCCCCCCCACCTTTTCGATTTAGTTCAATCAGAAAGAAAAAAAAACCGCTGCTTCCAATCGATGGCGACCGACACCCATCGCCACCCCACCCCGTCGCCGCATCTCGTCGACGGCACCGCACTCCCCTGGTCTCGCAGCGCCACCCCTCCTCTCCTTCTTCCTTCTCGCACTGTCGACGTTCGAACCCCACCAACCCGAGACCATCGCTCGCCCACCGACGCCCCCCTTTCTGCCAAAGCCGCCGCCGCCTCTGGATGGACCCCACTGCCAAGCCGACCTCCCCCTTCTTCGCCAGAGCGATGGCGCACCCCCCCCCCCCCCCCGTAAGTCTCCTTTTTATTTTTATTTTGTTTTATTTTTTACTTTCTTTTATGTAATTAGTTTAGAAATTAAACTAGTATGGTTTTAAAAACTATTCCTTTAAACTGAAATTAAAGAAGTAATTTTTTTCATTTAACAAGGATGTAATTTTTTTTAGCAAAGATTAGATCCTTAAACTATAAAAGATTTGATTTTTAAAATTGAAATGATTATACTTTTATTTATAAAAATATGATTTTTATATTTTTAAAGTATTAAAAATATAGTCTTTACTATCTAAATGATATAAAAATATGATTTTTGTTTAGGTAGAGAATTAAAAATATAATCTTTATATAGTAGGAGGGATAAAAATATTATTTCTATCATGGTAGCAAGTAAAGATATTATTTTTATTAGAGTAGCAAGTTAAAAATATTATTTTTATTCGTGTAGCTAAGTAAAGATATAATCTTTTCTGTGTAAAAAACGTTGTAAAAAAAAATATAATCTTTGATATATATATATATATATATATATATATATATATATATATATATATATATATATAATTTACACAGCATAGTAAAAATTCGATTTTTAATATATAATTTTCACAGCATAGTAAAAATTCGATTTTTATATATATTGAACAGCATAGTAAAAATTTGATTTTTATATATATTGAACAGCATAGTAAAAATTCGATTTTTATATATTGAATAGCGAAGTAAAAATGTGATTTTTATATATGTAGTGACTACGAGCAGCGAAGATGACAAAAATGCGATAACGATGAAGATTTCTATCAAAGAAGAGTCAAGATGATTGGATAGCTAAAAGTGAGAATTTCTCACCTTTCAATTTCTTTTTCTAGTTATATATATATATTAGGATGCAGACGGTGCTTAGTAGCACCCGACACAATCGTCCATAGACCATGGACTTGTTTGTTTGATTGCGAAAATTAGTTAGATTATTTGATTGAAATTTGAATTGCTTGGTGAAATGAAATTGATTTGATTGATGTGTGAATGGCGTGGGCCTTCACTAGACCGGGGATAAGGCTAGGCCTCGTCCCGTTTCTAGTATCGTGTCGTTATGCCGCCGAAATTTTCTAAAATAAGTTAGAAAAATAAAGAAATCATTTTATTTAAATAATGAACTGAATAGAATATTTTCATAGGTTGTATAAAATGTTTTATCGTTAAAAATATATTTTTTAACGTGAATGTGAATAAATAAATATTCATTTACAAACCGGACGGTTTGTTTATGTACACCTATTTGAAGGACATTGATTGGGACGATAAAATTTTACACATCGCCCAACTGCACAAATAAAAATCTGTATTTGATTGTTTGAAACCCCACACGGGTATTGGGATGATATATGACATACACTAGTCCCAATAACTAGTTGCATGTCGATCGATTGATTGACAGACTGTTATAAGCGTTATATATTTATATTTGATGCTTATACGGTGTAGAATGCACTTTGGATGATGGTTGATTATTCATCGTTGTTGATATATACATGTGTTGTAGAAAATCCATATAATTAACATTATATGGTAATTTATTGGGCCTCATTCCAGTTTTAAAATAGAAATATTTGAAAACGAAATATTCGAAGTAGAATATTTGAAAATATCAATATATGAAGCCGTATTGATTAGATTGACGTCATTTTGACGTGAACGATATTTATATCGATTTTATTCATTTTTAATGAATATCGAAAGTGATTTCATAATCTGTTATTTTAGAAAGAATTGAATATAAATGAATTCGAATTGAAATTGAATATAAATGAATTCGAATTGAAATTGAATATAAATGAATTCGAATTGAAATTGAATATAAATGAATTCGAATTGAAATTGAATTGAATTGAAAACGAACTGAAATTGAATTAGAAATCAATTTGAATTGAAATCAAATTGAAATCAATTTTAAAATGAATTTAAATTGGAATATTCAATTTTGATTTGAAATTGAATATGAAGTTGAAACCGTTTTGAAAATGAATTTAAAACGATTTATAAAGCACGTTTTAATTGAAATCGACGAAGTATATATTATATATATTATATATATAATATAATGGCCTGAATAGAACGCGTCGCGCCGCGGCAGTTCGCGAATTTTGACCATTGACTTCGAACGGATATTACGGGAGATCCGACCGTCGGATTCTCCTAAAACCGGAACCGTTGGGTTCGTTTCGAAAAGAGCTTTCTAACGAATATTAGAAATTTGAAATCTAACGGTTGGATTTGGAATTATGTCCAAATCAAATTTGAAAAAGGTCGCTGTAAGTGTAGTTCGATGGCCGTCGATGGAAATCGACTGTACAGGCCTTGATAAAATTATTAAAAATAGTAATAATTAGTGTAAAATCATAAGAAATGATTTAGAAAGAATTGGGATGAAAAACTCCATATTTGAAAAGATAAAAATAAATTTTTATCGAAATGAACTAGTTTTGAACTAGAATTATAATTCTATTTATTTTTAAATAAATATATTGAATTTGAAATGGTTTTGAAAATAACCAGAATTTCCAATGATTGCATTGGAATGGATTTGAATCGAATTGTCTTCGGAATATTTCGATGTTGGATTTCGTGACTATATAGATGTTGTTATGGAAATTTGAAAGATATAGATATATATCGTTATTTCCAATACGATATTTGTTGGTCGTTGAATTTGATATTGAATATAAGCCAGGATATTTTCTATTCAGAGCCTTGTATTTAATATCAAATGTGATTTGGGTTTGTCGTGAATGGTGTCTTCATTAACACTGTTCTTGAACCCAGTTGAGGAAAGATTAAATCTTTTTATTTAGATTTAATGAAGTGTACCAATTAAATAATATTTAATTGGAATTGAATTCGAATTGATTTTTGGGTTTATCGTGAGCAGTGTTTTAAATAACACTCGTTCTTTAACCCGATAATTAATGGAATGTGATTTTGGGTTTATCGTGAACCGTGTTTTAAATGACACTGATTCTTTAACCCAGTTAACGATTAAAACTAAGTGGAGTTTTAATGAATCTTTAATGAGATTGAAATAATCGAAATGGAGTATCACCAGTTTTGCTCCAGGCGTTAGTTAAATCTTTAATTAGATTTGAACGTGAAATGGTAATTGAATTTACCGATAACACCGTGGTGTTAGTTATGAAGTATAACCGGTTTTACTTCATGGGATGAATAGGTTGGGATTGGGAAATTAAAACAAAGGATTACTTCGGTAAGGTCCGTTAATTCCGACTAGTTGAATCGAAATTCAAAAGATGATTAAAGAATAAATTCAAGGAATTTATCTTTGATAAAATTAATGGGAACCTTTCCCTATAAATGTGAAATTTAGAAACTAACTGTCGGTTAGCTAAGCAGAATGGTTTCCTGGATTTTGATCTGATGTTGGTTTCGGCCTTCGGGGTTAATATTTGGGGAATTATTCTCTTGATTAATTTACGGTTAGTGACTGATGAATTGGAATGAGGCGTATGTTGTGTTTGTGTAACACTTATTTAAAATATACGCGAGTTATTCGGAAAGGCCGGGTTTATCCCATTCTGAATAACTGATACGACGATAAGTCGAAGATGATGACGATGGTCGAAGACCGGAGGTCTTCACGTCGTTTGGGTGATTACTGATGATCTTGATTGGGCTGTCCCAAGAAGATGGAAACTGTTGGTGATCGTCCAGACGTACTTGGAGATCGATGGATATGCGGGGTACTAGGTGCCTCCGGTTTCGTTCAGACCAAGAACGGACTTGTAAATGGACTATGTGTCTGACATTGGATTTTAGTCCGTGTGATTGATCTCTATTAAATATATATCTGTTTGGCGGTGGAGAATTTATTCTCTTGCTTAACGCCCTTCTCTGAGACGTACGACCTCAGAGGTTATATATTGATGGATATCAAACGCATGGAGTGAATTGCCTGTGTGGCATGCCCAAGTGGCAATTGATCAAGGCTTCTGTTGAAAAGCAAAGTCTTGTGGTGATGATCAAAGCACGGCCTTTGTGGCGTAGCTTTGTGTAACGTTTACTTCACGAGTTTCACACCCGGTATGAACCAAAAACGGGAGAGGACGTCAGGGAGGGCATGCGTTTCTTTCTAGCTAGAAGTGGCGTCAGTGGTTTTACACACCCTGACGAGTTTGACTTATGTGGTTGTTGCTGTTGCGAGGCGCATCGGTTATATCGGTTTCGATCGATGCATTCTGGTCGGCAGACGGACCAGACTTACACCCCATAGGGTGGGGAGACGTAGTGTTCAGGCATAATAATCCACATCGGTGGACCGGCCCTGAGGATCAAGGGGGCAGTTGCGGCTGTTCCTGAGGCTCGGGCTAGAGAGTCTCGAATCGGTTGAGGACTATCTTTTGCCTCGGTTCATAGATGGAAATCCAATTTCCAAATACGTGACTTTGCCGTTTTATTTGTAAACCTATATATGGCGACATGATATATGGTACCCATGCCGCCTATGATTGATACTTATGATTTGAAGTTGTTTTATACACTATGCACTTATAATAGTATCAAATGATTTGTTTTAAACGTATCAAGCATTCTTTGGCTGTTATAAGGGAAAACCCTATCCCCCGGCTTGCGTTGCATTATGTGATAGGACCTGGGTCTTATAATAGCTTCATTTTTCTTTATTTAGCATTGCGCTGTTTGTTTTATGCACTGGTATTCTTGGGAGGAAACCCGTTCCATGTTATACGGCGTGGTCCCTTGATTTACCTAACTTTAAAAATAAAGAATAATAACTGTTTTAGTTCTCACACCAGTCACATGACTGACCTAGAGTTTATTGTTTTAACCTAAACTCTGGGTGCCCCTATTTTGACCCCGGGCAGCTAGTAGTTTTGGTTTTGCAGATTTCTATTCACAGGATCCTGGTTTACAGCTGGAATGATATCCGGAAAGCTTTGTATCCGTATATCTCTTCTAGTTGTGTATTATATTATTTTCCGCTGCTATGTATTTAAATGTAATTTAAATCTCTGATATTTCTGTGTAATATTCATTTATACTCTGTATATTCTTGTAATCTGATGCATTGTTGTAATATACAACGAAATGTTCTTTCGTCTGCGCTCTATTTTGTCCTGTTCTCAAAACGATCGGGCGTTTCGAGCGGTCTGGGTCGGTTTAGCGACTGGTTCGGACCGAGCGAAATTCCTTTTCGTCACACATCCTCTAATTTCTTTCTCATAACATTCTGGTATTTTTTGGTGCTTGAATGTTGACATGGTTTTTTGTGTTGATTTTCGGGGTCGAAAATCCCTGTTTGTTACAAGAAGTCCCTCGAGAAAGTGATTAGCGAAACGCTTAAGAGTCCCTCTCCCATAAACGTATTCATAGAGGAGCTCTTAGAAAATACGTCCATGAAGAGCCTAAAGAACTTTCTCCAAAAGATACATCCACTGCAGAAAAGCATTCCTTTCCTAAGACTCTACCTCCAGCTAAATCTCCAATCCATGACTCCCTCCAATAGAAATCAGTGTCTCTGTATTGAGGTTTAGGTGATCTGCCTTTACTGGATACTGTATACTCTTCTCAATACCTTGGGTCTGATTCTTTCTTTCCTACTTCTGAAGAGGAAATTACACCAAGACGGGACAAACGACATTGATTAGCCAAATCCAGGCTTAAGTCCGTCGGGGGGGTCTCTTAGGACACATACAACACAGACACTGCATGTCACAATACATGTGTGTTGCATTAATTTCTGAATGTATTACTGCCTTATATTGATTTGCAAGAACTATGTCTCATTGAGGGTATGACCCCAGAAAACTCTGTATCAGTCTTTCAAAGTCTTACCCTGATCCCTAGCATGAATATAGAGACGACCACAACCGAGAGGAGAGAAGGCGCTACCAAAAAAAGTATTATCCATCCTCACACTCTCATTCTCTAGTCTGCTATGATGTCAACAAGCATAAGAGCTTCCGAGGCTCTCGCGAAGTGGAAAACGAATTTCCAAAGATCCAATTCCCCAAAATAGACACAACCTCAAGACAAACTCTCCAAGAAGCATTCCGGTCCCAAGTAAAAATCCAAGGATAAGGATGGTTCAATAATCATACCATCCAAACGTAAATCCATTGATATCTCTGTGTCAAATCCCGGTGTTCTTACTACCTCTATTGCTGAAAGGATAAAAGTTCTGAAAGGGAAATTCTCTCGATATCACTTTGTGAACGTGTACTTTCTGCTTAATCTCCATCCAGTCCCGGAAATTGGTCCGACAACATCAAGGAAAAGATACATTTCATCGATAAGAAATACAAAGAACATGCAAGTAAGCTTGGAAATTATCTAAGATTATACAAAAAGCTGGATTTGGATAATCATAAACAAATGTCGGAGTATCAGGTAGGCTGTTGAGAAAGAATGTGAAAAGTCTCAAGCCAAACTTGCACTTGCAGAATGAGAAGCAGAGAAATACAATAAAATGCATGATGAGTTGCAACAGCATTTCCACAATGAGCTAGATGTCAATAGCAAAGAACGCACAACCCTTAAGAAGAAGTGTTAGAGTGTTACAACTGAAAACACTGATTTAAAATTGTATTGCACTCGCCTCAAGCACGAGAAAACTGAGCTTGAGGAAGAAAATGTAGATCTGAGGGCCAAGCTGGTTGAAGCTAAGGAGAGGCAAAGAGATATGAGGAAAATGCTAATACAGCTTTTGAATCCGCACCTAGTTCAAAGGCTCAGTTTGAGGTTGATAAAGATGTGCTGGAGAAACAATTTGCTTAAGCTAAACAAGATCTGCTTGGTATAGGACCTCTCATTCTCTCCTTCTTTACACAAGTTCTTCGATATCGCGATATATCGTGGGTGTAAGTCTACCCCACTGCTCTAATCGATGCTTGGAGCAAACTTGTCAAAAATGAGAAGCGTGGGCTGTAGGTTGAAGCTTTGGATAAGGAAGAATTAATGAGGACGTAATTGAGAGGTGATGAGCCTAAGTGCCTGGCAGAGGGACAAAGATCACTAAAAGAAGCCGAGGATGCCGCAAAGAGTCAGGCTAAGGGCAAAGATGTCATTGGGGGTATTTCTGGCTCTTCCTCTATAACATTCAAGATTGGGAAGACAGAAGAGTATGATCCTAAGAGTACAGGGCTTGTCACATATGCGTCTCTTTCTCTAATCATAGAGGATAAAACTCCAATGACTCTTGGAGACCATTCTGCTGAAGGTACTTCCATATTTTCTCCTTAATTTGCTAAAGCTATTATGGCTTGCCGTTGTGTTATAGGGATTCCAACTGAAAGACTGGTTATTTCTTCGGAGCTAATAACCATTGCTCTCCCTGCTTTGGGTACAAAACTTGTTGATGTTATCGAGGAGAAGGGGACAAAGGCAACTGATGATTCTTTAGTTTCTCATGGTGACAATGCCTTAAAGGAAGGAGAGATGATAGTTGCGTTGAAAGATCTCGATGGCAAGGAAACGGATGATGATGTCCTTTATACCGGAGAGACCAAAAAGACAGAAGAATCAACAATCTTAGAAATGAAGATGAGAAATGAGAAAAAAAACTTATGCGAGTCAAGTTTGAGCTTTTTCCCACTCCTTTTTCTGCTGATCCTATCAGTATGGTTCTTTCTTTCAGCACAGAGGTCTCCACTGACCTTCCCCCACTCCCTCTAAGGGATACAAGCTCTAATCCTGCTCTTGGACCTGAAGAATCTTCGATTGGGAAGATTAAAAAGAAAAAGCGTCTACTTACCAAGACTGAGAAAGAGGAGCAGAAGAAGGTCCGAGATCTAAAGAAGACCAAAACATCCAAGTCTTAGATGTTTCCAATTTGTTTCGTTAGTTTTCCACTGGCCTGTTGTGGTTGTTGTGAGTGTGACCCTCACCTTTTTCTTTATCACTCTGTATAAAATTAGTAATTAGTAAAGTAGTTATCATTCTATACAAGTCTGTAATTAATGAATTATTTTGTTTCTTTTATTCGCTTTCCATTCAATGTACTTGCGATTTAATATTTAGACCCATGTTTAATTCAAAAGTTGTCTTGTTCAAAAAGAGCCACTTAAGATAGGGTCAACCAAGTCAAGTAGTAACTAGTTCGGAGGTATAATGTATATGTCCCCAATTAACCTTGAACTACATGCCAAGTCCATGGCATATTCAAGGTTAATTCATAAGTCTATGCTAACGTCCCCATCATTAGTGGGGATCTCGGGTTAAGTCTATGCTCATGCTCCCAAGCCTTTCGTGGGGTACGAGCCAAGTCCTTTGGATGTTCGATCAAAATACTTTATACTCTCCTATCATGAATTCAAGTTAGAATTGTGGGTTGCATCGATGTTAAGTCGTGGTGGCCTACCCTAATTTTATACTCGCTTTTGAGTCGTGAGAGTCAGAGTTGATTGTGCAAATGGTATTGTCATTCGCTTCAGCAACAAATCTGCACTTTAAGTACTAAAGTGGGGTTTTACCGATTCGAGTGTCGGCATCGAACTCGAATTTAGTCAATACTCTTTTCCAAGCTCTGAAAAATGAAGTTAGTAGGTTAAGTGGTTGGGTCACACTTGTCCGGGCAACGTCCTTTTGCCCTCATGTCAAAGGAAAGGTTGTCGTCAAGGATGGTTGAGTTCCACCCATGTTGTTTATACTCATCCCATCGAAATAGGGAAGAGTTTTATATATAATTTAAGATCATTCCCTCACTATGGTCTGCAAAGTAGGGATCTCTATGTCAAGCGTCGATATCGAGCTCGACTTCAATTAGCCTAAGTTAGATTTGTCACGGAATTGAGTTAGCTCATTGAAATGTGAGTGAATGAACATCGTTAGGGAGATAGTCGCTCCCTTCGTTCGTGTTTGGCATAGGCCAATCGAATTATAATACTTAGTCAAATCAATATAAACAATCACAGAGCATGGAAAGAGCCTCCATTTATAAACAATAATTTCGAGAAATCTCGCTTCATTACATAATCCACGAATAAACAAAATAAAAGCTTAAGTCAAATAGTGCCGCAGATGCTCGACATTCCATGTTATCAGAAGATGATCACCATCAACGGTCGTTAGCCTGAAAGCTCCGTTATCGAGCTTCTAATGAATGATGTATGGTCTTTCCCACTTCAAACCCATGTAGACGAGGACCGGGAATACACGCTTTAGAACGAGGTTGCTAGGCTCGAAGATCCTAGGTCGTACATTCTGGTTATAGTATCGGAAGACCTGATGTTTATGCTCTGAAGCATGCAATTCCGCCTCCTCTTTCTTCTCATCGATCATATCCAGCGACTCCAAGAGAAGATCCTTATTAGTCAAAGGATCATAATACGTCCTTCTATGAGAGGGGACTTCAAGTTCTACATGGATGACTACCTCCGAGCTATATGAGAGTGCGAAAGAAGTATGGCTACTTGCTGACTTACAGCTAGTTTGATATGCACAAAGATCTGACAGCAATTCATCAACCCACTTGGCCTTTGCCTGCTCCAGTGATTTCTTCAGAATGATCTTGTTGATATTTTTCACGACTTCTGCTTGTCTGTTTGATTACGGGTGCATAACTGATGTGCATCTCTTCTCGATATGAAGCTGTCAGCAGAAATCTTTGAACTCCGTGCTATCAATTTGGATTCCATTATCAGTAATGATGGCCTTGGATATCCCAAATCGACATATGATGTTTCTGACAATAAAGTTGATCACTCGCTAGATCGTGATGGTGGTTAATGGTTATTCTTCAGGCCACTTCGTAAAGGATGTTTATGAAGATAAAGTTGATCAATTGCTTGGTCGTGACGGTAGTTAATGGTTCCGGTTCAACCCACTTCATAAAGAAATCCACCGCTACGATTGCATACTTTGCTCCGCCTTTGGATATCAGAAGGCTTCCAATGATGTCTACTCTCCATATTGCAAATGGTTAGGGACTCACCATCTGGGTGAGTTGGTTAGATGGAGCCCTAGGAATTTTGGCAAACCTCTGGCATTTGTCGCAGCGTCGTGAGTAATCAGCCGCAACTCGATTTATGGTAGGCCAAAAATAGCCATATCGCTGTATCTTCTTCATTAAGGTTTTCCCTCCGGTGTGGTCGCCACAATCTCCTTCATGTACTTCTCGTAATACACTCTTGACGTCGTCATTAGCAATGCACCGAGGCAAAGGAATGGAAAATCCTCTTCTGTAAAGCGTACCATGATGCATAATATGCCTTGAAGGTTTGTATATAATGGTGATCTTTTCTTTCTTCCTATCTGGAAGTGTTCCATGCCGCTGGAAATTCTTTATAGGGGCCATCCAATGCTCCCCTTTAGGCTTAACTTTCAATGCTTGATCAACTTCCAGTTGATCAATGCTCGACGCATTCAGAACTTCAATCGGAACCATTTATGCTTCCTCTGGGCTATTAGAGCTGGCCATCTTGTCTAACCTATCGGGTTTTTTTTCTCGTCCAATATAATGTGGGAAATGTTATAGTATTCGAGGCTATCCAATAGTTCTTCCACCCTCTCCACATAAGCGGCTAGTTGTGGTCCCTTTGTCTGATAATCTTTTTGAACCTGAGACATAACAATTTGTGGGTCATAGAAAATGTCAAACGCAACTACTCCCAATTTTTTCGCGAGTCTTAGGCCGGTAATCAGGGCTTCATACTCGGAATCATTGTTAGTAGTAAGAATATTTAGCCTAAGGCATAGTAGATCGATTGTCCCTCAGGAGTTACTAACACAACACCCGCGCCAAAACGTCAATCGTTACAAGCACCGTCTATATATAGCTTCCAAATGCTCAATTCCAGCATAGTCTCAGGAGGGCTGGTGTCATCATCCAAGGCATCTTCCTCAGGAGTTGTAAATTCGGCTATGAAATCAGCCAATGTTTTCCCTCGTATCGACTTTCTCGGAAGGAAAGTAAGGTAGAACTAACTCGTTTCAATATTCCACTTAAGTAACCTACCATATGTCTCAGGTCGCTGGAGGACTTGTCGTACCTGTTGGTCGGTGTATATCATAATTTGATGGGCCTAGAAATAGTGATGAAGTTTCCTCAAAGCAATCACCAAGCTATAGATGAGCTTTTCAATCCTTGGATAATTACGTTCTGCACCCGTCAACTTTTTTCTCTCATAGTATGCCAATCTCTGGACCTTATCCTCCTCGCGGACAAGCGTTGAGCTGACAACATACAATGATACGGCTTATACACAAATAAGTCCTCATGATCTACAAGTTTGGATAATATTAGGGGTTTCTCCAAGTAACTTAGCAAATTTTGGAAAGCTTCAACCCAATCCGGGGCCAATTCAAAGTTGTGTTTCCCTCGCTTTATTAAGTCAAAGAAGGGAATGCACTTATCGATGGCTCTAGAGATGAATTTGCTCAGAGCTGCTATCTTTCCTGCCAAGCTATATGCATCCTTGATCTTTCGAGGTTCTTGGTATTTTTGATTGCTGCAACGCGAAAAGAGCACTTCAAAGGGTTGATTTTCATCCTGTAATATCAGAGGATATTGAACATTTCTGCTAAGTCTTTAACATTGTTGGCCGATTGCTTTGACTTTACAAGCATGTCAACTGCATAAACTTCCAATGATTTCCCGACATATTTATGGAGCATACAGTTAACTAAACGTTGGTACATTACCCCAGCATTTTTCAAACTGAAAGGCATCACTACGTAGCAATATAACCGGAGGTCTGTGATAAAACTAGTATGTTCTTGATCTGGAACATGCGTCGAAATTTGGTTGTATCTTGGATAAGCATCCATAAACGGAAGGAGTTCGTGTCTAGCGATCGAATCTACTAGCTGATTAGTATGCAGAAGTGGAAAGCTATCCTTTGGGAACATCCTGTTCAAATCTGAGAAGTCGATGCACGTACTCCATTTCTCATTACCTTTCTTCACACGAACCGGATTTGATATCCACAAAGAGTATGTCGTATCTCAAATGAATCTTTTATCTTTCAGCTTTTCAACTTCCTCCTTCGAAGCTGTTGACCTCTCTGGGCCAAGTATGCGCCTTTTCTGCTTAACTGGAACATATTTTGGATCGATGCTCAATGAATGGCTCATAATCGATGAAGATATCCCATACATATCAGCATGGGACCAAGCAAACACAACAAGGTTTACCTTAAAAAAATCAATCAAGTCCCTCGTCTCGAGGGAACCCAAATGGGAACCGATTCTCAAACCCTAGTTGGGTCACTGTTATCGATCGGAACTTCTATCGCGGCTTCATTTTCCCTTTTAGATCCTACTTCTTCATCTTCTCTAGGATAAATATCCTAAAACCGATGACTGGGCGATACCGGTTGGGATGTGTCCATTATTTGCTATGTTGTCGCCTCCTTGGTGGAGGGGAGGCTTCTTGTAGTTCTTCACCTTCTCCATTGCGGACTTCCTTTCACTTTGTGAGATAGCATGCCCTTCCTATCACCTCATCTCCCTTAACCATTCCCACTGCAGCTTCAGTTGGGAATTTTAGAAGCATACACCAAGGAGCTACACATGCTTTGAATTCTACCAGGGTTGGCCGGCCTAGAAAAGCATTGTAAGGAGAATTGAGATCTGCAAAAGGAACGGAAGAATTTATAACTTTGATGATCTTCCTCGCCCAGCTTTACAGATAATTCAACTAGACCAATTGGTTCAGTAGTTGAACCATTAAAGCCATGCATTCATCCCGTACATAGCTTTAAGTCTCTCGAGTCCAACTTCATTTGATCAACAGCTTTTTTAAACAAAATATAGACGGAAATCCCTCAATCAAGTAGGTCCTTCCGCACAGTTGCAGGGTCAATAATGGCAGATATCACCAATGGGTCTATGCTTGGGGTTCCCACCCCGACCTCTCTCTATCACGTAAAATGATATTGTCTTTCATCATTATTTGTTGCTTGAATGAAACATAATCTTCAGGCATGCTGCATTCCCCAATTTCCATATGTTTTGTTGCATTTACATATCGCTCCATTGTTATAGCGCTAAATCCTACCGCATGTGGTCTTTCGACGATGGTGTTGATGATGATTCCTTTTGCCTTCTACTGAGCAGTGGTTCTGGGGGCCCCTTGATCTTGATTCGGGGCTGGAGTTCCTTGCCCTCTTTCCCTTGGGGCCATCTTATACTCGTCAAGCTTTCCCTCTCGCAACAACTTTTCAAACGTCCCCCTCAGATGACGACATTCATTTGTCGAATGACCAAAAGTTTCATGGAACAGACAATACTTTCCAGTCTCACGTTCCTTCTCCATCGAATCTCGTGGAGATGGACTCTTATATCGCATTACGTTGCACGTATCAAGACATATAATCTCCAAGGTGTCGTTCAATGATGTATAACTCTCGAATGACTGGAATCAGGGTCTCTTCTTAACATCTCCTTTTTTATTCCAATTTTCTTTTTACCGTTCTTTCCCTGACGACCATTCTTTTTATTTTGATCCCCGACGTTGACTTCTAGTATTTTGGAACCAACGTCGGACTGTCTTACAGTAATATTACTCTGAATTTCCTTCACCACAACCTCGCTAGACCTTCTTTTTCGATTCAAGTATATGTCTTCTTGTTGCAAGCACACGTTTAACTTTTCGTAAAACATCTCTATCATCGTAGGAGGCTTTCCTACCGAATATCTACTGAATTCTGAGTCCTTATCCACACCGTCGACCATTGTCATCAGAACACTCTCTGGGTTAATGTTGCTTACTTCGGTGATAGCCGTACTGAAATGGTCGAGATATCCTCGAAGTCTCTCCAGGGGCTTGCTTACCCGTGGAAAGCTCCATCATGTGCTTAGATTTTGACGCGTTCAATCAGAATTGAATCAATAATTTTCCACTTAGGTCCTTGAAGTTGGAAACTGATCGGGGAGGAACTTTGGTAAACCACATCATTTCCATCTCTTCAAGATATATCGGGAAGGCTTTACACATAATGGCATCGGGAGCGGATGCTGCATTCATATACTATGAATAGCGCATCAAATGTTCTCACAGATTTGTCCTTCCTAAATAACGGCTCATAGTGGGTAGATTAAACCTTTCGGGAATTGGACCTCCAAAATATTGTCGGTAAAAAGAGTATGGCTACGATCTAGGCCCCAATCCTCATTATTATAGCCTCTTCTATCATTTATTATCTGCCTTATCATAGCTTCTACCTTTGCATTGGCTAGCACACTGTAACAACCCTGAATTTTGGGGTAAATTTAAAAATTTATTTTAAGTTATTTCAATGGGTTTTGATATTTAAAATAATAATGATTAAAAAAATTATTTAAATCGAAGTTAGGATGAATAATTTAATTTTAATTATAAAAGGAGTTAGAAATAGCGCAGTAATTTGAAAAGTCAAACTTGAACTTTGACTGACCATACAGAATGCAAAATTTAACGGATTTTAGTGAAACCAAAAATATTAGAATCTATTTAAAAATATCTTTCTAACGAATCTGAAAAATTGAAATTTCATAGCGGAAATCAAAAGTTATGCCCAGTTTAAAATTTAGAAAGGTCGCTATGAAATATATATATATATAATATACAACAAGGCTACTTTTTGCATACGAAGGAATTTGGACTCAAAACCACTTCCATTGAGTTTAAAATGATGTTTCTGCATTTAAAAAGTATAAACACTTATATATTTCGAGTTTCGGAAATTATTGGTATAAAAATTTATTTTCAATATTAAATATATACGCCTTGAAAATTGAAATTTTGCAAACGATCTGCAAATTAAGCAAAATTAATTTTGTTGGGTTCGTATCGTCAAAAAAAAGCTGAAAATGTTTTTTCGGTAATTTTTAGAATTAATATATAATTATAATTGATTTTTCAGTGTAAACGGATAATTTTTGACTTTAAAAGTTCATACGGACTCGAAAATTTACGAAACCAGTTTCTATAGGTTCGTATTGATTAGGATTAACTGTGATCCAAATTCCATCGAATTTGGAATCAGTATATAGTCGTATGGTTTTTAAAACTGCAAAACGGATGTTAATAATTACACTAAAGCTATAATTAAAATGGGCTAAATTACATATGGGCTGAATAAAAGTAACCCCTATATAATATCTCATAGACCATCCATAACCTAATTCTGAAAATCTAAACATAACCTAGCCTCCATCTTCTTAATCTTCATTTCTATGGCCTCCTCCTCTAAAAACTTCTTTGCACAAAAGTCCTTGAAACTGAATTTTTTTATCTCCAAATCAGAATAAAATCTGACCAAAACCTTTCTGAGTTTTGAACATCTCGACATCCTCTACGTACCACGAAAAATCCAAGACCTATTGACGCACGGATTCGCCAGAATATGAGTTTGATTGCAAAAAGTCAGTTTCGGATTTGGTGATTTCCTGCCAACCCGTCGTGAATTAGAGGACGGCCCAGTGGGAGAAAATGTAGCCAAGAGACATACGAATAACTTTGCTTCTCGGAGTTTCACTTGAAAGTCGAAGGAATTGCACAAAAATCGAGATGATCTGAAAATCGAAATTCTGGCCAAAACAGCGAGCTCAAAACGTAAATCAACAAATTCTGGCAAATCGAGCGAGAACCGGGCGAAGTCACCAACAGGAAAGTTCTTCGTATACATGAGATCTTGATGCTCAGAAAAATTCAGGTCGATTGGAGGTGTGTGGCGGCCTGTGGGGCCCGTGAGACGAATTTCGCTTTCTGGCGAAATTCCGGCGATCGGAGCATCAACGGCGGCGGCGACTTGGAGCGTGGGTGCGCCTCTCGAAGACGAAGAGGATGGCGGTGGTTTTAGGTCAATCGGAGGTCTGAGTCAACGGGAAAACGTGGTCAAAGTTCGGAAGGGGCTGGTTGACCGGCTGGGTACTATTTTAATTATTTAATTAATGTATTCAAACTTCAAAATTGTATAACTCTCTCATACGAACTCGAAATTTGATGATTTCAGATCCGCTGCGATCGTGGCGATGAGACCTTCACGTGGACACTAAATTCGTCCAATTTGGAGGAAGTTGAATTTTTGGGTATTTTCCATAATTAAATTAATGTGAATATTAGGCTCACATCCCTATTTTGAAACTTAATTAGGCTCACATCTGGTCATAAACTTATTGTAAATTAGGTCCCTATTTTTTGAAAAGTCATAAAAAAATATAAAAAAATCACGTAAATTCGTATTTAAATAAAACATGTAAACGCTAAAAAATTCAGAACAAAAAACCATCAACGAAGGCGTCAAAAATCAAAAAAACCAAAAAAAAAAGACGAAATTTCCAGTTAAATGCATAATAGTATGCACATATATCACTTTCCTGCATACATCCGTGCATATTTTTTACTACATACATCTTCGTTGATTTTTATTCATGCAAATAAATGCATACATGTGCGCAAAAATTTCAAATACTTGCATACATTTGTGCAGGTTTATTTTAAGATTTTAATCTGAAAACAGCTTACAGAAAAGTTGCATACATATATGCAATTATCAGTAATAATTGCATAAATGTATGCAACTATTTTTTTTCGATTTCCGTAGATTCCTGACATTATTTCCATATTTTAGAATTTTTTTTTATGAACGTACGCACATTTTTTTAAAAAAAATACAAAAAGGCGGAAAAAATAAAATAGGGGGCGGGTTTAAAATTTTTCAGAACTTTGTTTTTTTTTATAAATTAGGTCCCTACTTTTTATCCTATAAAAATGTTGCACACATGTGTGCATTTTTTTGAGAAATTTGCACATTTGGATGCAAATAAAAATGAACTGAAAAATTATGTTAAATCTATCCGCCGGAAGAACTGCAATAATTGCATATATGCATGCAATAAAATCAAAAAGGTGCATAATATTATGCATTTAACTGCAGTTTTTTCTGTTTTTTTGCTGTTTTCTTCTTTCTGACATTATTTTTGTTGTTTTTTGGACTGAATTTTTTTTATGCGTAATATATTTTATTACTAATTTACGATTTTTTTTATTTTTTTTAATTATTATTTTATAAGTTTTGAAACCAGGGACCTAATTTACAATAAGTTTATGACCGGGTTTTTTTTATATTTTGAAACTTAATAGGGACCTCTAAAAAACGCACCCTAAATTAATTATTTAATTCGTTCGAACTTCAGAAAATCATAACTTTTTGATACGAACTCGAAATCGCACGAAACAGGATTTGCCGCGATCAGCGCGTCGAGAGCTTCGCGACGACACCAATTTCGTCAATTTTGGAGCAAATTGAATTTTAGGCCAAAATTGGGCCTGAACCGTCATTTAAGCCCGACAAAGGTGAGAACTTTATCTCACTCAAATTTTGAACAGTTATTTATTCATTTTATCATTAAATATAAATTAATTATTTGTGTTGGAATTGTTGTATGTTGGATAAATGTTGATTTGGATGATGTATTGTGAAATGTTTGAAATATAGAACATGTATCATGTTAGAAATATTTTATTATACTATAATGTTCAAAACATGACTAAACAGACATTTACAAGTTGCCTGACTTGTTTATGTTGATTGGGACGATTAATTTTACATGTCGCCCAAGTGCACGAATAACAATACGTATATTATTTGAATTTGTGTTGGTTGAAACCCCACACGGGTCTTGGGTTGATATTTGAATACATGTCAACCCTTTGTTTAGTTGTAATGTGCACTTTGGTTGTTATGTAGTATTCTATCATTATCATGGAATTAATACGATGTTTTGAAATCCATGTAATTAAAATTATATGGTAATGGTGTGGTCTCATTCCAATTTTGAATCAAAAAGGAATATTTTCATTTAATATTCAATTAATGGAATTGAACGATGGTTTTAACGTTTGGAATTAAAAGGACTATATTTTTGTTGTTAAGAGGTTACAATAAAAAGAAAAAAAGATAGAATTTAAAAGGATTACCTTTTTAATTGTCAATATGTTAAATTAAGAAGATTTGTTTTCAAAACGTTATCAATTTTGAATTAAAGGAACGTTTTTATTTTATATTCAATTAATGGAATTAATTGACGTTGATTTAGAAAGATTACGTCTTTATTGTCTAAAAGTTACAATAAAAAGGATGCAATTAAAAAGATTACATCTTTGGTGTAAATATGTTAAAGTAAAAAGATATGTTTTCAAAATTGAACATCTTGAAAAGGTTGTTATAATAAAATCATAATAATATGGAAAGTTATACTTTATATTAAGATACTTAAAATCAAGATATTTAGAAATAAAGAATATCTTAAAATTAAGATTCTTTAATGGAAAGGATAATTTCAAATAATATGTTTTGGAAAAATTAATTATAATTATAAATTATAATTGTGCTTGGACACGAGGTTAGGTAACATTTGTGGTGGAAGTCTGCCTGGACCCGACCAGCATATCCAGCAACCACTAATGTTGAACCTAATGTGAGAGGTCCAAGTGCACAAATACGAAACGGGCCATGACACGAGGTTAAGCCCAACTTGTGGAATAAGTCTGCCCGGAACCGACCGGCTCATCCATCATCCACAAGTCGTTGGCTTAATGTGAGAGGTCTAGCCCATGATAAAATACAAATGGATAAGAAAATGAGTTAGGCTATTTAATCCGTTTTAAAAATAGCAATGCCATTTTAAAAATCCGAATGAGTTTATCGATTTATTTTATCCATTTTATAATGAATATTAAAAGAGAAATTTCAAAATTAATATTTTGGAAAATAATATCATTATAAAGGGAAAACATATAGAATAATCAATTTTTTGATTATAGTTGGAATAAAAGTTGGAATCGTCTTGGAAACGAATTTATAAACGTTTTAAAATACGGTAAAAAAAATAAGGAATTTTTTTATGCGAAATCATAATAAATGATTCAAAAGGGGTTTTGATGAAAATCTCCAAGCTTATAAAGATAAAAGATATTTTTATCAAAATAAGTGATTTATTTATTTTATTTTATTTTTAATAAATAAAAGGATTTAAAATGGTTTTTGATACAACTAAGAATTCCCAATGAGTATATTGAATTGGATTTGAATGGAAATTATCTACGGATTATTTCAATATTAATTCTGTGATTATACGGATATTATTTTGGGAATTTGGAAGATATTTAATATCGTTATTTCTGATATGATATCCGTTGGTTTTAGAATTTGATATTGAATATAATCGATATGATTCCCATTCAAAGCTTTATATTTAATATCAAGTTAGATTTTGGGTTTGTCGTGAATAGTGTCTTAAGTAACATTATTATTAAATCCATTTGACTAAAGAAAAATCTTTTTATTAATGTTTAAAGGAGATTTTCAATTATTAAATATAATTGCAATAAAAAGGAAACTGATTATGGGTTGTTTGTGAACAATGTTTTGAAGGGCATTAGTTCTTGAAACTCAAATAAATAGTGAAATTTTGATTTGTTATTAATTAATCTTTTAATTAAGATTAAATGGAATTTTCTAAAAGGAGAGATGCATGATATTATATATTAAATTGGGAATTAATGAAACATGAAATGGGGTCTCTCGTGAACTATGTTTTAAACAACATCAGTTCTTAAACCCTGATTAAAGATAAGATTAATTCCAGAAAAGTGATTATTCATTTAACAATGATTTTATAAGACTAAACTTAATAAAGTTTAAATAAATCTTTAATTAGATTGAAGGTGAATAAAGGAAGATTAAAGAATAAGTTGAAAGATTTATCTTTGATAAAATTAATGGAAACCTTTCCCTAATAATGTGAATACTCTATTAAAAGGATATTCTGAATTGGAATGAGGTGTTGATGTGTTTTATATATAGCACCTAATTTTAAATCACGCGAGTTATTCGGAAAGACCGGGTTTAACCCATTCTGAATAATGAATACGGCGACTAACAATCGAAGAAATTTAAGATGGTGCAAGACCGAAGATCTTCACATCGAATGGATGTGTTGCTACTGACGCCCATGATTGGAGTAGCTACCTTAAAGGGGAGTCAAGGGTGGCCGTTCAGACGTATATGTTGATTGCACGGATATGCGGGTACCACCCTTTCGTATTGGACATACGGGACGAGGGTATTTCCAATTTCGTTCAGACCCAGAACGGACTTATAAATGGATTGTGTGTCCGACATCGTACTCCTTTATATTGTACTTACTTATTTTCTGCCGAATGTATGAATGATTGGTGGCAGAGAATTTATTCTCTTGCTTAACACCCTTTTGTATATTTTGGCAAAAGATTAATAGTATGATATGGATTGACAGTGTGGCATACCAAGATGCAATGATCAAGGTTTCTTGCTGAAAAGCAGAACCTTGTGATGACGATCAAAGCACAGCTTGAATAAGCATAGCTTTGTGTATTACGTAGCTTCACGAGCCTTACAACCCGGTTGGAGTCTAAAACGGGAGAAGGGAACGCAGGGAGAGCAACACGTTTCTGTCTAGCTAGAAGTGGTGTCAGTGATTTAATTGGCTGGCATTTTATTTATGTGGATAATGGAATAAGGCGCCTCGGATGTTAGGTCCTATAGGATCGGTAAACGTGTGTTCAGGAATTGCCAATCCACGAAGCTGTATGTATGGACCGGACCTGCAGGATCCAAGGGTTCTCAGCGGGGAATCCTGAGACATTAGCTAGAGTGTCTCGAATCGGTAAGGAGCTCCTCCCTAGCCTTGACTCATGATGGAAACCCAATTTCCAATACGACCTCATGCGGTTTTGATTGTATTACTAGTATAGAGGCATAGTATATGGTAGCTATGCTTCCTATGATTGATACATTTACTTTGAAATGTTTTTATATACACTAATAATAATATCAAATTCGTTTTATCGTACCAAGCATGTTTAATCATCATAAGGTAAAACTCTATCCTCTGGTTTGCGTTGCATTGTGTGATGGGACTTGAGTCTTATGGTGATTTCATTTTTCCAAAAAGCATTGCGTTGTTTTACAATTTACTTATTTATTTTTTCAGTTACCTTAAGTTATGCACGACAATCCAATGGAGTAAATCCATTCCGCGTTAGCGGCGTGGTCCTTGGATTTGCCTTATTAATATTAGTGAAATTAGGTTAGATTTCTCATACTAGTCCCATGACTGACCCGTTGTTTGTTTCCACCTTTGCAAACTCGGGTGCCCTATTTTCCACACGGGCAGTCGAGTAGTTTGTCTACAGGTCCTTATCTCGAGCAGGATTCTGGATTGAAGCTTAAAGCTGTGTCCAGAGCATAGTTGTCTTCCGCTGTCTTAGTTATTTTATTTCCGCTGCAATGTATTAAAATATTGTAATTTATCTTCCGCTGTAATTTTATTCGATGTACTCTGATATTCTGTACTCTGATGTAACATTACTGTAATATTTATAAAAGTCTGCTTTGTTGTTCTAATGTGTTGTATTACCAGAGTTAACGTATTCGGGTTTTGAACGGTCTTGGTCGATTTTGCGATCGATCGGGTCAGGCAAAATCCCTGGGCATTACAGTTGGTATTAGAGCTCCGGTTATCTCAAAATCTTTGGGGTACAACTCGTTAGAACTTAACAAAAGACTCATTAGAGATTGGATTATTAATACCCAATAAGAATACTCATTAGAGATAGGATCAACAGTATCCTGGAATGAGAAAACTCATTAGAGATGGGGCTAGTAATGCCCTAGAATGAGTTGAGAGTGCCTAGTTCATAATTAACGTATTTTGATTATATATATAATCCGCTATTAGGAAATATGATTTTTGAATATATAAAGTTGTATATTTTAAAAGTTAATCAACAAATAAAACTATTTAAGATAGGACACTTAAATAACTTTTAGCTTCGTTCCTTTTCGAGGACGAAAAGTTTTTAAGTGGGGGAGACTGTAACAACCCTGAATTTTGGGGTAAATTTAAAATTTTATTTTAAGTTATTTTAACGGGTTTTGATAATTAAAATAATTTATTTAAAATAATAATGATTAAAAAATTTATTTAAATCGAAGTTAGGATGAATAATTTAATTTTAATTATAAAAGGAGTTAGAAATAGCGCGGTAGTTTGAAAAGTCAAACTGAACTTTGACTAACCATACAGAATGCAAAATTTAACGGAATTTAGTGAAACCAAAAATATTAGAATCTATTTAAAAATATCTTTCTAACGAATCTGAAAAATTGAAATTTCATAGCGGGAATCAAAAGTTATGCCCAGTTTAAAATTTAAAAAGGTCGCTATGATATATATATATATATATATATGTATATATATGTGTATATATATATATAAAATATATAAAGGTCGCTATAATAGGGGATCGGCATTCAGTATCAAGCTCATGTACGACTACCTTAGCGGATTTCACGCCATGCCCAAATGCAGGTGGCATAGAAAAGTGTGGAGTAGGGATAATGACGCTAAAGAAAATCTGCTGCTGTGGAAAATCCTAAACAAAGCTTTATTAACTAGGACAAAGCTGTATGGTATGGGGATGAATATCAACCAGTCTTGTGCGATGTGCAACGAGCAAGTTGAAACTGTTGGGCATTTGTTTTTTGAGTGTACGACCACATTTCCATTGTGGGAAGAGCTAACATCTGCTGTAGGAAGTCATGAAGCTAAGCAGGACAGCATTCATGAGTGGAGTATGCTAGAGAATATGACGAGTAGGAAAAGAGTGAGCGGGAGAGTTCTATGCTACATGCTCAAGAAATACACAGCCGCTATCTGGAGAGAGAGGAATGTAAGGATTTTTAATCCAATGCAAGCTAAGACAAGTGAGCAGATAAGGAGGACCGCTAAACATGATATACGAAATGGAATGAGACTTCTGAACTTCACATTTGACCCAGGCATTCTGCAGAGGCTTCTATGATAAAGTAATTAGTTTTGTAAATAAGTGTTCTTCCTTTGTCGTCATCTAGTGATTTTTGCACTGTGTTTCTACGTCATCTTATGTCTGTTGTGACCTCTTTTCCCCAGTGCATAAATAAAAGTGGTAGGGGTCCACTCAACCCCGTCGGCCTTGCCAAATATATATATATATATATATATATATATATATATATATATATATATATATATATATATATATATATATATATATATATATAAAGGCCAAAAAGGCTACTTTTTGCATACGAAGGAATTTGGACTCAAAACCACTTCCACTGAGTTCAAAATGATGTTTTTGCATTTAAAAAGTATAAACACTTATATATTTCGAGTTTCGGAAATTATTGGTATAAAAATTTATTTTTAATATTAAATATATATGCCTTGAAAATTGAAATTTTGCAAACGATCTCCAAATTGAACAAAATTAATTTTGTTGGGTTCGTATCGTCAAAATAAAGCTAAAAATGGTTTTTTGGTAATTTTTAGAATTAATATATAATTATAATTTATTTTTCAGTGTAAACGAAAAAATTTTGACTTTAAAAATTCATTAAAAATTCATACGGACTCGAAAATTTACGAAACCAGTTTCTATAGGTTCGTATTGATTAGGATTAACTGTGATCCAAATTCCATCGAATTTGGAATCAGTATGTGGTCGTACGGTTTTTAAAACTGCAAAACGGATGTTAATAATTACACTAAAGCTATAATTGAAATGGGCTAAATTACATATGGGCTGAATTAAAGTAACCCCTATATAATATCTCATAGACCAGCCATAACCTAATTCTGAATATCTAAACATAACCTAGCCTCCATCTTCTTCATCTTCATTTCTATGGCCTCCTCCTCTAAAAACTTCTTTGCACAAAAGTCCCTGAAACTGAAAAATTTATATCTCCAAATCATAATAAAATCCGACCAAACCATTTCTGGGTTTTGATCACCTCGACATCCTCTACCTACCACGAAAAATCCAAGACTTATTGATGCACAGATTCACCAGAATCTGAGTTTGATTGCAAAAAGTCAGTTTCGGATTTGGTGATTTCCCGCCAACCCGTCGAGAATTAGAGGACGGCCCAGTGGGAGAAAATGTAGCCAAGAGACATACGAACAACTTTGATTCTCGGAGTTTCACCTAAAAGTCGAAGGAATTGCACGAAAATCGAGATGATCTAAAAATCGAAATTTTGGCCAAAACAATGAGCTCAAAACGTAAATCAACAAATTCCGGCAAATCGAGCGAGAATCGGGCGAAATCACCAACAGTAAAGTTCTTCGTCTACGTGAGGTCTTGATGCTCAGAAAAATTCAGGTCGATTGGAGGTGTGTAGCGGCCTATGGGGCCCGTGAGACGAATTTCGCTTTCTGGCGAAATTCCGGCGATCGGAGCATCAACGGCGGCGGCGGCTTGGAACATGGGTGCGCCTCTCGAAGACGAAGAGGATGGTGGTGGTTTCAGGTCAATCGGAGGACTGAGTCAACAGGAAAACGCGGTCAAAGTTTGGAAGGGGCTGGTTGACCGGCTGGGTACTATTTTAATTATTTAATTAATGTATTCAAACTTCAAAATTGTATAACTCTCTCATACGAACTCGAAATTTGATGATTTCAGATCCGCTGCGATCGTGGCGACGAGACCTTCGCGTGGACACTAAATTCGTCCAATTTGGAGGAAATTGAATTTTTGGGTATTTTCCATAATTAAATTAAGGATTAATTGACATAAATAATCCGAAGTTCAACCCGTCCGCCCATATTAATCCCAAGTTTGGATTATTTTTAATTAATCCCAAGTTTGGGGGGTCCCTTCCCATATTGATCCCGCTTACTTGATAACCTGTTATAGCAGGTTTTAACTCTCTTAAATCGTGAATTCATTTCTTCTTCTTCACTATTTCCTGAATCTCTCAGCCCTCATCTATAAACTATCATCGGAATGGGGAAAAAAAAAAGAATAAATAAATATATGTTTTCAAAGAAATGTCCAGTGTTTCATAAAACTACTCAAAATGACAACAATTCAAATAGAAAACAAACTTAAAACACACTTAAATTCAAACAGTCTAATAACTTTCCACCTAATTCATGGAACAATAAGACATATCATCAAAACCTGGATCATCGTTGTATACAATAGGATCCATAAAGTTACATGGAATATTCCCAGAACTTCCATTTCCAGAAAGTTTGCCGTATAGCCATCTTCCCCTTCACATCATCCAATTTCTTTTCCACCATTCTTTGTACATATATGAGCTCCTTCATGCCTATCATTGTGTTCCCTAAACTCTTATTCCCATATAGATAGTCATTCATCAAAATTTTCATTTCCATTTCTGAGTTCTCCCTCTCCATCATCCTACATCTCCACAAGCCAACTTCAATTAACCAAACTCCCCCTTCCACACCTGCATCTCAAACTGCTTTCAAAAACCTACCACCTCCTTCCGTCATTCGCAAACAACCGTCTATACAGGCTGCAACCAAAGGGCACAACACCATGTGATAAACTTCGACATCACCTTAATCACTACAACACTATATTGTAATCGATGATGACATAGACGGAGATACGTTCATTTACACCCCAACCCAAACTCCAACCCCAATCACCAATTCATCGACACCTGCAGCCTCGATAGAGGCGCCGCTGACACAGGAAGGCACCAACTACTTCTTCTCCAGTGCGCAGGCCGTTCCAATCCTCGTCGGTGCAAGACCGATACCAGGTCGCCATCAGTTATTTGGAACACCCGAACCATAGTTAAAACGTCAACTCATAGAAGAGGCTGTTGGGGTTTCGAGAATTTACGTGTTGATGCTACTTCTCCTATGCGTCTTAAAGTTTGGATTGGGTTCGATTTAAGTTTTCCGAGTTAGGTTAATTTAAGTTTGGGGAAGATGAATTTGGGGAAGACAAACTTCTAGAGTGGGAAACCGTTTAAGTTAATACCTGCTATAACAGGTTATCAAGTAAGCGGGATCAATACGGGAAGGGACCCCCCAAACTTGGGATTATTAAAAAATAATCCATACTTCGGATTAATATGGGCGGATGGGTTGAACTTCGGATTATTTATGTCAATTAATCCTTAAATTAATTATTTAATTCGTTCGAACTTCAGAAAATCATAACTTTTTGATACGAACTAGAAATTGTACGAAATAGGATTTGCCGCGATCAGCGTGTCGAGAGCTTCGCGATGACACCAATTTCGTCAATTTTGGAGCAAGTTGAATTTTGGGCTAAAATTGGGCCCGAACCGTCATTTAAGCCCGACAAAGGTGAGAACTTTATCACACTCAAATTTTGAAAAGTTATTTATTCTTTTTATCATTAAATATAAATTAACTATCTGTGTTGGAATTGTTGTATGTTGGATATATGTTGATTTGGATGTTGTATTGTGAAATGTTTGAAATTTAGAACATGTATCATGTTAGAAATATGTTATTATACTATAATGTTCAAAACATGACTACACAACCATTTACAAGTTTCCTGACTTTTTTATGTTGATTGGGACGATTAATTTTACACGTCGCCCAAGTGCACAAATAACAATACGTATATTATTTGTATTTGTGTTAGTTGAAACCCCACACGGGTCTTGGGTTGATATTTGAATACACGTCATCCTTGTGTTTAGTTGTAATGTGCACTTCGGCTGTTATGTAGTATTTTATCATTATCATGGAATTAATACGATGTTTTGAAATCCATGTAATTAAAATTATATGGTAATGGTGTGGTCTCATTCCAATTTTGAATCAAAAAGGAATATTTTCATTTAATATTCAATTAATGGAATTGAACGATGGTTTTAACGTTTGGAATTAAAAAGACTATATTTTTGTTGTTAAGAGGTTACAATAAAAAGAAAAAAAGATAGAATTTAAAAGGATTACCTTTTTAATTATCAATATGTTAAATTACGAAGATTTGTTTTCAAAACGTTATCAATTTTGAATTAAAGGAATGTTTTTATTTTATATTTAATTAATGGAATTAATTGACGTTGATTTAGAAAGATTACATCTTTATTATCTAAAAGTTACAGTAAAAAGGATGCAATTAAAAAGATTACATCTTTGGTGTAAATATGTTAAAGTAAAAAGATATGGTTTCAAAATTGAACATCTTGAAAAGGTTGTTATTATAAAATCATAATAATATGGAAAGTTATAATTTATATTAAGATACTTGAAATCAAGATATTTAGAAATAAAGAATATCTTAAAATTAAGATTCTTTAATGGAAAGGATAATTTCAAATAATATGTTTTGGAAAAATTAATTATAATTATAAATTATAATTGTGCTTGGACACGAGGTTAGGTTACATTTGTGGTGGAAGTCTGCCCGGACCCGATCGACATATCCAGCTGCCACTAATGTTGAACCTAATGTGAGAGGTCCAAGTGCACAAATACGAAACGGGCCATGACACGAGGTTAAGCCCAACTTGTGGAATAAGTCTGCCCAGAACCGACCGACACATCCAGCATCCACAAGTCATAGGCTTAATGTGAGAGGTCTAGCCCATGATAAAGTACAAATGGATAAGAAAATGAGTTGGGCTACTTAATCCGTTTTAAAAATAGCAATGCCACTTTAAAAATCCGAATGAGTTTATCGATTTATTTTATCCATTTTATAATGAATATTAAAAGAGAAATTTCAAAATTAATATTTTGGAAAATAATATCATTATAAAGGGATAACATATAGAATAATCAATTTTTTTATTATAGTTGGAATCGTCTTGGAAACGAATTTATAAACGTTTTAAAATACGTTAAAAAAATAAGGATTTTTTTTATGTGAAATCATAATAAATGATTCAAAAAGGGTTTTGATGAAAATCTCCAAGTTTATAAAGATAAAAGATGTTTTTATCAAAATAAGTGATTTTTTTTTTTTAATAAATAAAAGGATTTAAAATGGTTTTTGATACAACTAAGAATTCCCAATGAGTATATTGAATTGGATTTGAATGGAAATTATCTGCGGATTATTTCAATATTAATTCTGTGATTATACAGATATTATTTTGGGAATTTGGAAGATATTTAATATCGTTATTTCTGATATGATATCCGTTGGTTTCAGAATTTGATATTGAATATAATTGATATAATTCCCATTCAAAGCTTTATATTTAATATCAAGTTAAATTTTGGGTTTGTTGTGAATAGTGTCTTAAATAACATTATTCTTAAATCCATTTGACTAAAGAAAATCTTTTTATTAAGATTTAAACGAGATTTCCAATTATTAAATATAATTGAAATAAAAAGGAAACTGATTATGGGTTGTTTGCGAACAATGTTTTGAAGGGCATTTGTTCTTGAAACTCAAATAAATAGTGAAATTTTGATTTGTTATTAATTAATCTTTTAATTAAGATTAAATGGAATTTTCAAAAAGGAGAGATGCCTGATATTATATATTAAATTGGGAATTAATGAAACATGAAATGGGGTCTTTCGTGAACTATGTTTTAAATACCATCAGTTCTTTAACCCGGATTAAAGATAAGATTAATTCTAGAAAAGTGATAATTCATTTAACAATGATTTTAGAAGACTAAACTTAGTAAAGTTTAAATAAATCTTTAATTAGATTGAAGGTGAATAAAGGAAGATTAAAGAATAAGTTGAAAGATTTATCTTTGATAAAATTAATGGAAACCTTTCCCTAATAATGTGAATACTCTATTAAAAGGATATTATGAATTGGAATGAGGCGTTGATGTGTTTTGTATATAGCACCTAATTTTAAATCACGCGAGTTATTCGGAAAGACCGTGTTTAACCCATTCTGAATAATGAATACGGCGACTAACAATCGAAGAAATTTAAGATGGTGCAAGACCGACGATCTTCACATCGAATGGATGTGTTGCTACTTAGGCCCATGATTGGATTAGCTACCTTGAAGGGGAGTCAGGGGTGGCCGTTCAGACATATATGTTGATTGCATGGATATGCGGGTACCTCCCTTTCGTATTGGACATAAGGGACGAGGGTATCTCCAGTTTCGTTCAGACCCAGAATGGACTTATAAATGGATTGTGTGTCCGACATTGTACTCCTTTATATTGTACTTATTGATTTTCTGCCGAATGTATGAATGATTGGTGGCAAGGAATTCATTCACTTGCTTAACACCCTTTTGTATATTTTGGCAAAAGATTAATAGTATGATATGGATTGACGGTGTGGCATACCAAGATGTAATGATCAAGGTTTCTTGTTGAAAAGCAGAACCTTGTGATGATGATCAATGCACAGCTTGAATAAGCATAGCTTTGTGTATTACGTAGCTTCACATGCCTCACAACCCGGCTGGAGTCTAAAACGAGAGAAGGGAACGCAGGGAGAGCAGCACATTTCTTTCTAGCTAAAAGTGGTGTCAGTGCTTTAACTGGCTGGCATTTTACTTATGTGGATGATGGAATGAGGCGCCTCGGATGTTAGGTCCTATAGGATCGGGAAACGTGTGTTCAGGAATTACCAATCCACGAAGCTGTATGTGTGGACCGGCACTGCAGGATCCAAGGGTTCTCTGCGGGGAATCCTAAGACATTAGCTAGAGTGTCTCGAATCGGTAAGGAGCTCCTCCCTAGCCTTGACTCATGATGGAAACCCAATTTTCAATACGACCTCATGCGGTTTTGATTGTATTACTAGTATGGAGGCATAGTATATGGTAGCTATGCTTTCTATGATTGATACATTTACTTTGAAATGTTTTTATATACACTAATAATAATATCAAATTCGTTTTATCGTACCGAGCATGTTTAATCATCATAATGTAAAACTCTATCCTCTGGTTTGCGTTGCATTATGTGATGGGACTTGAGTCTTATGGTGATTTCATTTTTCCAAAAAGCATTGCATTGTTTAACGATTTTCTTATTTATTTGTTTAGTCACCTTAAGTTATGCATGGCATTCCAATGGAGTAAACCCGTTCCGCGTTAGCGGCGTGGTCCTTTGATTTGCCTTATTACTATTAGTGAAATTAGGTTAGATTTCTCATACTAGTCCCATGACTGACCCGTTGTTTGTTTCCACCTTTGCAAACTCGGGT
Organism: Allium sativum; assembly: GCA_030737875.1. NCBI lineage: Eukaryota > Viridiplantae > Streptophyta > Magnoliopsida > Asparagales > Amaryllidaceae > Allium > Allium sativum. The sequence goes on along the minus strand of CM060912.1, from coordinate 222,719,767 downwards.
GCCCTCTTTTCCACACGGGAAGTCGAGTAGTTTGTCTACAGGTCCTTATCTCGAGCAGGATTCTGGATTGAAGCTTAAAGCTGTGTCCAGAGCATAGTTGTCCTCCGCTGTCTTAATTATTTTATTTCCGCTGCAATGTATTAAAATATTGTAATTTATCTTCCGCTGTAATTTTACTTGATGTACTCTGATATTTTGTACTCTGATGTAACATTACTATAATATTGACAAAAGTCTGCTGTTGTTGTTCTAATGTGTTGTATTCCCAAAGTTAACGTATTCGGGTTTTGAACGGTCTTGGTCGATTTTGCGATCGATCGGGTCCGGCGAAATCCCGGGGCGTTACACACATGTTCTAGTTCAGACAGTATCTGTTTGTCGAATTATCTTTGTTCCTGATTTAGGAAACATCACCTGAACCATCGTCTAGGCGTTAATTTCCTACCCTCTGTGGTCCCAGCCAATAACAACGAGCGGGAGGAAGTATGAGAACACGAGCAGTCCGGGAAGTGCCTCATTCCTCGAGGGAAGCTTGAGATCTAGTCGGCATTATAATGGGTTCAGCCAGACTGGGATCATCAGTGCTGAGCCGAATTGCTGCATCTCCCTAGGAAGGTAGTGTACCAATCCACAGCCAGCGAATGTTTTCTGGCCTTTCATAAGGTCTCCTTTGACATGGTGTCCTTTGCCTTCGGAACTCTTCCCATTGCCTGGCCATGGCGTCCACGTCATTTCTTAACATGGCATTGTCTCATCTTTCAGCATCCAAAGTCGCAGTGGTCTCTTCTAACTTGTTGAATAGACGTGCAAAATCATCTCGCTTGACGAATGCTGAAGAAGGAACATGATCGGCAGTTGAAGCAATAGTTTCTACCATGGGATTGAATCGAATTCGATCAGGGGAGGCTCGAACCAGATTCATTCGATCCGGGGCCATGCCTTGGTACCATATGCGAATCTGGCTGAAGTGCATAGCTGGCTGATGCTCCATGAGAAGCTTTATGAGTTCTATCTCTTTTAGAAACCTTGATGTTGAAAACAACAAAAATATGGATTATTCCTTTGGACTTGACGATCCAAATAGCATACAATCCAAAAAAGGTTGAGAATTCAAACTTCTCAGTGAACGAACTAAAATGTTTGACCAGAAAATGGTACAAACACCCAAGGACTGGAATTTGTATAAAAAAAATGAAGAAATATCATATGAAAACGAGAGAAAATCAACAAACACACGAGATCTAAAGTGGTTCGGCGTTAACGAGCCTACGTCCACTTTATAATCCTTTGCTTCCACAAGAAATTACAAAAATGATGATTACAATCTCCAAATACTCTCAATACAACGTAAATACCCTTGAGATTCTATATTTGGATTTGAAATATGATTTGAATTGGGGATATTAGTGGCTGGCTGCACGTGTATGAAGTTATCAATTGCTAAAATTCCTCTAAATTTCCTTGAAATGGTGTATTTATAGGCGCAGGGTAGTAGGTCTCTCCGGATCGAATACATGGCATGCAGTTCGTGCCTTTTGGTGGCAGTGGCGGCGGTTACAAGGCAGTTACGCAATCGGATCGTGGCTACGTGTTAGCATCCATGTGTTTTCAGGAGATCACAGAAAAATGGAAATGGGAGAAACTGTTCTGGGCGGATCGAATATGATTTGGACTAGACACTTGAGCTAGATTCCATTTGAACCAAGAACCTTTGGTTCGACCCCTGCTTCTGTTCCATCCGACGAGCATGAAACTATGTGAACTTCCTTGCCTTCAATCTGAGCCAAAGTTAAGCTCCTAATTAGACATGATTCTTGTGGCTTCAAGTTTCCGATTGCAATCATCTGAACCTTCAGCGACCTTGCTATATGACAGGTCAACATAACCCAACTTACTAAAAAGAATTTGGCTTTCTCTTGGGATATGGATTGTGAGGATGTCTTTTGAAGACTGAAGAACTCCCTCGCCAGTGCATCGATTTTGACATTACTCAATGGATCTAAGATGCTAATAGTTTATACCAATGCCGTTGGGACTGGTTTAAGTGCGGTATTGATGCAAGAAGGTAGAGTAGTGTGCTATGGTTGTAGGCATCTAAGGGTTTATGTGTGGAACTACCCTACGTGCGATTTAGAGTTAGCTGCTATAGTATTCACACTTAAATCTTGGAAGCGCTTCATACTTGATAAGAGGTTCGAGCTCTTTACAGACCACAAGTGTAACACCCTGTACTTTCTATTAACGTTATAATAACGAATCCTAGAATACTTAATTTAAAATGTGAGAATTAAGGGAAACAGGTTACACCATTGTGTTCGTCTCGGAATTCTGGTTGAGATAGAGTCCGAGTTTGCGTAAATTGGACTTTGTATGAAGAAGTTATGGTAGTTAGATGTTTCCAGAAAATTCAAATAAATTCAAACAGCTCGAAAAACAAGTTCAAATTCGAATCAGAAGTCAGAAGCGGGCTGGGCGGGAAAATTCCCGCCTAGGCAGGTCGACCAGTGGGTCGACCCTAGTGTCGACCTCCCCCCTAGAGGTCGACCTGGCCCCCGGCCAGATCTGAATTTTGAATGACTGATGACTTGCTGCTGAGTCACTAGGGTTTCTTTATGGTCCTGATCTGGTCTGAGTGGCTGTGATTAACCCTAAGTTCATCCGACGGCTATAATTAAACTGGAATTCTATATAAGCAACTCAATGCTCAACCTGAAAACACACAGAAAAATAATCCTAGAACTAAAATGCCGTCAGTAGAGAACTTGGAGTAGCCGTCACCGTTTTCAATTCAAAGACGAATTAAAGGCTTACATCTAAAATCAAATTAAAATGAGTCTAATTCAACGATCTTCATCAAAGGCGCGCATCTCCAATTTCAGAATTCAGATTTTAGAACGCAAGAATTCCTTTTTAGTTTGTAAGTTGGTTATTACGTAGATTTAAACATTCTTCCGATTGAATCATGACATGTTGTAATTGGGATATAGAATAATGCTTATGTATAAGATTTGATTCTCGTTTATCTTAAAGTATCGTTGTAATTAATCATGTCTATATGCTTGTGGCGATGAACATGTTGTATATTAATCATGTCTATATGCTTGTGGCGATGAACGTGTTGTATATAAATCATGTCTATATGCTTGTGGTGATGAACATATTGTATGTTATTGAAATCTATTATGATTTGGGTAATGGATTTATTTTGCCAATTAAATGGTAAAACATGTCATGTTATAAATTGGTGGTTATTTGCAAGTTTATGATCTAAAACACATGCTTATATGTTAGATCAACACTCATGTATATTCATGTTAGGTTGAATCTAATTATGTTATAAAATTTGGAATTGTAGTCCTCTTATGTTTTAACACATAAGTATTATGTTAAGTTGTGATTTGAATATGTTTGTAACGGCCCTTTTATGTTTAACAAACATAAGTTATCATGCTAAGTTGCAATATAAAAATGATTATAGTAGCTTTCATATGTTTTGACATACATAAGATAATATGCTAAGTTGTGGGTTGAAACCGTGATTATATATTAAACTTCCATGCTAGACCTTTGTCAAGTTTACATGACCATTAGACCCAACTTAGTCACAAGTTCACCTTTACCCATTTAATTAAAGTTAATGATACCTATATGCCAAGTTACACATGCCAAGTTGAAATGTATGTTATTTTACGTTTATTTCATGTCTCTTGTTTATTACCCCTTTTCTTGTTTATGGGTTGGGCTAACTTACAAGCCCAATATTTTATGTGATTCATGCGTATGTTCCACGGGGGGTAGCGATGGGAAATATGAAAATTCATGGCATAGATTTGTTTATTAAATGGTATATTTGATATACCATTTATGTTGAGCATAATCAAAGGATAATTAGGGCGTGATTAAATTTAATTTAATCCACATAAAGAAATTTGACATATATAGAAAAATATGAATTTAGAAAAGACGAATATGCCTAACCCAAGGTTAGACTGAGATGTGGTGTAAATCTGCCCGAAACCGACCGGCATATCCAGTGACCACAACAAGACCCATCTAATGTGGGTGGTTAGTGCATCAAGCCCAAAAAGAACCCGAGGTTAGACTGAGTTGTGGTGTAAATCTGCCCGAAACCGACCGGCACATCCAGTGACCACAACAAGATCTGTCTAATGTGAGTGGTTGGTGCTTTAATAAATTAAAGCTAAGTCAGGATTGGTAGGGTTAAGTAAATTAGGAAAACACTTAACCGATTCAACATGTTAACTAAACGAATGGGCGGGTTAGGTAAACTTGGACACTTAACCAAATAAACATGTTGATTAGAAAACCTTAGTAACGGGGACCCATTTCAGCAGTAACCCACAGAGATGTATCATGGTACCCTGAAACTAGGTAGGGTGGGGCACGATTACTGGACTGAATTATAAGCGGTCAAAACGTCGGCTGTTGGTAGGCCAGTGTAGGTTCCGACGGAGTATGGGCGTGCACATACTCCGAAGTGGAAAAATCAGGCACTGGGCATCAGTAGTGTACACTGTGCATCTTGAATCGTGTTGGGTTGCCACCAGAGGGACTGATACACCTCATGGTGGGACCAGCACAGGTAGCTACAGTCAAGCGGGGCCGAATGACACAGGATATGAATGCATGCGAGTAGGAGCCAATCATTAAGGGGATCGTTTGTTATAAACACGAGGGGCTGGTTGAACCAATGGTTAAGTAGGTGCAGAGACTATAGTAATGGGTGGGATCACATGTTCCTCTTATCTTATATTAGGGTATTGTCCCATATTCTGTTATCATTGTCATGATCCCTTTCCTTTTTTAAATACTAGTAATCACTTAACTTACCAGACTTATTGTCTGACCCATTTTCTCTCGTCCTCTTTTCTTCCGTTCCCCCCCAGGTCCACAGGGAGGGAATACTGCAGCTTAGTCAGACTCTTTGCAAGCTAAAAGAAAGTATATGTATGATTTGGACTCTCTCCTACCTTGGCTATGGCTCTTGGACATTATCCTTGGGGATTATGCATTTTTACTTTTGGTTTATACTTCTTTATTGAATAATCAAGACAAAAATTATGGTGTAATGTTTTGAAGTTATTTTGAGACAATTTGATGTAATGCTTTTGTATTGAACTACGTATGCAATATATATTTGAATTCCGCTACTTAAATTTATCTGTCTTGTAAATTTTTCTATGTCTTGTACCTATAGCCCTCCACTAAAGTTAAGGCATTCCCTTTGTGAGTGACCTTAACGGAGGTGGGGTGTTTCACTTGGTATCAGAGCAAAAGGTTTACCAAATCAGATAAGAATTTTTGAAAACTATTTTTCAAAAAGAAATATAAAGAAGCATTTTACAAGGAAAAGCGTTGTTTTAAATTTAAAAAGGCATAATCCCCAAAGCTATATACACTATCTTTATATCCGTCGTTTTGAATCTTTTCTTTTTCGTTTCAGCATGTCTGGGAATCTTAACCTTCCAGAGGGTATACCGATACCTGGCTGGTTTAGGAGGTACTTAGAGGCTAGGGCCAATGACGCAGGCCCATCATATATTCCTCCTCCAATAGCAGCAGTTCCTCCTCCTCCCCCTCCTCCTCCTCGTGCAAATGCTTTCTCAAAGATTTGTAGAGACTTTAGGGCTATGGGTGGAAAGGATTTCAAGGGAACTGAATCATTCGTAGAAGCAAGGAACTGGCTCAAAGAAACTGAGGATCTGCTCGTTATCTTCGAGGTGGACGATAGGCAAAAGAAACAGTTAGCTGTATGGTTGCTCAAAGATGAAGCTTCCTATTGGTGGGAAGTCACTAATGCTGAAAGACCAGTTGAAACATGGATGGATTTCAGAATAAGGTTTGAGATGAAATTCCTCTCACAAGCTGGACGAAGTTTACAACTGGAAAAGTTCTTATCTCCTAAGCAAGGAAGTATGTCGGTCAAGGAGTACGTCAATCAATTCAACCAGCTTGCCCGATTTGGACTGGACCTAGTGAATACTCTTCATAAGAAGGCTCTCCGTTTTGTTAAGGGATTGAATGAGCCACTTCACAGCTTGGCTATGACCCATATACCTATGCGGGCTACTTACGAGAGGTTAGTGGACATGGCACTCTTACATGAGGAAGGCAAGGGCAAGAATGAGGCAAAATCGGAAGTGCCTCAAGATAAGAAGGGGAAGGGTCGCAGAACAAGAAGGCTGATTCAAAGAAAGGCAGGAAGAACAACACACCCTGTGAAAAGAGAAAGTGTAATTTCTGCGGCATTCCCGGGCATCTGATCAAAGACTGCAAGAAGAAGAAAAGGAAGATGGGTGGTTGTTTCCACTGTGGTGAGACAGGACACATGGCTAGGGCCTGCCCAAGGAAGCAAGGGCAGGGAGCTGGACCTTCTTCTGGAGGACAAGTTCACGCTCTCACGACACCTCCGCAAGAACGAGATAGAAACATTTCTGTTGAAAGTTTAGTCTATCTTTTTGATCATCATGTTCGTACATTATTTGATTCTGGTGCATCGCACTCTTTTATATCTATTGCTTTAGTGGAATCTCTGCACCTAGACACCATTATAGTGGAGGATCCCTTGGTTGTTTCAAATCCAATTGGGGGCTCAGCCTATTTGTCAATGGTTTGTTTGGATTTGAAAATATCTATACTAAGCATTGGGTTTAGATGTAATGCCTTTGTTTTGGGCTTCACGGGCTATGGGTTGATTCTAGGCATGGACTGGCTATCCAGTAATGGTGCCATCCTCGATTGTTAAAAGAGAGTGGTTAGACTCATGACTCGCCTCGGTAACACTCTCGAAATTTCTTGTAATCCCATGAACTCCATCATGCTTAGTTATCTAGAATCTCTTGATGCGTCTGTTGAGAACTTGCAGTCTGTAACTGTAGTCCGTGAATACTCGGATGTGTTTGAAGAGGTAAAGGGCTTACCTCCAAAGCGGGAGATAGACTTTCACATATACCTCATTAATAATGCAAAGCCTGTTGCTTTACCCGTTAGGCACATGGGCCCAAGGGAGAGAAAGGAGCTCAGCAAGAAAATCAAAGAGCTGCTTGAAAAGGGGTTCATAAGACGGAGTATTTCTGAATTGGGTGCTCCAGTAGTGTTCGCGACCAAAGCTGATGGTTCGCTTCACCTGTGCGTTGATTATAGGGAGCTAAACAAGCTGACCAAGAAGAATAAACACCCACTCCCAGGAATAGATGATTTGTTCGATCAGCTTGTAGATGCGTTGGTTTTCTCCCAATTAGATTTAGCTACCGGGTTTCATCTAAGAGTGGCTGAAGACAACATTGATAAGACCGCGTTCAGAACTCCTAATGGTTTCTTCGAGTGGCTTGTCATGCCCTTTGGCTTGACAAACCACCCGCTTACTTCGTTGATTTAATGAGCAGGGTGTTCCAAGAGTTCCTCAATAAGTTTGTGGTGGTCTTCGTAGACGATATTTTGATCTTCTCAAAGAATGAGGAAGAGCATGCTCAACATCTAAAGGAAGTCATGGATACTCTCCGTGCACATCAGTTGAAAGCTAAATTCTCTAAATGCCATTTCTGGAGAGAAGAAGTCAGGTTCCTTGGACATGTGGTGGCCAAAGAGGGGATAGCTGTGGGCCCCGCGAAAGTGGTTGCTGTGCAAGATTGGAAGGCTCCTCGAAACGCAGTCGAAGTCCGAAGCTTTCTCGGGATAACAGGCTTTTATCGAAAGTTCATCAAAGATTTTGCAAAAATCTCAGCTCCACTAACAAGATTAACAAAGAAGAACCTAGCTTTCAATTGAGATTTGGATTGTGATATTGCTTTCCAATGTTTGAAAAGGGCTCTAACAACAGCCCTAGTTTTGACATTGCCTGATGGAAGCAAGATGTTTACAGTATACACAGATGCATGCGGAACGGGACTAGGCGCTATTCTGATGCAAGAAGGGAAGGTAGCGGCTTATGGTGGAAGACAGTTGAAAGTACATGAGAAAAACTTCCCAACCCACGACCTAGTGTTGGCAGCCATCATTTTTGCGCTTAAGTCTTGGCGCCATTATCTCCTAGGTGAGAAATATAAGCAGTATACTGACCATAAATCGTTGAAATACCTATTTTCGTAGAAAGATCTCAACTTGAGGCAACAAAGATGGATGGAGTTTCTCGCCTTGTATGATTTTGAGATTTCCTACACTCCTGGCAAGGGCAATGCAGTAGCAGACGCCTTGAGTAGAAAGAAACTGAACTTAAGCCCTCTCTTTGTGGAAAGTCAAAGCTTGGAGTTCATAGCAAGCTTTAACTTCAGACCCTCCTCTAACATTGTACCTGGCTTGCTAGCAACATTAGAAGTGCGACCAACTCTATTAGACTCAATCGGAGCCATGCAAAGAGAAGACCCTCAGCTAGCCGAAGTGATGGACAAGTTAATTAGGGGTGAGACTTCTAGTCACCTCAATAGGTACTCCATTGATGCCAAGGGCTGGTTGAGACGAGATGGAAGACTATGTGTCCCACAAGTAAGGGGCTTGGTAAAAGCGGTTCTAGAAGAGGCACACCATTCCAAGCTGACCATACACCCAGGCAGAGACAAAATGTATAAAGATATCAAGAGAGTTTTCTTTTGGAATGGCATGAAGAAAGACGTAGCTGAATTTGTTTCTAAGTGTTTAATATGCCAACAAGTCAAGGCGGAGCAGAAGAAGCCTGGTGGTCTGCTCCATCCTCTAGAGGTCCCACAGTGGAAATGGGATAGCATCTCGATGGACTTTATGGATGGGTTGCCTAGGTCAAGAAGGGGCAATACCAGCATTTATAGTGGACAGGCTCACAAAAAGCGCCCACTTTATACACGTCAAGAGTAGAAGGACTGCCTCATCTCTAGCATCCATATATCTTAAGGAGATAGTTCGACTCCATGGGATACCCTCCAGCATAGTGAGTGATCGAGACCCTATCTTCACGAGCGAGTTTTGGAAGAGTTTACAAGAGGCTGTAGGCGACAGTTATGCTTAAGCACGACTATCACCCTCAAACAGATGGCCAAACGGAAAGAGTCAATAAAGTATTAGAAGTCCTCTTGAGGTTATGCATTATTGACTTCGGAGGAACATGGGAGGATCATCTACCCTTGGTGGAATTCGCTTACAACAATAGCTACCAAGCCACCATAGGCATGGCACCTTTCGAAGCTTTATATGGAAGACCGTGCAGGTCGCCAACTTGTTGGTGGGAGTCCACAGACAAGCTCATACTTGGACCAGACGTGATTAGGGAGACATCGGAGAAAGTAGACTTGATACGAAGAAGAATGAAGACTGCCCAAGATAGAAAGAAATCCTACGCAGACAAAAGAAGAACTGACCTTGAGTTCGAAGTTGGAGACAAGGTGTTCCTTAAAGTATCTCCTTTGAGGAACATCGTTCGCCTTGGATCCGCAGGAAAGTTAGCACTAAGATTTGTAGGGTCGTTCCCTATCATCGAGAAGATTGGGAAGATGGCTTACAGGGTACAACTGCCCAAAAGATTGGCCGGGGTTCATAATGTCTTTCATGTCTCTCACGTGCGGAAGTGCTTACACGAGTCTGCGGAAGTGGTAGAACCAAGTATGCTAGAGGAAGTTGAAGTTGAAAAAGAAGCAACTGTGAGGAGAGTTCCAACCCGTATCTTGGGAACAGAAGTCAAAAAGCTACGCAACCGTGAAGTTAAGCTCATCAAAGTTCAATGGAGAGACACCGAGGAAGATGCGACTTGGGAAACTAAGGACAGAATACGCGCAACCTACCCTTTTCCTTTTGAGGGTACGTCTTTAATCTCTTTTTCCTCAAGTTTATGCTCGTATCTATATTCTTAGGTATATCTCCTCGATCCTATCCTTTATCCCTAGGTAGGAACCCATTTGGATGTAAACATGTAATTGAAACTTGTTATGATTGATGGTTGCAAGGGGTTGCTAGTGGATGCATATACACACACATTAGGTACTAGATTGGCTCAGTCACTTCCATATTGCATATGCATATATGTATTGGTTTACGGATAAAAATTTGATATGTTATCATATGGACGTTGCATTTGTATGAATGGATGTGCACTCATGTAAGAAATTTTGAGTAGGAAAAATTGCATTCATAATGGATTCATGGAACCGACATAATTTGCATTAAGGAGGTCAACTGAATCACTAGACCGCCTGATTTTGCATTAGATAAGGACATATACACACACAATGCATATGATCATGAAGCATTAGAAATCTTTTAAGGACAATGGACGCCAATGTTTGATGGTTGAGTAGATGGGTGTTTGGATGGTAGGATATAAGTTCTTCTCGACTTGGGGATTTCGAGGACGAAATCCTAAAAGGACGAAAGAATGTAACACCTCGTACTTTCTATTAACATTATAATAACGAATCCTAGAATAATTAATTTAAAATGTGAGAATTAGGGGAAACGTGTTACGCCATTGTGTTCGTCTCGGAATTCTGGTTGAGATAGAGTCCGACTTTGCGTAGATTGGACTTCGTATGAAAAAGTTATGGCTGTCACAAGTTTTCAGAAAATTCAAATAAATTCAAACAACTCAAAAAACAAGTTCAAAATTCGAATAAGAAGTCAGAAGCGGGTTGGGCGGGAAAATTCCCGCCCAGGCAGGTCGATCCTAGTGTCAACCTCCCCCCTAGAGGTCGACCTGGCCCCCGGCCAGATCTGAATTTTGAATGACTGATGACTTGCTGCTGAGTCACTAGGGTTTCTGGATGGTCCTGATCTGGTCTGAGTGGCTTTGATTAACCCTAGGTTCATCCGACGGCTATAATTAAACTGGAATCTATATAAACAACTCAATGCTTAACCTAAAAACACACAGAAAAATAATCCTAGAACTAAAATGTCGTCAGTAGAGAACTTGGAGTAGCCGTCACCGTTTTCAATTAAAGATGAGTTAAAAGGTTACATCTAAAATCAAATTAAAACAAGTTTAATTCAATGATCTTCATCAAAGGCGTGCACCTCCAATTTCATAATTCAGATTTCAGAATGCAAGAATTCCTTTTTAGTTTGTAAGTTGGTTATTACGTAGATTTAAACATTCTTTCGATTGAATCATGACATGTTGTAATTGGGATATAGAATGATGCTTATGTATAAGATTTGATTCTCGTTTATCTTAAAGTATCGTTGTAATTAATCATGTCTATGTAACACCCCACGAATTCTATAACTGTGAAATGCACAAATTAAAGTATAATTAATTTTAATCAAAGAACTAAGGGAAACGGGATATGCCATTGCGTTCGTCTCGGAAAAATACGCGAAATAGAGTCCGAGTTTTCGAAAAACGGAGTCCGTATGAAGAAGATATGGCCTTCGGAAGTTTCTGAATTAAATTTAAAATTCAAACAGAATAAAATAATCAAGTTTAAATTCCAAAATGGGGCCCAATGGGCCAGGGCGGAAAAATCCCGCCTGACGCACCCAGGTCGACTGGGCTGTCGACCTGGTCTAACCAGGTCGACAGGGCTGTCGACAAGGCTGTCGACAGGCATGTCGACCTGGTCCAGAGCCAGGTCGAGCCCAGTCTAACCCGGCTGGCCTATTCTATGTTGGCCGATTTTATGTGGTCTGCTTGGTCATTAGGGCTAGGTGGCAGGCTCTAATTGGTCTCTCCTTAGGATGAATGGCTACGATCAATCCAAGCAACATCAATGGTCCTAATCAGTTCCTAACCTCTATAAAAACAACCCTAGACTAAACCCTAATCTATTCATTCAAAAATAAGAACAAAGCCGCCATGTTGCTGAGGAACGACTAGGGGTAGCCACCAATTGGAGAGAGGATTAGGAGGCAAATTCTAAGGCATAAAGCAACTCAATCAAATCAAACCGCATCTTCAAATCCCTAAATTAGAGAATTCGCCACACCATTGTAAGTAGAGTATTACTTTGGTATGAACAAATAACTGTGTTAGTTTGTATACTTGGATGTGGTGATAAATAATTCATAATTTGTGCGTTACTATGATTCTTATCGATTTGGGAATTATGTTATTCATTATAAAGAACTACATGCGGTAGTTCTATGCAAGTATACGTTTGGAATATTCACAAATTATGTAATCCATGTGAAGCTACATGTATGTAGTTGATTAATTGAAATTCACGCAAGTTTGGGGTTTTGCTACTATGCCATCATGATGTATATTTTTGTGCATAAATCATTTTGTAAGTAATTGGAACAAGTTTGGTTGTTATAGTTCATATGAAACTATGTTGGAATTTTGACACCATAATCCATGTATTTAGTCATGCTTTTGTACTAGAAAACCTATTTGCAAACTTATGAATATGACTAGGCTATGATTGATATTTTGCATAATTAAGTCTATATTGTTTACAAGAATCATATGATGACATATGTGGTACATAGCTAGGTTAGATTCAAAATCCCTTTTTGCAAGTTTACATGACTAAAGTAAGAATCATGATTTCATGTTAGAAATATTTATGCCATGGTTATGTGAACAAAATTTAACTATACTTATGCCATGCTTATGTTTGACATTATGCCATGCTTATGTTTGACATTATGCCATGCTTAGGTTAGAAATATTTATGCCATGCTTATGTTTGCCTAAATAAAAATATAGGTTCATGTTGTAGTTATGACTATGTGTCAATAATGATACCCAATTTAGTTTCTTATCTCAACTACAAGTTCACATGCTTTGATTCATGTCACCTATGCTTTATGACCAAAGTATATGTCACTACTATGCAAGTACACCAGTTTCTATTTTGTATTTCCAACGTCATATTGCAAGTTCATGCGCTCACATTCCCCTCCTTGTGTATGTAATCACGCTTTAAGCCTCCCCTTTTCGCATGGCTAAGTTGGGCTTTAAAAGGCTAAGCCCAATATATAAAAAATAAGCGGACGTGTAAAACGGGGGAAAATAACGTTGGGTTAAAATTACTAATGAATGAAAATATAAAATAGAAGGGCCCAAATTCAAGCATGGGTTGGGCCCATGATTGGTGTAACCTTTACACCATTAACTTAATAATGGGCCGCAAATATTTACATATAAGAAAATAAGGAAGAAAGACAAAATATGTAAATGTAGAACATACGATGTGTTTAACCCGAGGTTGGATTGAGTTGTGATGTAAACCTGCCCGGAACCGCCCGGCTGTCCAGTAGTCACAACAATACCTATCCAATGTGGGAGGTTAAACATGGAGCCCAATAAGGACCCGAGGTTAGACTGAGTTGTGGCGTAAGACTGCCCGGAACCAACCGGCAACAGGCAGCCACAACAATACCTGTCTAATGTGAGAGGTCAGGGCCTTAATAAGACAATTAAGGCTGAGTCAGGATTGTTAGGATTAAGTGAACTAAAGACTTAATCAAAATGGAACATGCTAAACTAAACGGACTGGTGGGGGTTAGGTTAGAAAAACACTTAACCAACTTAGCATGTTGGCTAGAGATAGAAAACCTAGTAACGGGGGACCCTTTTCAGCAGTAACCCTAGAAGGTGTATCAGGATACCCTGAAACTAGGCAGGGTGGGGCACGATTACTGGGCTGATTGTAAGAGGTCAAATCGACGGCGGTGGTGTAGCAGTGTAGGTTCTAACGGGGTGCGGGCGTGCACACACTCCGGCGCAGAAAAATAAGGCACTGGACACCAGTAGCATACCTGTGCACTCTAGGATTGTGTCGGGCCGCCACCATGGGACTTGATACACCCCATGGTGGGACCAGCATAGGTAACTACAACATCGGGGGCCGTAAGACACATGTAACTATGCGAGTAGGAGCCGATCATCATAGAATGGATCACATCACCCTGATTATGGGGTGCCAGTTGGAAACTAGTTTATATGGGTTCAGAGATTAACATGGGGTGCGATAGTATATTCGACCCTAGACAACTTAACCAAGTTTATAGTGCTTGCCCACTTCTTGTTTATACTTATCATACCCAGTTCTTTATTCATAGACAAAATAGTACTAGACTTATTCAGGCTTTATGTCTGACTCTACTTTTCTTTCGTCTTCTTTTCTTCCGTTCCCCCCCCCCCAGGTCCACAGGGAGGGAACACAGCAGCTTGACCAGCCTTAACATCCAGCTTGAAGAAGAGAAATGTATTGCTTGGACCTTTTCATTTTGAACTATGGCTTTGGACAATCCACTATGGGGCCTTTGCAGTCTATCTATGTTTTATTTATGCTTTTTTAAATAATGAAATCAGGACAGATTATGAAAGTATTATGTTATGTTTTTGGAAAAGATGTAAGACAATTATGGTGATATTGTTGTAGCACGTATTTGCCCTTTTGAAATAAAAGTTTGTTGATTTTCCGCTGTTTACAAATATGTGTTCTTATATCTGTGACTTGTACTTATAAACCTCCACCAAAATTAGGGCATTCCCTTTGAGAGTGACTCTAACGGAGGTGGGGTGTTTCACTTGGTATCAGAGCATAGGTTTACCAAATAAGATAAAAAGTTTTGAAAAATTGTTTTCAAAAAGGAAATTTTAAGAAGCATTTTTAAAAGATAAAATATTATTTTATTTTAAAAGGCAAAGTCCACTCCCCAAAGCCATAGGTACTATCTCTTATCCTTCGTTTTGAATCTATCCTTTTTGTTTCAGCATGTCCGAAGATCTTAACTTGCCGGAAGGGGTGCCAATACCTGGTTGGTTTAGACGGTTCTTAGAAGCAAGGGCCACTCAGCCAGGTCCTACCATTCCTCCTCCCCCAGCTGCCGGAAATCATCCAGCTGCAGCGGCACCTTTTCCTCCACCTCCTCCTCGGGGAAACACGTTTGCTAAGATATGTAAAGATTTTAAAGCTATGGGAGGAAGGGATTTCCATGGAACTGAGTCCTTCGTGGCAGCTAGAAATTGGCTGAAAGAAACGGAGGACCTATTCATCATCTTTGAGGTAGAGGATAGACAAAAAGTACAATTGGCGGTGTGGCTATTGAAGGGAGAGGCTTCCTACTGGTGGGAAGTCACTAATGCTGAAAGACCAGTGGAGACATGGGAGGACTTTAGGGCAAGGTTTGAGACTAAATTTCTCTCAGATGCGGAAAGAAGTTTGCAGTTGGAAAAATTCTTATTTCTTAAGCAAGGGGGCAAGACAGTCAGAGAGTATGTGAATCAGTTCGATGAGCTGGCTAGGTTTGGGCTTGACCTAGTCAACACCCCTCACAAGAAGGCTCTCCGTTTCGTCAAAGGGTTGAATGAGCCATTACACAGTTTGGCCATGACCCATATACCCATGGGAGCCACGTATGAAAGATTGGTGCAAATGGCATTGTTGAATGAAGAGGATAAGAGCAAGAAGGAGACGAATGCAGAAAGCTCTCAAGGGAAGAAAGAGGGTTTGCAGCCCAAGAAGACAGACTTTAAGAAGGGCGGGAAAGGCAACAAAGAGAAGAGGAAGTGCAATTTCTGTGGCAAAGTGGGGCACTTAGTAAAGGACTGCCGGAAAAAGAAGGCCAAGGAGAATGGTGGGTGCTTTTCTTGCGGTGAGACAGGCCATAGGGCTAAGGACTGCCCAAAGAAACGAGGACAGGGGCAGAGGGCTGGATCCACCCCAGGGGCACAGGTTCATGTGCTGGAGGCGCCACCTCTGCAACAGTGAGGTATAAATACTTCTGTAGAAAGTGTAGTTTATCTTTATGATCACCCCGTTCGCACTTTATTTGATTCTGGCGCATCACACTCCTTTATCTCATCTGCTCTAGTAGAATCTCTACACCTAAAAACTAGTATGGTAGAGGACCCCTTAATTGTTTCAAACCCAATTGGGGGCCCAGCTCATTTGTCTATGATCTGTGTGGGATTGAAAATTTCTATTCTGAGTGTAGAATTTCAATGTAGTGCCTTTGTTTTGGGCTTTTCGGGTTATGGTTTGATTTTGGGTATGGATTGGCTATCCAGTAATGGGGCCATCCTTGATTGTGAGAAAAGGGTTGTTAGGCTCCTAACCCAGCTCGGAAATACTTTGGAAATTTCTTGTAATCCCTCGTATGCGGTTATGCTTAGTTATCTTGAATCGCTAGATGCCTCTGTTGAAAATTTACAATCAGTTAGAGTGGTCCGGGAATATCCGGATGTCTTCGAAGAGGTGAAGGGCTTGCCTCCGAAGCGGGAAATAGACTTCCGCATATATCTTGTAGATAATGCAAAGCCCGTTGCGTTGCCCGTCAGACACATGGCTCCACGAGAAAGGAAAGAGCTCAGTAAACAGATTAAAGAGCTTCTAGAAAAGGGGTTCATTAGGAGGAGCATTTCAGAATGGGGCGCTCCAGTGGTGTTCGCTACAAAGGAGGATGGTTCACTCCGTCTATGTGTTGACTATAGGGAGCTCAACAAGCTAACGAAAAAGAATAGGCACCCTCTCCCTAGAATTGACGATTTGTTTGACCAGCTTGTAGGAGCGTCTGTTTTCTCCCAACTCGATTTAGCAACCGGTTTTCATCAGCTAAGGGTGGCTGAAGATAGCATCGATAAAACGGCATTCAGAACCCCAGACGGCTTCTTTGAATGGCTTGTCATGCCTTTCGGCTTGACAAATGCACCTGCTTACTTCGTGGACCTGATGAGTAGGGTATTTAGAGATTACCTCAACAAATTCGTAGTGGTCTTCGTAGATGATATCCTTATCTTCTCAAAGAGTGAAGAGGAACATGCTCAACACTTAAGGGCAATCATGGAAACTTTGCGAGTCCATCAACTAAAAGCCAAGTTCTCCAAATGCCACTTTTGGAGAGAAGAGGTGAGGTTCCTTGGGCACATAGTATCTAAACAAGGGTTAGCAGTGGACCCTGCTAAGGTAGTGGCGGTACAGGATTGGAAGACACCAAGGAATGCAACTGAGGTCCGAAGTTTTCTAGGACTAGCGGGTTTCTATCGAAAATTCATAAGGGATTTTGCGAAAATCTCAGCTCCGCTCACAAAGTTGACCAAGAAGAATCTAGTGTTCAATTGGGACTTGGATTGCGAGTTTGCTTTCCAACGACTGAAAAGGGCTCTCACAACAGCCCCAGTTTTGACGCTGCCAGATGGGAGCAAGATGTTCACTGTTTATACGGATGCATGTGGGACAGGGCTAGGCGCCGTCTTAATGCAAGAAGGAAGGGTAGTAGCT
Organism: Allium sativum; assembly: GCA_030737875.1. Lineage (NCBI taxonomy): Eukaryota > Viridiplantae > Streptophyta > Magnoliopsida > Asparagales > Amaryllidaceae > Allium > Allium sativum. The sequence continues at coordinate 222,702,614 of CM060912.1, read as the reverse complement.
TATGGCGGGAGGCAGTTGAAGGTGCACGAAAGGAACTACCCAACCCATGATCTTGAGTTAGCCGCCATCGTCTTTGCACTCAAGTCTTGGCGACAATATCTCCTAGGTGAGAAGTTCGAACTTTACACTGACCATAAATCGTTGAAATATCTTTTCTCGCAGAGGCATCTTAACTTGAGGCAACAAAGATGGATGGAGTTTCTTGCCTCGTACGATTTCGAAATCTCCTACACTCCGGGCAAAGGCAACGTAGTGGCAGACGCGTTGAGCCGAAAGAAATTGACCCTAAGCCCGTTGTTTGTTGAAAGACAAAGCCTAGAGTTTATAGCCAGCTTCGACTTTAGGCCTTCCTCCGATTTCGTACCAGGCTTGCTAGCATCTCTCGAAGTGCGCCCAACTTTAGTGGATTCAGTAGGGACAGCACAACGCGAAGACCCTCAGCTTGTGGAAATAATTGATAAGCTAATTAGGGGTGAGACTTCAAGTCACCTCAACAGATACTCCATCGACGATAAGGGTTTGCTAAGGCGAGACGGAAGACTATGCGTCCCACAGACAAAAGATTTAATAAAGAAGGTTCTCGAGGAAGCACATCACTCCAAGATGACGATACACCCAGGCGGAGATAAAATGTACAAAGACATAAAAAGGACTTTCTTCTGGAACGGCATGAAAAAGGACGTGGCAGAGTTCGTTTCTAAGTGCATGGTGTGCCAACAGGTTAAGGCGGAACAGAAAAAGCCTGGCGGACTACTACATCCTCTGGAGGTCCCGCAGTGGAAGTGGGATAGCATCTCAATGGACTTCATCGATGGGCTGCCTAGGTCTAGGAGAGGCAACACTAGTATTTGGGTAATAGTGGATAGGCTTACTAAAAGCGCCCACTTTTTACCTGTCAAAAGTAAAAGAACTGCCTCATCCCTAGCATCACTTTATCTCAAGGAAATCGTTCGACTCCATGGAATACCATCTAGCATTGTTAGTGACCGAGACCCCATCTTCACCAGCGAGTTTTGGCGGAGTCTCCAAGAAGCAGTAGGAACGCGGTTATGCTTGAGCACAGCCTATCATCCCCAAACCGACGGCCAAACAGAGAGAGTGAACAGAGTTTTGGAAGACCTCTTAAGACTGTGCGTCCTTGACTTCGGAGGGACATGGGAAGACCACCTTCCTTTGGTGGAATTTGCCTACAACAACAGCTATCAAGCAACCATCGGAATGGCGCCCTTCGAAGCTTTATATGGAAGACCGTGCCGATCGCCCACTTGTTGGTGGGAGTCTACTGATAAGCTCATACTTGGACCAGATATGATCCGAGAGACTTCAGAGAAAGTAGACTTAATACGAAGAAGGATGAAGACGGCCCAAGACAGACAGAAGTCCTATGCCGACAAGAGAAGGACCGACCTTGAATTTGAGGTTGGAGACAGAGTTTTTCTCAAGGTATCACCACTAAGAAACGTTGTTCGTTTTGGAACCACAGGAAAGCTAGCACCAAGGTTCGTAGGGCCATTCCCTATCATCGAGAAAATTGGGAAAATGGCCTATAGATTAGAGCTACCCGAGAAGTTGGCTGGAGTCCACAACGTTTTTCATGTTTCACATCTCCGAAAATGTCTACATGAGTCAGCCGAGGTGGTAGAGCCAAATATACTCGAAGAGGCCGAAGTGGAACGCGAAGCAACCATAAGAAAAGTTCCAACCCGCATATTAGGAACGGAAGTGAAGAAGCTACGCAACCGTGAAGTCAAGCTCGTCAAAGTACAGTGGAGCGACGCCGAGGGAGACGCGACTTGGGAAACTGAAGCTAGAATCCGTACCGCCTACCCTTTTCTGTTCGAGGGTACATCCTTGATCTTTCATTTTCCTTAAGTTGCGCTTTTATCTATCTTTTTAGGTATATTTCCTCGACCTTATCTTTTAGGTAGAAACCCTTTGGATGGAAACATGTAATTGAAACATGTTATGGATGATGGTTGCAAGTGGTTGCAAGTGATTGCTAGTGGTTGCTCGTGGTTGCATATACACACACAATCTAGGTTTTAGATCGGCTCAGTCACTTCATATTGCATATGCATATATGTTTGTATTCGTATGTGGTTGAACTTTAATGTGTTGTCATATGGATGCTGCATTTGTATTGAATGATTGTGCACTCATGTAGAATCATGAATAGGAAAATTTGCATACATAATGGATTCATGGCACTTACATAATTCGCATTAAGGAGGTCAACTGAATCAGTAGACCGCCTGATTTTGCATTAGATAAGTACATACACACACACACTTCGCATATGATCATGAAGCATTAGAAGTCTTTCAAGGACAATGGATGCTCGTGTTTGATGGATGAGTAGATGGATGATTGGATGTTAGGATATACATTCCTCCTAACTTGAAGATTTCGGGGACGAAATCCTTTTAAGTGGGGGAGAATGTAACACCCCACGAATTCTATAACTGTGAAATGCACAAATTAAAGTATAATTAATTTTAATCAAAGAACTAAGGGAAACGGGATACGCCATTGCGTTCGTCTCGGAAAAATACGCGAAATTGAGTCCGAGTTTTCGAAAAACGGAGTCCGTATGAAGAAGATATGGCCTTCGGAAGTTTCTGAATTAAATTTAAAATTCAAACAGAATAAAATAATCAAGTTTAAATTCCAAAATGGGGCCCAATGGGCCAGGGCGGAAAAATCCCGCCTGACGCACCCAGGTCGACTGGGCTGTCGACCTGGTCTAACCAGGTCGACAGGGCTGTCGACAGGCATGTCGACCTGGTCCAGAGCCAGGTCGAGCCCAGTCTAACCCGGCTGGCCTATTCTATGTTGGCCGATTTTCTGTGGTCTGCTTTGTCATTAGGGCTAGGTGGCAGGCTCTAATTGGTCTCTCCTTAGGATGAATGGCTACGATCAATCCAAGCAACATCAATGGTCCTAATCAGTTCCTAACCTCTATAAAAACAACCCTAGACTAAACCCTAATCTATTCATTCAAAAATAAGAACAAAGCCGCCATGTTGCTGAGGAACGACTAGGGGTAGCCACCAATTGGAGAGAGGATTAGGAGGCAAATTCTAAGGCATAAAGCAACTCAATCAAATCAAACCGCATCTTCAAATCCCTAAATTAGAGAATTCGCCACACCATTGTAAGTAGAGTATTACTTTGGTATGAACAAATAACTGTGTTAGTTTGTATACTTGGATGTGGTGATAAATAATTCATAATTTGTGCGTTACTATGATTCTTATCGATTTGGGAATTATGTTATTCATTATAAAGAACTACATGCGGTAGTTCTATGCAAGTATACGTTTGGAATATTCGCAAATTATGTAATCCATGTGAAGCTACATGTATGTAGTTGATTAATTGAAATTCACGCAAGTTTGGGGTTTTGCTACTATGCCATCATGATGTATATTTTTGTGCATAAATCATTTTGTAAGTAATTGGAACAAGTTTGGTTGTTATAGTTCATATGAAACTATGTTGGAATTTTGACACCATAATCCATGTATTTAGTCATGCTTTTGTACTAGAAAACCTATTTGCAAACTTATGAATATGACTAGGCTATGATTGATATTTTGCATAATTAAGTCTATATTGTTTACAAGAATCATATGATGACATATGTGGTACATAGCTAGGTTAGATTCAAAATCCCTTTTTGCAAGTTTACATGACTAAAGTAAGAATCATGATTTCATGTTAGAAATATTTATGCCATGGTTATGTGAACAAAATTTAACTATACTTATGCCATGCTTATGTTTGACATTATGCCATGCTTATGTTTGACATTATGCCATGCTTAGGTTAGAAATATTTATGCCATGCTTATGTTTGACATTATGCCTAAATAAAAATATAGGTTCATGTTGTAGTTATGACTATGTGTCAATAATGATACCCAATTTAGATTCTTATCTCAACTACAAGTTCACATGCTTTGATTCATGTCACCTATGCTTTATGACCAAAGTATATGTCACTACTATGCAAGTACACCAGTTTCTATTTTGTATTTCCAACGTCATATTGCAAGTTCATGCGCTCACATTCCCCTCCTTGTGTATGTAATCACGCTTTAAGCCTCCCCTTTTCGCATGGCTAAGTTGGGCTTTAAAAGGCTAAGCCCAATATATAAAAAATAAACGGACGTGTAAAACGGGGGAAAATAACGTTGGGTTAAAATTACTAATGAATGAAAATATAAAATAGAAGGGCCCAAATTCAAGCATGGGTTGGGCCCATGATTGGTGTAACCTTTACACCATTAACTTAATAATGGGCCGCAAATATTTACATATAAGAAAATAAGGAAGAAAGACAAAATATGTAAATGTAGAACATACGATGTGTTTAACCCGAGGTTGGATTGAGTTGTGATGTAAACCTGCCCGGAACCGCCCGGCTGTCCAGTAGTCACAACAATACCTATCCAATGTGGGAGGTTAAACATGGAGCCCAATAAGGACCCGAGGTTAGACTGAGTTGTGGCGTAAGACTGCCCGGAACCAACCGGCAACAGGCAGCCACAACAATACCTGTCTAATGTGAGAGGTCAGGGCCTTAATAAGACAATTAAGGCTGAGTCAGGATTGTTAGGATTAAGTGAACTAAAGACTTAATCAAAATGGAACATGCTAAACTAAACGGACTGGTGGGGGTTAGGTTAGAAAAACACTTAACCAACTTAGCATGTTGGCTAGAGATAGAAAACCTAGTAACGGGGGACCCTTTTCAGCAGTAACCCTAGAAGGTGTATCAGGATACCCTGAAACTAGGCAGGGTGGGGCACGATTACTGGGCTGATTGTAAGAGGTCAAATCGACGGCGGTGGTGTAGCAGTGTAGGTTCTAACGGGGTGCGGGCGTGCACACACTCCGGCGCAGAAAAATAAGGCACTGGACACCAGTAGCATACCTGTGCACTCTAGGATTGTGTCGGGCCGCCACCATGGGACTTGATACACCCCATGGTGGGACCAGCATAGGTAACTACAACATCGGGGGCCGTAAGACACATGTAACTATGCGAGTAGGAGCCGATCATCATAGAATGGATCACATCACCCTGATTATGGGGTGCCAGTTGGAAACTAGTTTATATGGGTTCAGAGATTAACATGGGGTGCGATAGTATATTCGACCCTAGACAACTTAACCAAGTTTATAGTGCTTGCCCACTTCTTGTTTATACTTATCATACCCAGTTCTTTATTCATAGACAAAATAGTACTAGACTTATTCAGGCTTTATGTCTGACTCTACTTTTCTTTCGTCTTCTTTTCTTCCGTTCCCCCCCCCCCCACCCAGGTCCACAGGGAGGGAACACAGCAGCTTGACCAGCCTTAACATCCAGCTTGAAGAAGAGAAATGTATTGCTTGGACCTTTTCATTTTGAACTATGGCTTTGGACAATCCACTATGGGGCCTTTGCAGTCTATCTATGTTTTATTTATGCTTTTTTAAATAATGAAATCAGGACAGATTATGAAAGTATTATGTTATGTTTTTGGAAAAGATGTAAGACAATTATGGTGATATTGTTGTAGCACGTATTTGCCCTTTTGAAATAAAAGTTTGTTGATTTTCCGCTGTTTACAAATATGTGTTCTTATATCTGTGACTTGTACTTATAAACCTCCACCAAAATTAGGGCATTCCCTTTGAGAGTGACTCTAACGGAGGTGGGGTGTTTCACTTGGTATCAGAGCATAGGTTTACCAAATAAGATAAAAAGTTTTGAAAAATTGTTTTCAAAAAGGAAATTTTAAGAAGCATTTTTAAAAGATAAAATATTATTTTATTTTAAAAGGCAAAGTCCACTCCCCAAAGCCATAGGTACTATCTCTTATCCTTCGTTTTGAATCTATCCTTTTTGTTTCAGCATGTCCGAAGATCTTAACTTGCCGGAAGGGGTGCCAATACCTGGTTGGTTTAGACGGTTCTTAGAAGCAAGGGCCACTCAGCCAGGTCCTACCATTCCTCCTCCCCCAGCTGCCGGAAATCATCCAGCTGCAGCGGCACCTTTTCCTCCACCTCCTCCTCGGGGAAACACGTTTGCTAAGATATGTAAAGATTTTAAAGCTATGGGAGGAAGGGATTTCCATGGAACTGAGTCCTTCGTGGCAGCTAGAAATTGGCTGAAAGAAACGGAGGACCTATTCATCATCTTTGAGGTAGAGGATAGACAAAAAGTACAATTGGCGGTGTGGCTATTGAAGGGAGAGGCTTCCTACTGGTGGGAAGTCACTAATGCTGAAAGACCAGTGGAGACATGGGAGGACTTTAGGGCAAGGTTTGAGACTAAATTTCTCTCAGATGCGGAAAGAAGTTTGCAGTTGGAAAAATTCTTATTTCTTAAGCAAGGGGGCAAGACAGTCAGAGAGTATGTGAATCAGTTCGATGAGCTGGCTAGGTTTGGGCTTGACCTAGTCAACACCCCTCACAAGAAGGCTCTCCGTTTCGTCAAAGGGTTGAATGAGCCATTACACAGTTTGGCCATGACCCATATACCCATGGGAGCCACGTATGAAAGATTGGTGCAAATGGCATTGTTGAATGAAGAGGATAAGAGCAAGAAGGAGACGAATGCAGAAAGCTCTCAAGGGAAGAAAGAGGGTTTGCAGCCCAAGAAGACAGACTTTAAGAAGGGCGGGAAAGGCAACAAAGAGAAGAGGAAGTGCAATTTCTGTGGCAAAGTGGGGCACTTAGTAAAGGACTGCCGGAAAAAGAAGGCCAAGGAGAATGGTGGGTGCTTTTCTTGCGGTGAGACAGGCCATAGGGCTAAGGACTGCCCAAAGAAACGAGGACAGGGGCAGAGGGCTGGATCCACCCCAGGGGCACAGGTTCATGTGCTGGAGGCGCCACCTCTGCAACAGTGAGGTATAAATACTTCTGTAGAAAGTGTAGTTTATCTTTATGATCACCCCGTTCGCACTTTATTTGATTCTGGCGCATCACACTCCTTTATCTCATCTGCTCTAGTAGAATCTCTACACCTAAAAACTAGTATGGTAGAGGACCCCTTAATTGTTTCAAACCCAATTGGGGGCCCAGCTCATTTGTCTATGATCTGTGTGGGATTGAAAATTTCTATTCTGAGTGTAGAATTTCAATGTAGTGCCTTTGTTTTGGGCTTTTCGGGTTATGGTTTGATTTTGGGTATGGATTGGCTATCCAGTAATGGGGCCATCCTTGATTGTGAGAAAAGGGTTGTTAGGCTCCTAACCCAGCTCGGAAATACTTTGGAAATTTCTTGTAATCCCTCGTATGCGGTTATGCTTAGTTATCTTGAATCGCTAGATGCCTCTGTTGAAAATTTACAATCAGTTAGAGTGGTCCGGGAATATCCGGATGTCTTCGAAGAGGTGAAGGGCTTGCCTCCGAAGCGGGAAATAGACTTCCGCATATATCTTGTAGATAATGCAAAGCCCGTTGCGTTGCCCGTCAGACACATGGCTCCACGAGAAAGGAAAGAGCTCAGTAAACAGATTAAAGAGCTTCTAGAAAAGGGGTTCATTAGGAGGAGCATTTCAGAATGGGGCGCTCCAGTGGTGTTCGCTACAAAGGCGGATGGTTCACTCCGTCTATGTGTTGACTATAGGGAGCTCAACAAGCTAACGAAAAAGAATAGGCACCCTCTCCCTAGAATTGACGATTTGTTTGACCAGCTTGTAGGAGCGTCTGTTTTCTCCCAACTCGATTTAGCAACCGGTTTTCATCAGCTAAGGGTGGCTGAAGATAACATCGATAAAACGGCATTCAGAACCCCAGACGGCTTCTTTGAATGGCTTGTCATGCCTTTCAGCTTGACAAATGCACCTGCTTACTTCGTGGACCTGATGAGTAGGGTATTTAGAGATTACCTCAACAAATTCGTAGTGGTCTTCGTAGATGATATCCTTATCTTCTCAAAGAGTGAAGAGGAACATGCTCAACACTTAAGGGCAATCATGGAAACTTTGCGAGTCCATCAACTAAAAGCCAAGTTCTCCAAATGCCACTTTTGGAGAGAAGAGGTGAGGTTCCTTGGGCACATAGTATCTAAACAAGGGTTAGCAGTGGACCCTGCTAAGGTAGTGGCGGTACAGGATTGGAAGACACCAAGGAATGCAACTGAGGTCCGAAGTTTTCTAGGACTAGCGGGTTTCTATCGAAAATTCATAAGGGATTTTGCGAAAATCTCAGCTCCGCTCACAAAGTTGACCAAGAAGAATCTAGTGTTCAATTGGGACTTGGATTGCGAGTTTGCTTTCCAACGACTGAAAAGGGCTCTCACAACAGCCCCAGTTTTGACGCTGCCAGATGGGAGCAAGATGTTCACTGTTTATACGGATGCATGTGGGACTGGGCTAGGCGCCGTCTTAATGCAAGAAGGAAGGGTAGTAGCTTATGGCGGGAGGCAGTTGAAGGTGCACGAAAGGAACTACCCAACCCATGATCTTGAGTTAGCCGCCATCGTCTTTGCACTCAAGTCTTGGCGACAATATCTCCTAGGTGAGAAGTTCGAACTTTACACTGACCATAAATCGTTGAAATATCTTTTCTCGCAGAGGCATCTTAACTTGAGGCAACAAAGATGGATGGAGTTTCTTGCCTCGTACGATTTCGAAATCTCCTACACTCCGGGCAAAGGCAACGTAGTGGCAGACGCGTTGAGCCGAAAGAAATTGACCCTAAGCCCGTTGTTTGTTGAAAGACAAAGCCTAGAGTTTATAGCCAGCTTCGACTTTAGGCCTTCCTCCGATTTCGTACCAGGCTTGCTAGCATCTCTCGAAGTGCGCCCAACTTTAGTGGATTCAGTAGGGACAGCACAACGCGAAGACCCTCAGCTTGTGGAAATAATTGATAAGCTAATTAGGGGTGAGACTTCAAGTCACCTCAACAGATACTCCATCGACGATAAGGGTTTGCTAAGGCGAGACGGAAGACTATTCGTCCCACAGACAAAAGATTTAATAAAGAAGGTTCTCGAGGAAGCACATCACTCCAAGATGACGATACACCCAGGCGGAGATAAAATGTACAAAGACATAAAAAGGACTTTCTTCTGGAACGGCATGAAAAAGGACGTGGCAGAGTTCGTTTCTAAGTGCATGGTGTGCCAACAGGTTAAGGCGGAACAGAAAAAGCCTGGCGGACTACTACATCCTCTGGAGGTCCCGCAGTGGAAGTGGGATAGCATCTCAATGGACTTCATCGATGGGCTGCCTAGGTCTAGGAGAGGCAACACTAGTATTTGGGTAATAGTGGATAGGCTTACTAAAAGCGCCCACTTTTTACCTGTCAAAAGTAAAAGAACTGCCTCATCCCTAGCATCACTTTATCTCAAGGAAATCGTTCGACTCCATGGAATACCATCTAGCATTGTTAGTGACCGAGACCCCATCTTCACCAGCGAGTTTTGGCGGAGTCTCCAAGAAGCAGTAGGAACGCGGTTATGCTTGAGCACAGCCTATCATCCCCAAACCGACGGCCAAACAGAGAGAGTGAACAGAGTTTTGGAAGACCTCTTAAGACTGTGCGTCCTTGACTTCGGAGGGACATGGGAAGACCACCTTCCTTTGGTGGAATTTGCCTACAACAACAGCTATCAAGCAACCATCGGAATGGCGCCCTTCGAAGCTTTATATGGAAGACCGTGCCGATCGCCCACTTGTTGGTGGGAGTCTACTGATAAGCTCATACTTGGACCAGATATGATCCGAGAGACTTCAGAGAAAGTAGACTTAATACGAAGAAGGATGAAGACGGCCCAAGACAGACAGAAGTCCTATGCCGACAAGAGAAGGACCGACCTTGAATTTGAGGTTGGAGACAGAGTTTTTCTCAAGGTATCACCACTAAGAAACGTTGTTCGTTTTGGAACCACAGGAAAGCTAGCACCAAGGTTCGTAGGGCCATTCCCTATCATCGAGAAAATTGGGAAAATGGCCTATAGATTAGAGCTACCCGAGAAGTTGGCTGGAGTCCACAACGTTTTTCACGTTTCACATCTCCGAAAATGTCTACATGAGTCAGCCGAGGTGGTAGAGCCAAATATACTCGAAGAGGCCGAAGTGGAACGCGAAGCAACCATAAGAAAAGTTCCAACCCGCATATTAGGAACGGAAGTGAAGAAGCTACGCAACCGTGAAGTCAAGCTCGTCAAAGTACAGTGGAGCGACGCCGAGGGAGACGCGACTTGGGAAACTGAAGCTAGAATCCGTACCGCCTACCCTTTTCTGTTCGAGGGTACATCCTTGATCTTTCATTTTCCTTAAGTTGCGCTTTTATCTATCTTTTTAGGTATATTTCCTCGACCTTATCTTTTAGGTAGAAACCCTTTGGATGGAAACATGTAATTGAAACATGTTATGGATGAAGGTTGCAAGTGGTTGCAAGTGATTGCTAGTGGTTGCTCGTGGTTGCATATACACACACAATCTAGGTTTTAGATCGGCTCAGTCACTTCATATTGCATATGCATATATGTTTGTATTCGTATGTGGTTGAACTTTAATGTGTTGTCATATGGATGCTGCATTTGTATTGAATGATTGTGCACTCATGTAGAATCATGAATAGGAAAATTTGCATACATAATGGATTCATGGCACTTACATAATTCGCATTAAGGAGGTCAACTGAATCAGTAGACCGCCTGATTTTGCATTAGATAAGTACATACACACACACACTTCGCATATGATCATGAAGCATTAGAAGTCTTTCAAGGACAATGGATGCTCGTGTTTGATGGATGAGTAGATGGATGATTGGATGTTAGGATATACATTCCTCCTAACTTGAAGATTTCGGGGACGAAATCCTTTTAAGTGGGGGAGAATGTAACACCCCACGAATTCTATAACTGTGAAATGCACAAATTAAAGTATAATTAATTTTAATCAAAGAACTAAGGGAAACGGGATACGCCATTGCGTTCGTCTCGGAAAAATACGCGAAATTGAGTCCGAGTTTTCGAAAAACGGAGTCCGTATGAAGAAGATATGGCCTTCGGAAGTTTCTGAATTAAATTTAAAATTCAAACAGAATAAAATAATCAAGTTTAAATTCCAAAAAGGGGCCCAATGGGCCAGGGCGGAAAAATCCCGCCTGACGCACCCAGGTCGACTGGGCTGTCGACCTGGTCTAACCAGGTCGACAGGGCTGTCGACAGGGTTGTCGACAGGCATGTCGACCTGGTCCAGAGCCAGGTCGAGCCCAGTCTAACCCGGCTGGCCTATTCTATGTTGGCCGATTTTCTGTGGTCTGCTTTGTCATTAGGGCTAGGTGGCAGGCTCTAATTGGTCTCTCCTTAGGATGAATGGCTACGATCAATCCAAGCAACATCAATGGTCCTAATCAGTTCCTAACCTCTATAAAAACAACCCTAGACTAAACCCTAATCTATTCATTCAAAAATAAGAACAAAGCCGCCATGTTGCTGAGGAACGACTAGGGGTAGCCACCAATTGGAGAGAGGATTAGGAGGCAAATTCTAAGGCATAAAGCAACTCAATCAAATCAAACCGCATCTTCAAATCCCTAAATTAGAGAATTCGCCACACCATTGTAAGTAGAGTATTACTTTGGTATGAACAAATAACTGTGTTAGTTTGTATACTTGGATGTGGTGATAAATAATTCATAATTTGTGCGTTACTATGATTCTTATCGATTTGGGAATTATGTTATTCATTATAAAGAACTACATGCGGTAATTCTATGCAAGTATAAGTTTGGAATATTCGCAAATTATGTAATCCATGTGAAGCTACATGTATGTAGTTGATTAATTGAAATTCACGCAAGTTTGGGGTTTTGCTACTATGCCATCATGATGTATATTTTTGTGCATAAATCATTTTGTAAGTAATTGGAACAAGTTTGGTTGTTATAGTTCATATGAAACTATGTTGGAATTTTGACACCATAATCCATGTATTTAGTCATGCTTTTGTACTAGAAAACCTATTTGCAAACTTATGAATATGACTAGGCTATGATTGATATTTTGCATAATTAAGTCTATATTGTTTACAAGAATCATATGATGACATATGTGGTACATAGCTAGGTTAGATTCAAAATCCCTTTTTGCAAGTTTACATGACTAAAGTAAGAATCATGATTTCATGTTAGAAATATTTATGCCATGGTTATGTGAACAAAATTTAACTATACTTATGCCATGCTTATGTTTGACATTATGCCATGCTTATGTTTGACATTATGCCATGCTTAGGTTAGAAATATTTATGCCATGCTTATGTTTGACATTATGCCTAAATAAAAATATAGGTTCATGTTGTAGTTATGACTATGTGTCAATAATGATACCCAATTTAGATTCTTATCTCAACTACAAGTTCACATGCTTTGATTCATGTCACCTATGCTTTATGACCAAAGTATATGTCACTACTATGCAAGTACACCAGTTTCTATTTTGTATTTCCAACGTCATATTGCAAGTTCATGCGCTCACATTCCCCTCCTTGTGTATGTAATCACGCTTTAAGCCTCCCCTTTTCGCATGGCTAAGTTGGGCTTTAAAAGGCTAAGCCCAATATATAAAAAATAAACGGACGTGTAAAACGGGGGAAAATAACGTTGGGTTAAAATTACTAATGAATGAAAATATAAAATAGAAGGGCCCAAATTCAAGCATGGGTTGGGCCCATGATTGGTGTAACCTTTACACCATTAACTTAATAATGGGCCGCAAATATTTACATATAAGAAAATAAGGAAGAAAGACAAAATATGTAAATGTAGAACATACGATGTGTTTAACCCGAGGTTGGATTGAGTTGTGATGTAAACCTGCCCGGAACCGCCCGGCTGTCCAGTAGTCACAACAATACCTATCCAATGTGGGAGGTTAAACATGGAGCCCAATAAGGACCCGAGGTTAGACTGAGTTGTGGCGTAAGACTGCCCGGAACCAACCGGCAACAGGCAGCCACAACAATACCTGTCTAATGTGAGAGGTCAGGGCCTTAATAAGACAATTAAGGCTGAGTCAGGATTGTTAGGATTAAGTGAACTAAAGACTTAATCAAAATGGAACATGCTAAACTAAACGGACTGGTGGGGGTTAGGTTAGAAAAACACTTAACCAACTTAGCATGTTGGCTAGAGATAGAAAACCTAGTAACGGGGGACCCTTTTCAGCAGTAACCCTAGAAGGTGTATCAGGATACCCTGAAACTAGGCAGGGTGGGGCACGATTACTGGGCTGATTGTAAGAGGTCAAATCGACGGCGGTGGTGTAGCAGTGTAGGTTCTAACGGGGTGCGGGCGTGCACACACTCCGGCGCAGAAAAATAAGGCACTGGACACCAGTAGCATACCTGTGCACTCTAGGATTGTGTCGGGCCGCCACCATGGGACTTGATACACCCCATGGTGGGACCAGCATAGGTAACTACAACATCGGGGGCCGTAAGACACATGTAACTATGCGAGTAGGAGCCGATCATCATAGAATGGATCACATCACCCTGATTATGGGGTGCCAGTTGGAAACTAGTTTATATGGGTTCAAAGATTAACATGGGGTGCGATAGTATATTCGACCCTAGACAACTTAACCAAGTTTATAGTGCTTGCCCACTTCTTGTTTATACTTATCATACCCAGTTCTTTATTCATAGACAAAATAGTACTAGACTTATTCAGGCTTTATGTCTGACTCTACTTTTCTTTCGTCTTCTTTTCTTCCGTCCCCCCCCCCCCCAGGTCCACAGGGAGGGAACACAGCAGTTTGACCAGCCTTAACATCCAGCTTGAAGAAGAGAAATGTATTGCTTGGACCTTTTCATTTTGAACTATGGCTTTGGACAATCCACTATGGGGCCTTTGCAGTCTATCTATGTTTTATTTATGCTTTTTTAAATAATGAAATCAGGACAGATTATGAAAGTATTATGTTATGTTTTTGGAAAAGATGTAAGACAATTATGGTGATATTGTTGTAGCACGTATTTGCCCTTTTGAAATAAAAGTTTGTTGATTTTCCGCTGTTTACAAATATGTGTTCTTATATCTGTCTTGTATATCTGTGACTTGTACTTATAAACCTCCACCAAAATTAGGGCATTCCCTTTGAGAGTGACTCTAACGGAGGTGGGGTGTTTCACTTGGTATCAGAGCATAGGTTTACCAAATAAGATAAAAAGTTTTGAAAAATTGTTTTCAAAAAGGAAATTTTAAGAAGCATTTTTAAAAGATAAAATATTATTTTATTTTAAAAGGCAAAGTCCACTCCCCAAAGCCATAGGTACTATCTCTTATCCTTCGTTTTGAATCTATCCTTTTTGTTTCAGCATGTCCGAAGATCTTAACTTGCCGGAAGGGGTGCCAATACCTGGTTGGTTTAGACGGTTCTTAGAAGCAAGGGCCACTCAGCCAGGTCCTACCATTCCTCCTCCCCCAGCTGCCGGAAATCATCCAGCTGCAGCGGCACCTTTTCCTCCACCTCCTCCTCGGGGAAACACGTTTGCTAAGATATGTAAAGATTTTAAAGCTATGGGAGGAAGGGATTTCCATGGAACTGAGTCCTTCGTGGCAGCTAGAAATTGGCTGAAAGAAACGGAGGACCTATTCATCATCTTTGAGGTAGAGGATAGACAAAAAGTACAATTGGCAGTGTGGCTATTGAAGGGAGAGGCTTCCTACTGGTGGGAAGTCACTAATGCTGAAAGACCAGTGGAGACATGGGAGGACTTTAGGGCAAGGTTTGAGACTAAATTTCTCTCAGATGCGGAAAGAAGTTTGCAGTTGGAAAAATTCTTATTTCTTAAGCAAGGGGGCAAGACAGTCAGAGAGTATGTGAATCAGTTCGATGAGCTGGCTAGGTTTGGGCTTGACCTAGTCAACACCCCTCACAAGAAGGCTCTCCGTTTCGTCAAAGGGTTGAATGAGCCATTACACAGTTTGGCCATGACCCATATACCCATGGGAGCCACGTATGAAAGATTGGTGCAAATGGCATTGTTGAATGAAGAGGATAAGAGCAAGAAGGAGACGAATGCAGAAAGCTCTCAAGGGAAGAAAGAGGGTTTGCAGCCCAAGAAGACAGACTTTAAGAAGGGCGGGAAAGGCAACAAAGAGAAGAGGAAGTGCAATTTCTGTGGCAAAGTGGGGCACTTAGTAAAGGACTGCCGGAAAAAGAAGGCCAAGGAGAATGGTGGGTGCTTTTCTTGCGGTGAAACAGGCCATAGGGCTAAGGACTGCCCAAAGAAACGAGGACAGGGGCAGAGGGCTGGATCCACCCCAGGGGCACAGGTTCATGTGCTGGAGGCGCCACCTCTGCAACAGTGAGGTATAAATACTTCTGTAGAAAGTGTAGTTTATCTTTATGATCACCCCGTTCGCACTTTATTTGATTCTGGCGCATCACACTCCTTTATCTCATCTGCTCTAGTAGAATCTCTACACCTAAAAACTAGTATGGTAGAGGACCCCTTAATTGTTTCAAACCCAATTGGGGGCCCAGCTCATTTGTCTATGATCTGTGTGGGATTGAAAATTTCTATTCTGAGTGTAGAATTTCAATGTAGTGCCTTTGTTTTGGGCTTTTCGGGTTATGGTTTGATTTTGGGTATGGATTGGCTATCCAGTAATGGGGCCATCCTTGATTGTGAGAAAAGGGTTGTTAGGCTCCTAACCCAGCTCGGAAATACTTTGGAAATTTCTTGTAATCCCTCGTATGCGGTTATGCTTAGTTATCTTGAATCGCTAGATGCCTCTGTTGAAAATTTACAATCAGTTAGAGTGGTCCGGGAATATCCGGATGTCTTCGAAGAGGTGAAGGGCTTGCCTCCGAAGCGGGAAATAGACTTCCGCATATATCTTGTAGATAATGCAAAGCCCGTTGCGTTGCCCGTCAGACACATGGCTCCACGAGAAAGGAAAGAGCTCAGTAAACAGATTAAAGAGCTTCTAGAAAAGGGGTTCATTAGGAGGAGCATTTCAGAATGGGGCGCTCCAGTGGTGTTCGCTACAAAGGCGGATGGTTCACTCCGTCTATGTGTTGACTATAGGGAGCTCAACAAGCTAACGAAAAAGAATAGGCACCCTCTCCCTAGAATTGACGATTTGTTTGACCAGCTTGTAGGAGCGTCTGTTTTCTCCCAACTCGATTTAGCAACCGGTTTTCATCAGCTAAGGGTGGCTGAAGATAGCATCGATAAAACGGCATTCAGAACCCCAGACGGCTTCTTTGAATGGCTTGTCATGCCTTTCGGCTTGACAAATGCACCTGCTTACTTCGTGGACCTGATGAGTAGGGTATTTAGAGATTACCTCAACAAATTCGTAGTGGTCTTCGTAGATGATATCCTTATCTTCTCAAAGAGTGAAGAGGAACATGCTCAACACTTAAGGGCAATCATGGAAACTTTGCGAGTCCATCAACTAAAAGCCAAGTTCTCCAAATGCCACTTTTGGAGAGAAGAGGTGAGGTTCCTTGGGCACATAGTATCTAAACAAGGGTTAGCAGTGGACCCTGCTAAGGTAGTGGCGGTACAGGATTGGAAGACACCAAGGAATGCAACTGAGGTCCGAAGTTTTCTAGGACTAGCGGGTTTCTATCGAAAATTCATAAGGGATTTTGCGAAAATCTCAGCTCCGCTCACAAAGTTGACCAAGAAGAATCTAGTGTTCAATTGGGACTTGGATTGCGAGTTTGCTTTCCAACGACTGAAAAGGGCTCTCACAACAGCCCCAGTTTTGACGCTGCCAGATGGGAGCAAGATGTTCACTGTTTATACGGATGCATGTGGGACAGGGCTAGGCGCCGTCTTAATGCAAGAAGGAAGGGTAGTAGCTTATGGCAGGAGGCAGTTGAAGGTGCACGAAAGGAACTACCCAACCCATGATCTTGAGTTAGCCGCCATCGTCTTTGCACTCAAGTCTTGGCGACAATATCTCCTAGGTGAGAAGTTCGAACTTTACACTGACCATAAATCGTTGAAATATCTTTTCTCGCAGAGGCATCTTAACTTGAGGCAACAAAGATGGATGGAGTTTCTTGCCTCGTACGATTTCGAAATCTCCTACACTCCGGGCAAAGGCAACGTAGTGGCAGACGCGTTGAGCCGAAAGAAATTGACCCTAAGCCCGTTGTTTGTTGAAAGACAAAGCCTAGAGTTTATAGCCAGCTTCGACTTTAGGCCTTCCTCCGATTTCGTACCAGGCTTGCTAGCATCTCTCGAAGTGCGCCCAACTTTAGTGGATTCAGTAGGGATAGCACAACGCGAAGACCCTCAGCTTGTGGAAATAATTGATAAGCTAATTAGGGGTGAGACTTCAAGTCACCTCAACAGATACTCCATCGACGATAAGGGTTTGCTAAGGCGAGACGGAAGACTATGCGTCCCACAGACAAAAGATTTAATAAAGAAGGTTCTCGAGGAAGCACATCACTCCAAGATGACGATACACCCAGGCGGAGATAAAATGTACAAAGACATAAAAAGGACTTTCTTCTGGAACGGCATGAAAAAGGACGTGGCAGAGTTCGTTTCTAAGTGCATGGTGTGCCAACAGGTTAAGGCGGAACAGAAAAAGCCTGGCGGACTACTACATCCTCTGGAGGTCCCGCAGTGGAAGTGGGATAGCATCTCAATGGACTTCATCGATGGGCTGCCTAGGTCTAGGAGAGGCAACACTAGTATTTGGGTAATAGTGGATAGGCTTACTAAAAGCGCCCACTTTTTACCTGTCAAAAGTAAAAGAACTGCCTCATCCCTAGCATCACTTTATCTCAAGGAAATCGTTCGACTCCATGGAATACCATCTAGCATTGTTAGTGACCGAGACCCCATCTTCACCAGCGAGTTTTGGCGGAGTCTCCAAGAAGCAGTAGGAACGCGGTTATGCTTGAGCACAGCCTATCATCCCCAAACCGACGGCCAAACAGAGAGAGTGAACAGAGTTTTGGAAGACCTCTTAAGACTGTGCGTCCTTGACTTCGGAGGGACATGGGAAGACCACCTTCCTTTGGTGGAATTTGCCTACAACAACAGCTATCAAGCAACCATCGGAATGGCGCCCTTCGAAGCTTTATATGGAAGACCGTGCCGATCGCCCACTTGTTGGTGGGAGTCTACTGATAAGCTCATACTTGGACCAGATATGATCCGAGAGACTTCAGAGAAAGTAGACTTAATACGAAGAAGGATGAAGACGGCCCAAGACAGACAGAAGTCCTATGCCGACAAGAGAAGGACCGACCTTGAATTTGAGGTTGGAGACAGAGTTTTTCTCAAGGTATCACCACTAAGAAACGTTGTTCGTTTTGGAACCACAGGAAAGCTAGCACCAAGGTTCGTAGGGCCATTCCCTATCATCGAGAAAATTGGGAAAATGGCCTATAGATTAGAGCTACGCGAGAAGTTGGCTGGAGTCCACAACGTTTTTCACGTTTCACATCTCCGAAAATGTCTACATGAGTCAGCCGAGGTGGTAGAGCCAAATATACTCGAAGAGGCCGAAGTGGAACGCGAAGCAACCATAAGAAAAGTTCCAACCCGCATATTAGGAACGGAAGTGAAGAAGCTACGCAACCGTGAAGTCAAGCTCGTCAAAGTACAGTGGAGCGACGCCGAGGGAGACGCGACTTGGGAAACTGAAGCTAGAATCCGTACCGCCTACCCTTTTCTGTTCGAGGGTACATCCTTGATCTTTCATTTTCCTTAAGTTGCGCTTTTATCTATCTTTTTAGGTATATTTCCTCGACCTTATCTTTTAGGTAGAAACCCTTTGGATGGAAACATGTAATTGAAACATGTTATGGATGATGGTTGCAAGTGGTTGCAAGTGATTGCTAGTGGTTGCTCGTGGTTGCATATACACACACAATCTAGGTTTTAGATCGGCTCAGTCACTTCATATTGCATATGCATATATGTTTGTATTCGTATGTGGTTGAACTTTAATGTGTTGTCATATGGATGCTGCATTTGTATTGAATGATTGTGCACTCATGTAGAATCATGAATAGGAAAATTTGCATACATAATGGATTCATGGCACTTACATAATTCGCATTAAGGAGGTCAACTGAATCAGTAGACCGCCTGATTTTGCATTAGATAAGTACATACACACACACACTTCGCATATGATCATGAAGCATTAGAAGTCTTTCAAGGACAATGGATGCTCGTGTTTGATGGATGAGTAGATGGATGATTGGATGTTAGGATATACATTCCTCCTAACTTGAAGATTTCGGGGACGAAATCCTTTTAAGTGGGGGAGAATGTAAAACCCCACGAATTCTATAACTGTGAAATGCACAAATTAAAGTATAATTAATTTTAATCAAAAAACTAAGGGAAACGGGATACGCCATTGCGTTCGTCTCGGAAAAATACGCGAAATTGAGTCCGAGTTTTCGAAAAACGGAGTCCGTATGAAGAAGATATGGCCTTCGGAAGTTTCTGAATTAAATTTAAAATTCAAACAGAATAAAATAATCAAGTTTAAATTCCAAAATGGGGCCCAATGGGCCAGGGCGGAAAAATCCCGCCTGACGCACCCAGGTCGACTGGGCTGTCGACCTGGTCTAACCAGGTCGACAGGGCTGTCGACAGGCATGTCGACCTGGTCCAGAGCCAGGTCGAGCCCAGTCTAACCCGGCTGGCCTATTCTATGTTGGCCGATTTTCTGTGGTCTGCTTTGTCATTAGGGCTAGGTGGCAGGCTCTAATTGGTCTCTCCTTAGGATGAATGGCTACGATCAATCCAAGCAACATCAATGGTCCTAATCAGTTCCTAACCTCTATAAAAACAACCCTAGACTAAACCCTAATCTATTCATTCAAAAATAAGAACAAAGCCGCCATGTTGCTGAGGAACGACTAGGGGTAGCCACCAATTGGAGAGAGGATTAGGAGGCAAATTCTAAGGCATAAAGCAACTCAATCAAATCAAACCGCATCTTCAAATCCCTAAATTAGAGAATTCGCCACACCATTGTAAGTAGAGTATTACTTTGGTATGAACAAATAACTGTGTTAGTTTGTATACTTGGATGTGGTGATAAATAATTCATAATTTGTGCGTTACTATGATTCTTATCGATTTGGTAATTATGTTATTCATTATAAAGAACTACATGCGGTAGTTCTATGCAAGTATACGTTTGGAATATTCGCAAATTATGTAATCCATGTGAAGCTACATGTATGTAGTTGATTAATTGAAATTCACGCAAGTTTGGGGTTTTGCTACTATGCCATCATGATGTATATTTTTGTGCATAAATCATTTTGTAAGTAATTGGAACAAGTTTGGTTGTTATAGTTCATATGAAACTATGTTGGAATTTTGACACCATAATCCATGTATTTAGTCATGCTTTTGTACTAGAAAACCTATTTGCAAACTTATGAATATGACTAGGCTATGATTGATATTTTGCATAATTAAGTCTATATTGTTTACAAGAATCATATGATGACATATGTGGTACATAGCTAGGTTAGATTCAAAATCCCTTTTTGCAAGTTTACATGACTAAAGTAAGAATCATGATTTCATGTTAGAAATATTTATGCCATGGTTATGTGAACAAAATTTAACTATACTTATGCCATGCTTATGTTTGACATTATGCCATGCTTATGTTTGACATTATGCCATGCTTAGGTTAGAAATATTTATGCCATGCTTATGTTTGACATTATGCCTAAATAAAAATATAGGTTCATGTTGTAGTTATGACTATGTGTCAATAATGATACCCAATTTAGATTCTTATCTCAACTACAAGTTCACATGCTTTGATTCATGTCACCTATGCTTTATGACCAAAGTATATGTCACTACTATGCAAGTACACCAGTTTCTATTTTGTATTTCCAACGTCATATTGCAAGTTCATGCGCTCACATTCCCCTCCTTGTGTATGTAATCACGCTTTAAGCCTCCCCTTTTCGCATGGCTAAGTTGGGCTTTAAAAGGCTAAGCCCAATATATAAAAAATAAACGGACGTGTAAAACGGGGGAAAATAACGTTGGGTTAAAATTACTAATGAATGAAAATATAAAATAGAAGGGCCCAAATTCAAGCATGGGTTGGGCCCATGATTGGTGTAACCTTTACACCATTAACTTAATAATGGGCCGCAAATATTTACATATAAGAAAATAAGGAAGAAAGACAAAATATGTAAATGTAGAACATACGATGTGTTTAACCCGAGGTTGGATTGAGTTGTGATGTAAACCTGCCCGGAACCGCCCAGCTGTCCAGTAGTCACAACAATACCTATCCAATGTGGGAGGTTAAACATGGAGCCCAATAAGGACCCGAGGTTAGACTGAGTTGTGGCGTAAGACTGCCCGGAACCAACCGGCAACAGGCAGCCACAACAATACCTGTCTAATGTGAGAGGTCAGGGCCTTAATAAGACAATTAAGGCTGAGTCAGGATTGTTAGGATTAAGTGAACTAAAGACTTAATCAAAATGGAACATGCTAAACTAAACGGACTGGTGGGGGTTAGGTTAGAAAAACACTTAACCAACTTAGCATGTTGGCTAGAGATAGAAAACCTAGTAACGGGGGACCCTTTTCAGCAGTAACCCTAGAAGGTGTATCAGGATACCCTGAAACTAGGCAGGGTGGGGCACGATTACTGGGCTGATTGTAAGAGGTCAAATCGACGGCGGTGGTGTAGCAGTGTAGGTTCTAACGGGGTGCGGGCGTGCACACACTCCGGCGCAGAAAAATAAGGCACTGGACACCAGTAGCATACCTGTGCACTCTAGGATTGTGTCGGGCCGCCACCATGGGACTTGATACACCCCATGGTGGGACCAGCATAGGTAACTACAACATCGGGGGCCGTAAGACACATGTAACTATGCGAGTAGGAGCCGATCATCATAGAATGGATCACATCACCCTGATTATGGGGTGCCAGTTGGAAACTAGTTTATATGGGTTCAGAGATTAACATGGGGTGCGATAGTATATTCGACCCTAGACAACTTAACCAAGTTTATAGTGCTTGCCCACTTCTTGTTTATACTTATCATACCCAGTTCTTTATTCATAGACAAAATAGTACTAGACTTACTCAGGCTTTATGTCTGACTCTACTTTTCTTTCGTCTTCTTTTCTTCCGTTCCCCCCCCCCCCAGGTCCACAGGGAGGGAACACAGCAGCTTGACCAGCCTTAACATCCAGCTTGAAGAAGAGAAATGTATTGCTTGGACCTTTTCATTTTGAACTATGGCTTTGGACAATCCACTATGGGGCCTTTGCAGTCTATCTATGTTTTATTTATGCTTCTTTAAATAATGAAATCAGGACAGATTATGAAAGTATTATGTTATGTTTTTGGAAAAGATGTAAGACAATTATGGTGATATTGTTGTAGCACGTATTTGCCCTTTTGAAATAAAAGTTTGTTGATTTTCCGCTGTTTACAAATATGTGTTCTTATATCTGTCTTGTATATCTGTGACTTGTACTTATAAACCTCCACCAAAATTAGGGCATTCCCTTTGAGAGTGACTCTAACGGAGGTGGGGTGTTTCAGTCTATATGCTTGTGGCGATGAACATGTTTTATATTAAACATGTCTATATGCATGTGGCCATGAACATGTTGTATATAAATCATGTCTATATGCTTGTGGTGATGAACATATTGTATGTTATTGAAATCTATTATGATTTGGGTAGTGGATTTATTTTTCCAATTAAATGGTAAAACATGTCATGTTATAAATTGGTGGTTATTTTCAAGTTTATGATCTAAAACACATGCTTATATGTTAGATCAACACTCATGTATATTCATGTTAGGTTGAATCTAATTATGTTATAAAATTTGGAATTGTAGTCCTCTTATGTTTTAACACATAAGTATTATGTTAAATTGTGATTTGAATATGTTTATAACAGCCCTCTTATGTTTAACACACATAAGCTATCATGCTAAGTGGCAATTTAGAAATGATTATAGTAGCTTTCTTATGTTTTGACATACATAAGTTAATATGCTAAACTGTGGGTTGAAACTGTGATTATATGTTAAACTTCCATGCTAGACCTTTGTCAAGTTTACATGACCATTAGACCCAACTTAGTCACAAGTTCACCTTTACCCATTTAATTAAAGTTAATGATACCTCTATACCAAGTTACACATGACAAGTTGAAATGTATGTTATTTTATGTTTATTTCATGTCTCTTGCTTATTACCCCTTTTCTTGTTTATGGGTTGGGCTAACTTACTAGCCCAACATTTTATGTGATTCATGCGTACGTTCCACGGGGGTAGTGATGGGAAATATGAAAATTCATGGCATAGATTTGTTCATTAAATGGTATATTTGATATACCATTTATGTTGAGCATAATCAAAGGATAATTAGGGCGTGATTAAATTAAATTTAATCCACATAAAGAAATTTGACATATATAGAAAAATATGAATTTAGTAAAGACGAATATGCCTAACCCGAGGTTAGACTGAGTTGTGGTCTAAATATGCCCGGAACCGACCGGCATATCCAGTGACCACAACAAGACCTGTCTAATGTGGGTGGTTAGTGCATCATGCCCAAAAAGAACCCGAGGTTAGACTGAGTTGTGGTGTAAATCTGCCCGGAACCGACCGGCACATCCAGTGACCACAACAAGACCTGTCTAATGTGAGTGGTTGGTGCTTTAATAAATTGAAGCTAAGTCAGGATTGGTAGGGTTAAGTAAATTAGGAAAACACTTAACCGATTCAACATGTTAACTAAACGAATGGGCAGGGTTAGGTAAACTTGGCCACTTAACCAAATAAACATGTTGATTAGAAAACCCTAGTAACGGGGACCGATTTCAGCAGTAACCCACAAAGATGTATCATGATACCCTAAAAGTAGGCAGGGTGGGGCACGATTACTAGGTTGAATTATAAGCAGTCAAAACGTCGGCAGTTGGTGGGCCAGTGTAGGTTCCAACGGAGTATGGGTGTGAACGTACTCCGGATTGGAAAAATCAGGCACTGGGCGTCAGTAGTGTACACTCTGCATCTTGAATCATGTCGGGTTGCCACCAGAGGGACTGATACACCCCATGGTGGGACCAGCACAGGTAGCTACAGTCAAGTGGGGCCGAATGACACAGGATATGAATGCATGCGAGTAGGAGCCGATCATTTAGGGGATCGTTTGTTATAAACACGAAGGGCTGGTTGAACCAATGGTTAAGTAGGTGCAGAGACTATAGTAATGGGTGCGATCACATGTTCCTCTTATCTTATATTAGGGTATTGTCCTATGTTCTGTTATCATTGTCATGGTCCCTTTCCTTGTTTAAATACTAGTAATCACTTAACTTACCAGACTTATTGTCTGACCCATTTTCTCTCGTCCTCTTTTCTTCCGTTTCCCCCCAGGTCCACAGGGAGGGAATACTGCAGCTTAGTCAGACTCTTTGCAAGCTAAAAGAAAGTAGATGTATGATTTGGACTCTCTCCTATCTTGGCTATGGCTCTTGGACATTATCCTTGGGGATTTATGCATTTTTACTTTTGGTTTATGCTTCTTTATTGAATAATCAAGACAGAAATTATGGTGTAATGTTTTGAAGTTATTTTGAGACAATTTGATGTAATGATTTTGTATTGAACTACGTATGCAATATATATTTGAATTCCGCTGCTTAAATTTATCTGTCTTGTAAATTTTTCTGTGTCTTGTACCTATAACCCTCCACCAAAGTTAAGGCATTCCCTTTGTGAGTGGCCTTAACGGAGGTGGGGTGTTTCAACAAGTCACTCAAGTGTATGTTTTTTCAGAGGGATCTCAATTTGAGGCAGCAAAGGTGTATAGAGTTCTTAGCATCCTTGATTTCGAGATTTCTTATACCCTTGGAATAGGGAATATAGTGGATGATGCTTTGAGCAGACAGAGGGCGACGTTGAGTTCTTTATTTTTTGGGTTGCAGAGTTTAGAGTATATGGCTACATTTGATTTGCATCCATCTACGGATTACACTCCAGGATTGTTGGCATCTTTAAAGGTGAGATCTACGCTGCTAGAGTAGAATAGGGCTATGCAGACAGAAGATTATGAGCTTTCAAGTATTTTGGATAGACTGAGTAGAGGTGGGGTTTCTAGACACCTCCATAGATTAACTACAGATTATAGAGGTTGGCTTCGATGGGATTGTAGGTTATGTGTATCTCGCATGGATCATTTGAGGGGTGCAGTATCGATCGAGGCTCATCACTCTCGGATGACTATCCATCTGGGCGATAAGATATAGCGTGATAAGAGGAAAGTATTTTATTGGTCTGGCATGAAGAAGAACATGGCTGAGTTTGTAGCTAGACGTGTGACTTGCCAAGTAGTTAAGGTAGAGCAAAAGAAGCGAGGTGGTCTACTTCAGCCTATGGATATACCGTTGTGCAAGTAAGAGAGCGTTTCGATGTATTTTGTGGATAATTTGATTGGGTCGAAGAAAGGCAACACCAACATTTGGGTCATCGTGGATTGATTGACTAAGAGCGCCCATTTCCTCCTAGTGAAGAGTAAAAGGATGGCTACATGGTTGGCTTCTTTGTTTATTCGCGAGATTGTTTGATTCCATGGTACTTCTTCAACCATTGTGAGCGAGGGAGATCCGATTTTCACTAGCGAGTTTTGGAAGAGTTGACAAGAAGCTTTGGGAATGCAACTCACACTGAGTACTGCTTATCACCCTTAAATGTATAGACAGACTGAGACGGGGAATAAGATTTTGGAGAACTTACTGAGGATGTGTATTTTAAGCTTCGAAGGGACATGAGATGATCATTTGTCCCTCATGGAATTCATATATAATAATAGCTTTCATTCTAGTATTGGCATGACACCCTTCGAGGCCTTGTATGTACGACCTTATAGATCACTAACATGTTGATGGGATTCGACTGATAGACTGCTTCTTAAGTCAGAGATGATTAGAGAAACCTCTGATAAGGTTGAGTTGATTAGAAAGAGAATGAAGGGGGCACAAGATAGGAAAAAGTCTTATGCGCATAAGAGGAGGATCAACTTGGAATTTTTCATTAGACATTTGGTCTTCATCAAGGTTTCCCCACTAAGGAACGTGGTAAGATTTCGCTCTGCAGGCTAGCTGGCCCTGAGTTTTGTTGGACTATTCCCGATCATAGATAGGATTGGGAAAATGGCTTATAAAGTTCGACTTACAGAGAAGATTATCAAGTATTCATGACATGTTCCATGTATCACACTTGCAGAAGTGCCTACATGATTCGAAGGTAGTATTAGAGCCCAACGCTTTAGAGGACGTGGAGATCGAGCGAAAATCATCCATTCAACGAGCACCTCGGCAGATATTGGATTTTGAGACCAAGAAATTGAGAACATGAAAGTAAGATTGGTCAAGGTGCAGTAGTGAGACGATCTGATCTTAGTTCTTAGTATTTATCTTTTGAATTCCTTTGAACTCAATCCTAGGAGAACCTATAGATGTAAGATATGGTTGAAATATGTCGTTAAAACATGTTATGTTTATTGTTTGCAAATGGATGCATATACACACACTAGGTACTATGATCGGCTGAATAGGACACTCGCATATGCATATGGATGTGCGTGCATTTTTTTAATTCTTTGGTTGTAATATATGGATGAGATTATATGGTTATTGAATATAAGTGATGTTTTATGCATGCATATAGATTTATCTGTTATCATTAGGATTTTTGCATACATATGGATGCATGACATAGACATAATCACATAAAAAGGCGGTCGGCTGAATCAGTTGACCGCCTAAACTTTTACATTAGTTAAGGTCGTATACACTACACTATTGCATAAGTACATAAATTGCATTAGATAAATTAAGGACAATTATTGCCAGTAGATGATGGATGAGTTGATGGATGTGGAGTACACTTATATTATTCTTCTACCTTAGAGATTTCAGGACGATATCCTTTAAAGATGGGAGAATGTAACAACTCGAAATTTTAACGAATTATAATTATTTAACAATTTGGTTTGCGTAAAACAGACTTAAAAGGAATAAGTTATAGCTAATTGAAGTTTGAAATTCAAATCATAATTTAAAATAAAACAAAAACGGGTAAATGATTAATTACGCTTAATCGGCGTAATAAGTGAGGCGACCCAAAATGATTAATTACGCTTAATCGGCGTAATAAGTGAGGTGACCCAATCCCCGCTGGGCTGACCCAAACTCCAAGTGGGTCGACCCCTGTATCGACCCCTCTGGGATGGTGAGTCAATGTTGTTGTTCGGCCAGACACATTTTCGTGTCCGACACACATTGGAATTTTCTAGATTTTTTCTATTCGACCTTCATTGTTGAAAACCAAATTATCTAAAGGTCCAACACTCCCTACCCTCATCTATAAATAAACCTATACACATCCCTTTTTCCGACAATTTTGATCCTTCACTTTTTTGCCTCCACTAAACCTTTCCTCTCCAAAATAAAATATAGTTTGTTCGCGCACAAATCAGACTACTGCTTATTCATATAGTTTGAATATTCCCTACTGGGGCCACTGTATTTGCAAAATTAGATGAGATTTATGTGATTTCTAAATTTCTATCAAGCTAAAGGTAAATCTATAAAATAATAGTTATAGTTGTTTCAGATCAGGACTATTCACAGTTTTGAGATTCAAATTCAGTTATCTCTATTCTTCTTTCTGAATTTCTTCTGTCTATTTCATCGATTTTATTTAGATTTATGTGAACTTTTATATCAGATCTATTATTCCCTTTGTAACGACCCGCATTTTTCAGCGATATAATATTTAATTTATTTAATTATATAAATAATGATTTAGAATTCAAATGGTCGATTAATTAATTTATAGTGAATATTTAATTAAAATAAAAATTAAATAATATATTTAATTCAGAAATAATCAAAATTGGTGGAATTCACAATATAACGTGAACTGGATAATTTATAATATATAATTCGGTGTAGAGTTGAAATATATTAACGAATATATTATATAAACGAAGTTTGAACGTATAATTATATTAAAATTGAAATCGAGCTCGAAATGGCGCTGTAGTTCGTTATTTGGCGATTCGAACTTCAACTGAATATACAGAAGCCGTTTGAAATCGGATTTCTGTGAAACAAGAAATGTTAGGAGCTGGAGAAGTATATTTTGACTAGTGGAAGAGAAAAATCAAGATTTCATCGTGTAGATTTTGATTTATGTCCAAATCAAATTTTAGAAAAGTCGGTGTGGAATTCCTTTATAATTTATATCGATTTATTTATAGTATAAAAGGAATTTAAATATAAATCGAATATCGATATAACTGAGAACTTTGAAATATCGAGTTATAAATCCCAGTGGAGCTGTATGGTATTCCAATGTGAATATATACAATAATATTAATTTATTAATATTTTATTTAATTATTTTAAATATATTTATATATTCAAAAGGGGTTATTCAGAGCTTTATAAATAGCCAGTTTTGCAAACGACTTCAGAATTTGACGAAACTAATTTTGTTAGATCCGCAATGTTAAATTATTGTTAAATTTCAATTTCCGTGATTTTTGAAGTCAGTATGTGGCCGTATCGATTTTTAAAGTGAAAAACAATCGATATTTCAATGGTTAAAAATACGCTGTGTGAGCAAACGGAGTCGGAATTAGACGAAACCAGTTTCTTTGGTCTGTAATGTCAAACTCTAGTGGCATGTCCATTTTCGTGGATTTTGGAGGTTGTATGTGGTCGCAGGAATTTTTAAGGACCAAAGACGAATATAAAAATCAAGAAAATAAAATAAATAACAAAGAAAATAAGTATCCTAATTTATGGGTGACCCACAGTCCATGTTACTTTCTTCTCAGCCACGAGCGTTACCAACCACCAATGCAACATATAATATCAGCCGCTACCAATTTTGCTTCCAACGTGAGAAAGAAAAATCAAAAGCAAATGAAATTAAACACTATAAATCCTAAAATATATATCTCTGTGATCGTTGCAAGAAGCGCTTCAATTTGATGTAGTTTCTATGGTGTTCGATTGCCATTTTGGGTCATGGGTTTTCTACAGAAAAGCTAGGGTTGACATCAGTGGGAGTTTGAGGCATCGAGGGGAGGAACGAATGGTGGATTCAAGTTTGTGGTTGGATTTGGCATCTACGGTGAGGATTTGGGGTTGGTTGGCAATAAAAGGTGTCACGAGTTCCACTGTAGGGAACCGAAACACGGTGAAAACCGCGGCGGTTGAGGGAGGTGCGAGCTTGAGCTCAAGGTGATGGGAGGACGTGGCTTTCGACGAGGAGTACTTCGATGTTAATGGATTTTAATTTCTCGAGTGTTGAAGGAGCGGTGTTGGTGGGATTCACAAAGTGGAGGAGCAGAAGCCGCGTAGGAGGATTGGGGAAGACGAGTAGCTGGAGGCGGGTTTATTCATTTTGAAGTAGGCCGAGGTTTTATGGGTAAAGCCCAATTACTAATTAAAATAAAACCATATATATTGTTTTATTTTCATGTTATCTTGGAAAATTCATAACTTTGTCATACCTTATCGAAATTGGACGAAACAGGATCTCTTAGGATCGTATGGGCGGACACTACCCAATGGAACCGACGGGGAGTGAATCAAAGCTCGTTACAATTTATTGCAAAATAAATTGTCCGTCTGAATTAAGCGATGGTTATTATTATTAACGATGATCGTCCAATGTGAGTAAAACTCACCAACTCTGAACAGTTATATTTTTATAACGTATTCTTAGAACTGATAAATGATGATTGATTGTTGTGTGTTAACTATTTGGTTGAATTGTTTGTGTATTGATTGAAATCATAGATAACGATATATATATAAATCGTTAATCGAATATTGATTCTGTTTAAGAGAATATTTTATATTCATGCTTGTTTAACATCTGTGATGCAGGGAAACAGGTTAGAGGGACCCAACTTGGTTCCTCAATATTTATAATATTGTTCTGTTCATATATTGTAACATATGATGTGATATATAATCTGTTGTCGATTATGTGTGTTTGGACGATATTGGTCAACATGATTTGATATGTTAAATACCCTAGCATACCGGAATGTTGAAAAGGAAAATTTCAAAGTGAATATTGAAAATAAATTATTTATAAAATCAAAGGATTTTATAAAGGAGAAAATATTTATAAAATTAAAGAAGATTTTATAAAAGGGATTTATTTTAAAAATCCAAAGCTTTTAAAGTAGGAATTTATTTATAAAATCAAAAGATTTTATAAAAAGGGAAATGTTTATAAAATCGTAAGATTTTATAAAAGAGAATATTTATAAATGGAATTATAAATAAAGGGAAATCTTTATAAATGAAATATTTATAAAAGGAAATATTTATAAAATCAAAAGATTTTATAAAGGAGATATTTATTTGTTAAATAAATAGGAGATAGTAAACAAATTATTTATTTACTAAATAAATAGGATATCATAAATGAATTATTTATTTAGAAAATAAATAAAGATATACAAGGAAATATTTGTGAAAACAAATATACAAGGACATATTTGTGAAATAGAAATAGAAAGAGAAATATTGGTAAAACCTTTACAAATGAAATCAAAAAGGAGATATTTGTAAAACACTTATAAATAGAAAGATAAAGGAAATATTTATTTGTTAAATAAATAGATTATAAAAGAGATATTTATTTGTTAAATAAATAGAATAGAATTAAAGGAATATTTATTTAGAAAATAAATAGAATAAAAGAATATTTATTGGGAAAAATAAATAGATTTAAAGGAGTTAATCGAATATAGTTTATTCGAATAGAGTTAAAGGAGTTAATCGAATATAGTTTATTCGAATAGATTAAAGGAGTTAATCGAATGTAGTTTATTCGAATAGAGTTAAAGGATTTAATCGAATATAGTTTATTCAAACAGAGTTAAAGGAGTTAATTGAGGTTAGTTAAATCGAAAGGAGTAATCGATTATAGTTTAATCAAAAGGAGATTATCGAATATAGCATATTCGAAAGAAGGAGATCGAATATAAGTTATTCGAAGTGAGTTGATCGAATATAAGTTATTCGAAGTGAGTTAATCGAATATAAGTTATTCGAAGAGGGTTATCGAATATAAGTTATTCAAAGAGAGATAATCGAATATAGGTTATTCGAAGAAGAGTAAATCAAATAGAGATTCCTCGAAAGAGAGTTATACGTCGAATTTGATTATATCGAATTCGGCAAAGTACTTATGCCTTCCAGTTTTTAAATCAAGAGAATATAGTAATGAATTAGTATTTGTTTAATTATTTGAATTAAGTAATAAATGGAAGTTATAATTTGAAGTTAGATAATTCAAAAGTAGGGATTATAACGTTATCGTTATAACAAATGTTTTTACAAAAGAAGTGGATTCGTAAATTGAATCCGAGAGAGACATAAAGAAGTTTGCTAAAGGTTTAAAAGACAAACTTTGACCATTTCAAAGTTAAAACGTTGTTCAGTTAAGGTCTAAGAACAAATTATACCCCAACTTGATTGACTTCTTTCTTAACTAAGAAATGGTATGGTTTGATCGTGAAGGAATTTTGGAAATGTTTTCCAAATAAGAATCAGAATTATTTTCCGATTATAGAAAATAAGAATTTAGAATATATGGAAACAGGAGATAAGTAAATTAATGAATGAAAGAGATAAATGTTAAATGATGGTTGATCGATATAATTGCCACTTGGAAATAATATCGTTGTTTGCACACGTATTTTCCTTTGATAGTTAAATCATAGACTATCAAAGTTAAGGCGTTAGAAAATTTTCAGGATTTTTGAAAATTTTCGTTGATAAGAATTAATTAATAATTTTATTAAAAGTAATTGATTTAGTGAAACACAAGTTAAGAAGTGAACAAATAAGTTCTAACCAGTCGATAGGGTTTATTTTCTACCTTAGAAATTTTGACGACGAAATTATTTTAAGTGGGGAAGATGTAACGACCCGCATTTTTTAGCGATATAATAATTAATCTATTTAATTATATAAATAGTAATTTAGAATTAAAATGGTCGATTAATTAATTTATAGTGAATATTTAATTAAAATAATAATTAAATAATATATTTAATTCAAAAATAATCAAAATTGGTGGAATTCACAATATAATGTGAACTGGGCAATTTATAATACATAATTCGGTTTAGAGTTGAAATATATCAACAAATATATTATATAAACGAATTTTGAACGTATAATTATATTATAATTAAAATCGAGCTCGAAATGGCGCTGTAGTTCGTTATTTGGCGATTCGAACTTCAATTGAATATACAGAAGCCGTTTTAAATTGGATTTCTATTAAACAAGAAACGTTAGGAGCTGGTGAAGTATATTTTTCTAGTGGAAGAGAAAAATCACGATTTCGTCGTGAGATTTTGATTTATGTCCAAATCAAATTTTAGAAAAGTCGCTATGGAATTCCTTTATAATTTATATCGATTTATTTATATTATAAAAGGAATTTAAATATAAATCGAATATCGATATAACTGAGAACTTTGAAATATTGAGTTATAAATCCCAATGGAGCTGTATGGCATTCCACTGTGAATATATACAATAATATTAATTTATTAATATTTTATTTAATTATTTTTAAATATATTTATATATTTAAAAGGGGTTATTCAGAGCTTTAAAAATAGCCAGTTTTGCAAACGACCTCAGAATTCGACGAAACTAATTTTGTTAGATCCATGATGTTAAATTATTGTTAAATTTCAATTTTCGTGATTTTTGAAGTCAGTATGTGGCCGTACCGATTTTTAAAGTGAAAAACAGTCGATATCTCAATGGTTAAAAATACGCTGTGTGAGCAAACGGAGTCAGAATTCGACGAAACCAGTTTCGTTGGGTCTGTATTGTCAAACTCTAGTGGCACGTCCATTTTCGTGATTTTTGGATGTTGTATGTGGTCGCATGAATTTTTAAGGACCAAAGACGAATATAAAAATCCAAAAAATAAAATAAATAACAAAGAAAATAAATAACCTAATTTATGGGCGACCCTAAAAAAGTCCACGTTAATTTCTTCTCAGCCATAAGCGTTACCAACCACCAGCGCAGCATATAAGATCAGCTGCTACCAATTTTGCTTCCAACGTGAGAAAGAAAAATCAAAAGAAAATGAAATTAAACACTATAAATCCTAAAATATATATCTCTATGATCGTTGCAAGAAGTTCTTCAATCTCATGTTGTTGCTGTGGTGTTCGATCGCCATTTTGGGTCATGGGTTTTCTACAGAAAAGCTAGGGTTGACATCGGTGGGAGTTTGAGGCGTCGAGGGGAGGAACGGATGGTGGATTCAAGTTTATGGTTGGACTTGGCATCTGCGGTGAGGATTTGGGGTTGGTTGGCGATAAAAGGTGTCGCGGGTTCCACTGTAGGGAACCAGAACATGGTGAAAACCGCGACGGTTGAGGGAGGTGCGAGCTTGAGCTCAAGATGATGGGAGGACGTGGCTTTCGACGAGGAGTAGTTCGATGTTAATGGATTTTGATTTCATCGAGTGTTGTAGGAGCGGTGTTGATGGGATTCATAAAGTGGAGGAGCAGAAGCCGCGTAGGAGGATTGGGGAAGATAAGTAGCTGGAGGCGGGTTTATTCATTTTGAAGTGGGCCGAGGTTTTATGGGTAAAGCCCAATTACTAATTAAAATAAAACCATATATATATATTGTTTTATTTTCATGTTGTCTTAGAAAATTCATAACTTTGTCATACTTATTGAAATTGGACGAAACAGGATCCGTTAGGATCGTATGGACGGACACTACCCAATGGATCTGAAGGAGACCGAATCAAAGCTCGTTACAATTTACTGCAAAATAAATTGTCCGTCTGAATCAAGCGATGGTTATCGTTATTAACGATGATCGTCCAATGTGAGTAAAACTCACCAACTCTGAACAATTATATTTTTATAACGTATTCTTAGAACTGATAAATGATGACTGATTGTTGTGTGTTAACTGTTTGGTTGAATTGTTTGTGTATTAATTGAAATAATAGATAACGATATATATATATATATAAATCATTAATCGAATATTGATTCTTTTTAACAGAATATTTTATATTCATGCTTGTTTAACATCTGTGATGCAGGGAAACAGGTTAGAGGGACCCAACTTGGTTCCTCAATATTTATAATATTGTTCTGTTCATATGTTGCGTTATACGATGTGATATATAATCTGTTGTCGATTATGTGTGTTTGGACGATATTGGTCAACATGATTTGATATGTTAAATACCCTAGCATATCGGAATGTTGAAAAGGGAATTTTCAAAGTGAATATTGAAAATAAATTATTTATAAAATCAAAGGATTTTATAAATAAGAAAATATTTATAAAATCAAAGAAGATTCTATAAAAGGGTTTTATTTTAAAAATCCAAAGCTTTTAAAGAAGGAATTTATTTATAAAATCAAAAGATTTTATAAAAAGGGAAATGTTTATAAAATCATAAGATTTTATAAAAGAGAATATTTATAAATGAAATTATAAATAAAGGGAAATCTTTATAAATGAAATATTTATAAAAGTAAATATTTATAAAATCAAAAGATTTTATAAAGGACATATTTATTTGTTAAATAAATAAGAGATATTAAACGAATTATTTATTTAGTAAATAAATAGGATATCATAAACGAATTATTTATTTAGAAAATAAATAAAGATATACAAGGAAATATTTGTGAAAACAAATATACAAGGACATATTTGTGAAATAGAAATAGAAAGAGAAATATTGGTAAAACCTTTACAAATGAAATCGAAAAGGAGATATTTGTAAAACACTTATAAATAGAAAGATAAAGGAAATATTTATTTGTTAAATAAATAGATTGTAAAAGAGGTATTTATTTGTTAAATAAATAGAATAGAATTAAATGAATATTTATTTAGAAAATAAATAGAATAAAAGAATATTTATTGGGAAAAATAAATAGAGTTAAAGGAGTTAATTGAATATAGTTTATTCGAATAGAGTTAAAGGAGTTAATCGAATATAGTTTATTCGAATAGAGTTGAAGGTGTTAATCGAATATAGTTTATTCGAATAGAGTTAAAGGATTTAATCGAATATAGTTTATTCGAATAGAGTTAAAGGAGTTAATCGATGTTAGTTAAATCAAAAGGAGTTATCGATTGTAGTTTAATCGAAAGGAGATTATCGAATATAGCGTATTCGAAAGAAAGAGATCGAATATAAGTTATTCGAAGTGAGTTGATCGAATATAAGTTATTCGAAGTGAGTTAATCGAATATAAGTTATTCAAAGAGGGTTATCGAATATAAGTTATTCGAAGAGAGATAATCGAATATAGGTTATTCGAAGAAGAGTTAATCAAATAGAGATTTCTCGAAAGAGAGTTATACGTCGAATTCGATTATATCGAATTCTGGAAAGTACTTATGCCTTCCGGTTTATAAATCAAGAGAATATATTAATGAATTAGTGTTTGTTTAATTATTCGAATTAAGTAATAAATGGAAGTTAGATAATTCAAAAGTAGGGATTATAACGTTATCGTTATAACAAATGTTTTTATAAAAGAAGTGGATTCATAAATTGAATCTGAGAGAGACGTAAAGAAGTTTGTTAAAGGTTTAAAAGATAAACTTTGGCCATTTCGAAGTTAAAACGTTGATCAGTTAAGGTCTGAGAGGTAATTATACCCCAACTTGATTGACTTCATTCTTAACTAAGAAATGGTAAGGTTTGATCGTGAAGGAGTTTTGGAAATGTTTTCCAAATAAGAATTAGAATTATTTTCTGATAATAGAAAATAAGAAATTAGAATATATGGAAATAGGAGATAAGTAAATTAATGAACGAAAGATATAAATGTTAAATGATGATTGATCGATATAATATCCACTTGGAAATCCATTACCCATTACTTGCTTGCGGTTTTGATTGTATACTATATATGTAGAACGTGAGATGAAAGCTTTTCTACTGGATGATTATTATATTGTGCTTGATAGACATTACTATAATATCAAAAAGTTTTTGATATAAAGATATTTTGGATTCGCATAAGGGAAAAACCCGTTCCGTTATACGGCGTGGTCTTATGAGATATCATTTAATGGCTCAAACTGTTTAAATTATTTTACTCATACCAGTCCCATGACTGACCCGGAGTTTATTTTGTTTTATTTTCCCTAAACTCTTGGGTGCCTAATTTTATACGGGCAGTCAAGTAGTCAAGATTTTACATATATACTTGGAGAGCTTGGAGCAGGAGGCTTCAGGATTATATAGCTATAGTTATTTCCGTTGTATTGTAAGTGTTGTACCCTGATAATGCTACTGTAAACATATACTGATTTTATTTCGAGGATATGTTATCTATTATATGTTGTTCGTTCCGCTGTAAGATTCGTGTTACTCTGATGTTGTATGTTCTTCTTCTTCTTCTACTCTAATTCTCTGTCTTATCTATTCTCACCCTCTAATTTCTTTCATTAACTACCGGTATTTTTCAATGTTTGGTTAGCCGTCATTGAGTTTATGTCGATAACCAAAGTTGGCAAAAAAACCGGGTCGTTACACCCTTTTTCTATTTTCTTAGATTTTGTTGGTACATCAAAATATGCCTGAAAGGCATATAAATGCGATGAAAACAGGCTTGAACCTGTATGCCTATATATTTGCAATGGATTATTTATTCTTTTCATTTATTTTGCGTTTGTATTGGAGAATAAAATTAATTGAATAGAAATAATCAAAATTGGGGCTGAATTTGAATATGTTGAAACTGCAATTAAGAAGGAAATAACTGAATTAAGGCAAATCGGACTGTAAATGCCTATTTGACATATTTGGACAGAAATAAACTATAATTAGAAAATTGCATAATTATGGTAATTGAAAAGTTTAATAAAACATGAATAGTTTATTTGTAATATGACTTGGAATATTTGAGAGGGACGATTAGGCTTAATATATGCATATTGATTTACAATGTGTGGATAAATTACGGGACTAGTACTGCTCATTATCAGGCTTTAATACGAGCATATTAATTTATAGTGTATGGATAAATTATAAGCCTGAACTAAACCGTCATGGTTAGGACTTATATTTACATGTTGATTTACAATGTATCGGTAAATTTCAAGCCTAGTACTCCTCGGTGTTAGGCTTTAATATGAACATATTAATTTACAGTGTGTGTGTGTAAACTGGAGCCTAATGAGTATTGAATTTGTTTGTGGGGGCCAAATCAAAGGTTGAAGAATAGGTCAAATTATTTGTTGGGATGCATTTCACGTAGCATACCTTTTTATCATTTTTGGTCTTAGTATGGGGTAAGGGTATGCATCATGTTAAGATATGGATGTAAGTCGGTCCAATTGCAGCATGTGAGTGTGTTTCGGCAGGTCTGTGTGCGTGCATTGGACCGATTTGGAAACATAGGCTACTTTGTCACTTTGGTTAAGGTTATGTCTTTTGGCTGATGGGCTAAGGCTTGATAAACCCATACTCATAATGGGCAAACTTTATCTATGATTCGTTGTAGCCGATCGATTGAGTAGTATTAGGAACTTCTTCATAATTATTGTTTTCTTCCGAATTTTGGTAGAAGTGCAAAACAATCATCATCAATTATTGAATCTTACAAATGAGAATATCTATATAATTATGTTATTGTTGTCATCATTGTTCTGTTTGTCACTTTTAGCTGCGCATAGGCACTTACCCTTTTATGACACTAGAACTACTATTTTATCTATTTTCTTTCGCTTATCAGTTGTGCTAGAAATCACTACGGCTCACCAGACTTTTGTTTGACCTATTTCTCCTTTTCTCCTTTCCTTTTTCTTTCCTAGACACTCCAGGAGGAAGTGCTTAGCTTGGACTACTTAGTTGATTTTATCTTGAAAGACTCTTGCAGGGATGTATTGTTTTATTTCTTATAACGGTTTGCTTGTACCTCTTTGGCTATTTGGGGATATTACTATTATTGTGCTCTGATATTTCTATTATGACTAAGATCTGAGACATGGTATTTTATGATAATCTGCTTTGGCTAAAATAATAAAGATGGTTTTTTAGTGTAAATTGTCTTTTTCTTCCGCTGTGAACTTATTTTATATCTTGTGAAATCTTAGTCTCTCTGATGTTATTTGTCTTTATACCTACAACGCTCCATATTCCTTAATGAGATTCTATGTTAGGATAACTTTAAGGGATGTGGCGTGTTACATGAATCGTCACTTAGCCATGCAACTTTACTGTTTTTTTTTAAAATAAATATATATGTCAACCAAATGCAATAGGACAAAGAAAAATAGTACACCTACTTTTCTACTGATTTTGCAATGGAGATTTTTTTGTAACTTGTTTTTGATTAAGATTCAGATGATGGACATTTTTGTAGTGTGACAATTGCAGTTCTCCCCATGTAGGTTCTACGACCGTAAGTGGCTCTACTATTACTAGTTATGATTCTTCATATAAATCTGGTTTTTTGTTGTTTTACTATCTTTTCTTCTTCTTTTTCCACTGTATATTCTATTGTTTGCTTTGTTTCCCCAACTACTTGATCTTGATTTTCAATATTTCTTTTCTTTTCTTTTTGCTTAGCTTTTTTTGGACACCCAAATGAATCACTCCTTTTGTAATGACCCGAAAATCCCCGCCCTTTAAATCAACCATAAATTACACAGGTCTGATCCAAAAGTTGGAAATCCTCAAATTCACTAACTCTGGGCATACAACACATCAGAACAAATAAAAAAAGACTTTTATAAACATTATAATAATGTTACATCATAGTACAGAATATCAGAGTACATCGAATATAATACAGCAAAGGATTAATTGACAATAAATGTAATACACTACAACGAAAAATGAATAAACTAACACAACGGACTACCAATGCTCTGGATACAACTTTAAGCTTCGATCCAGAATCCTGCTCAATATATCTGCATAATAAGCTACTCGACTGCCCGTGTGGAAAATATGGGCACCCGAGTTTGCAAGTGAAACAAACTACAGGTCAGTCATGGGCTTGGTGTGAGAAATCTTTCCTAACTTATCTAACAATATGACTAATCACTGGACCTCGCCGCTAACGCGGAACGGGTTTACTCCATTGGATTGCCAATGCATAAGTTTAATAGATTTTTATTCAAAAAAATGCAATGGTTTTTAGAAAAATGAAATCATTATGAGACTCAAGTCCCATCACACAATGCAACGCAAACCAGAGGATAGAGTTTTACCTTATAATGATCAAACATGCTTGATAGATAGAAAATAATATTTTAATATTATTATTAGTGTCTAATTAGTTTTAAAATACTTCAAAGTAAATGTATCAATCCTAGACGGCATAATAACCCATCCTATTATGTCGCCATATATAGGTTTACAATCAAAACCGTAATGTCGTATTAGAAATTGGGTTTCCGTCATGAGTCAAGGCTAGGGATGATCTCCTTACCGATTCGAGACACTCTAGAAATTTCTCAGGATTCCCCGCAGTGAACCCTTGGATCTTGCAGGGCCGGTCCACAAATATACCTTAGTGGATTGGCAATTCCTTAACACACGTTTTCCGGTCCTATTGAACCTATAATTTGGTCACTATCGACCAATAAATCCGAGGTACCTCATAATCCATCAACCACATAAGTAAAATGTTAGGGCTTGCAAAACCCTAATACCACATCTAGCTAGAAAGAAACGTGTGCACTCCCTGCGTTCCCTTGTCCCGTTTTTGAAGCTTACCAGGGTGTGAGGCTCGTGAGGTAATGCTATACACAAAGCTGTGCCGAAATAGACTATGCTTTGATCATCAACCACAAGGCTCTGCTTTTCAACAAAAGCCTTTATCATCTGCATCTTGGCATGCCACGTTGACAGTCCATGCCATGCGATCGATAACTACCAATATATAACCTCTGATCTCGTGCGTCTCGGAGAAGGGTGTTAAGTAAGAGAACAAATTCTCCGCCACAATCAGATATATATTAAATAGAAATCAATTTACATGGAATGAAATCCAATGCCAGGCACACATCCATTTACACGTCCGTTCTAGGTCTGAACGAAATCGAAGACACCTTATTCTCGTCCCATATTGTAACGACCCGGGGATTTTCGACTCTGAAAATCAACATAAAACACAACTTCGACTATTCAGACATCGGAAATACCGGATAGTTAATAGAAAGAAGTTAGAAGGTGAGAACATATAAGGTAGAACTATTAGAATAGAAGAAGAACACAACCACATCAGAGTAACACGAATCTCATAGCGGAACGAATAAAATATATCATACAAAATAACACTGAAACACAAATCTGTATTTGTATATTAGAGTACAACACTTACATCACATCGGAAATAAATGATAACTATAAAATGCTGCTGAAGCCTCCTGCTCCAAACTCTATCTAGTGTATCTGTAAATCCCGACTACTTGACTGCCCGTACAAATTTGGGCACCCAAGAGTTTAGGGAAAATAAAACAAAATAAAATCTGGGTCAGTCATGGGACTGGTGTGAGTAAACTTCAACCACTTGGTTTAACTTTTAAAATCATTTTCAAAAGAAATGATAATCGTAAGACCAATCCACACATAAACACGGATTGTTTTTACCTTACGATACCCCAAAACATTTTCAAACCAATACATTTATGATATTATAATAATGTTTAATCACAAATAATTAACAATCTAGCAGAACACTTGCATCTCACATTCCACATATATATAGTATATAATCAAAACCGAAGGCGCTTATTGGAGATTGGATTCTGACTATGACAAGGTATGGAACCACCTGCCGATAGAATACACTGGGTTCAACAAGAATGTCTTTCAACCCGGCCCACACATGACCGACCACTCATTTCTCTTGAGTGTATCGAATATATTGTCGCCTACGGTTGCTAGCAACATAACCATTCCTGGGAGATACGGAAGCAAAAAGAAGTAACAAATATGAATATTTTCTAGATGGTGACAATACACCCTAATGGGGGCGACCCACTTGGCCATGCTGTCCGCCCGATTTTTGTCATTTCCCGGTTGATGAGGCTTGAGGTCTTAACGTATCTTTTGACAAATCACACCTCCATTTACTTTGAATGTCACATCGTCATACCCGCCAAATCACAAATTGATTTCTTCAAAAATATCATGGATATAAAGCTAAGAGAAACGAATTCCTCCACCACCAAACATGGATATGTTTGAAGTGATCAACTTACGTGATCCATTAGATATACTTTGTCAGACATTCGTCAATTCAAGTTGTCCTGGGACTGGAAAATCCGAAGGCACTATTCTGTAAATCCATCTTAGGCAATTTCTACCTAGGGTTGCCAGAACTGCCCTTGCATAAACTCCGTCTTCAATTATCTTCAATATATTTGATTCGCAATGCTAATGCCCATACAGAGTGGTTTTCAGAAAATGAATCTGATCCCAGTCTCTCCGTCTTGGCAACGGAAATGGTCAAAAACTTTGATAATCGGTGGTTTAACTATCAAAGGAAAACATGTACACAAACAACGGTGCATTTCCAAATGGAAATCTTATCGAGCAAATCATCAATCAACACCGATCCCTTTTAATTTAATTTTTCATTCAATTATTCATTCCCTATTTCCGATCCCATATATTCATAAATTCTTATTTTCTATATTTAGAAAATATATGTTATTATTCATGGGAAAACATTTCCATATTTACTCCTGTTTCTTATTTCCTATATTAGAAACCATTTTTGATTCTTATTTGGAAAACATTTCCAAAACTCCTTCATTTGGATTTAAACAGATATTTAAATAAAACATTGCTATGCCAACTCGAACCATTAACACTTTTTAGCTAAATTCGATTAACTAACCTTCACTATCAAACCCTAACCATTCCTTATTTGAAAATGAAGTCAATCAAGTTGGGGTATAACTACCTCTCAGACCTTAACGAAACAACATTTTTAACCTCAAAATAGACAAAGTTCACCTTTTAAATCTTTAACAAACTTCCTTAGGTAGCTCTCGGATTCTATTTATGAATCCACTTCTTTTACAGAAATCATTTGATTGTAATAATTACGTTATAGTCCCATGCTTTTGAGATCTAATAACTTAAATATAACTTTTATTTATTAATTTGAATAAATAAACAAACATCTAATTTATTAATGAATAAATAAATCTTGATTTAAAAAAGGAAAGTAAATCGTACTTTCCTACATTCGATATAGTCGAATTTAAATGTGTAATTCTATCTCGATTAATATATATTCGATAACTCTCTTTCGAGTAACTATATTCGATAACTCTTTCTTTCGAATAAATTTGATTCGATAACTCTTTCTTTCGAATAAACTATATTCGATAACTCTTTCTTTCGAATAACTTATATTCGATTCACTCTATTCGAATAACTAATATTCGACTAACTCTATTTGATTGACTAATTCGATTAACTCTAATTCGATTCGCTCTATTCGATTAACTAATATTCGATTTAAAGCTATTCGATTAACTCTAAAAGATTTAACTCTAAATGATTTAACTCTATTCGATTAACTTTAAACGATTTAACTCTATTCGTTTAACTCTAAACGATTTAACTCTATTTGATTAACTCTAATCGATTCAGCTCTATTTCGATTGACTCTAATTAACTCAAATTCGAATAACTAATATTCGATTAACTCTAATCGATTTACTCTATCTCATTCAAATTCCCATTTGAATTTCTATTTCAAAATCCCAATTTTTCTTTATAAATGTTTTTAATTTATAAAATAACTATTTTAATCCATTATTCACATCGAATGTGAATAATATATCTTATACATATACCAATTTAGTTTAATTTCATATTTAAAAATAACATTCCATTTCCAAATTCTGTTTATGCTTTTATTTGTATAATTATTTCTACAAATACTCCTTTTAACTTCTAATAGTCAAAATCTCATTTAAATTCCCTTTTATAGATGTTGAATTCAAATTCTATTAACCTATCGGTGTTAAAACCGATTTCTACTTCTTTATATAAATTCAGATTTATATATTCAAATTGTTCAATGATAAATATTTTTATTAATTTATAAACATCATTTATAAAGTAATCTTTACAATTTATCTGTTAAAAAACAGATTCCCATTTATAATGCACTAATTATTTCCCAAATATTTACTTTTCTAATATCCTATTTATTT
Organism: Allium sativum; assembly: GCA_030737875.1. Lineage (NCBI taxonomy): Eukaryota > Viridiplantae > Streptophyta > Magnoliopsida > Asparagales > Amaryllidaceae > Allium > Allium sativum. Next base: position 222,659,308 of record CM060912.1, on the reverse strand, counting down.
TCCAATATTTCCTTTTCAATTCTATTGTAAATGATTTACAAATATTTCCCTTTCAATTCTATTTGTAAATGTTTTACAAATATTACCCTTTCAATTATATTTATAAATATTTTACAAATATTTCCCTTTCAATTCTATTTAATTTACAAATGATTCTTTTTATAAAATCCATTGATTTTATAAAATCCTAAAATTCAATATCCACTTTGAAATTCCTTTTTTTTGGTAAAAAAATCATTTGATTTTATATAATTATATTTCATTTTCAATATACGCTTTGAAAATCTTGTTTCTACAATCCAGTATTCCTTATGGTATTTAGCATACCATATAACAATGATCAATATCATCCAAACACACAAAATCAACAACAGATTATATATATCACATCATATATCACAATATATGAAAACAGTAAAATAAATGTTGACTAATCCAGTTGGATTCCTCCGACCTGCTTCCCTGCATCCACAGATGTTACACAGTATAATTCATATCAATTCCAATTAAATATAACATATTCTGATGAACAAAATAAATGTTTGTTTAACGATATGTGTGTAAATCATTAACTGTAATTTCAACCAATCAAACAACAATTCAGCCAAACAATCATCACACAAAAATGAATCATCATTTATCAGTACTAGATTATATAAAAATATAATTTAAACCAAGTTAGTGAGTTTTACTCACCTTGGTTGATTATCGTTAAATAACAATAATCAATCGTCGATTCAGATTGGACAATTTATTTTGCAATAAATTGTAATGAGCTCCGCAGTTGGTTCCATGTTGTAGTGTCCGTCCCTACGATCCCAACGGATCCTATTTTGCTGAATTTGGTTAACATATGAGCAAGTTATGGTTATTACAAGTTTATACAATATTTAAATGGATTTTAAATTTGAAACTAGGCTAATTATTTTTGAATTTGGGCCTCACCATTTTATCCCAACCCGTCTTTAATTTAAACCCACTACCGCAATTCCTTCTTCCAGACTTAAGAAAATCCCGTCCCCTCCAGAGTTTAGCCATTCACGCAAAATCCCTTCACCGCAAATTCGATCCATACTCCATGAAAATCCAAACAAGAATTATCAAAAATCTCCTCATCTAAGTCTACATGCCACCGTACCAATTTGTTTCAGCTCGTAGGTACAAGGAGATTCCAACATCTGCTCCTCAGTCCCTGTTTCATTCGAAAGCCATTACTGAAATTCACTTCACCTCAAACCTCTCCATTTCTTTACTAATATCAAAGCAATGTCCACCGCAAAACTCCTCTTATACTCCTCTTCCCGAGCACTCCATCCCGATCACAATATTTTCAGATTCGGTATCATGATTCCCATCGCGTTCTCAACTCCACTCCTCCCTCCAATACACCACTAATCCACAAATGGATGACGCCTTTGATCATCCCTTCGCAATCTCATCATCACAACACCATTTTCATAGACCTCAAAGTCCCCCTTCTCAATGCGTCGAACTGGGTATCACGCAGAAACTCAAAGCAGACATCGACCATTTTTTAATTCCAGAAAATCCCAAAATATCCAACAAGCTGCTAAATCACCTCAAGAGTCCAAGTCTAACATTTATTTCATCAAACCGTGCTTCAATCTCGCGAATCGAGCAGCCCTAGGTGCTGCGGTGAACTTTCGAGTTCCAGGAACCATGCCGAGATCCACGAAAATCACATGAGAATGAATAGATACTTGCAAAGAGTTCAAAAATACATCTATTTCGATTTACAGATTTTTCTATGAATTCTTTTGATTTTTATAACTTGTGTTCTTGTTGATAGAGGATAGAAAAGTGGCGGCGTGGTCTTTTGACCAACGAAATGGAAGTCTGAGGGTTTAGCTAATTGAGAGAGTATTTATAGGGCGAACCTTAGCTTAGAAAATAAGCTATTAATTATATCTTTATTGAATCCTTGATCTAAAAATTCCTATAATTACCTACGATATCCAAAAATCATGAAAATGGACATATAACTATAGTTTGACATTACGGACCCAACGAAACTAGTTTCGTCGAATTCCGACTCCTTTTGCTCACACAGTGTATTTTTAACCATCAAAATATCGATTGTTTTTCACATTAAAAATCCATACGGCTACATACTGACTTCAAAAATCATGAAACTTGAAATCTAACAAAAATTTAATATTACGGATCCAAAAAACTAGTTTCGTTAAAAACGGAGGTCGTTTGCAAAACTGGCTATTTTTAAAGCTCTAAATAACCCATTTAATTATATAAATATATTTAATAACAATTAAATTAAATATTTATAAATAAATATTATCCTATATATATTCATTAGAATACCATACAACTCCAGTAAATTCCTATCTGAATTTATAACTTGATATTTCAAATCCAGATTAAATACGTATTCAATTTATATTGAAATTCCTTTTATATATCGTTATAAATTATATATGAATTCCTTAGCGACTTTTCTGAAATTTGATTTGGACATAACTCAAAATCTACCCGATGAAATCCTGATTTTTTTCTTCCATTGGAAAAATATACTTCCCCAGCTCCGTATGTTTCTTATTTCACAGAAATTCGGCTTAAAACAGATTCTGTATATTCAATTGAAGTTCGAATCGCCAAATTACGAACTGCCGCGCCATTTCGAGCTCGATTATAGTTATAATATAATTATACGTTCAAACTTCATTTATATAATATATTCGTGAATATAATTCAACTCTAAACTGAATTATATATTTTAAATAATCCAAATTACACAATATTGTGCATTCCACTATTTTTTATTATTTCTGAATTAAATATATTATTCTACTATTTATATTAATTAAATAATCCATATAATTTAATTAAACACCCACCATATTCTCTAAATCACTATTTTAAATAATTAAATAAATAAATTATTATGCCATAAAATACGGGACATTACATTCTTTCCCCCTTAAAATAATTTCGTCCTCGAAATTGCTAAGTTAGAAAACAACCCTATTAACTAGATTAAAACTTATTTGTTTACTTCTTAACTTTAGTTTCAACTGAACCAATTTATTTCCATTAAATTATTAATTCATTTCTATAAACAAAAATTTTCAAAAATTCATAAAATATTCTAACACCCGAATTTTTTGAAAATTTTCGCCAGCACCTCCTTTGTACGGGTCAATCGGTACAACTACAACTCGCCTCTCTAGGCCTTCTCCAACCGAAAAGAAAATCAAATAGCCAAGCGGCTTGCCAAATTGGCTTGTAAATCACCAAACCCATATAAAAATAAATATGTACCTTTTTGTCGGGCATATCATTATATCATTTCCATCTGCTGCCAATTCAGCATATACCAATGTCATCCAATCAAATTCAACTCACTTTTTATCTCCAACACGACCATTCGCTTATCCAAGCCAAATTCCATCCTCAGTCTCAAGTATCATTCTTGATTCCAAACTCTTAACTCACCAACCCAATATCATTTCAAACTCGAGTTCCATTCTCGATTCCAAACTTATACTCCACTAATCTGGTTCCATTTTAAATTTCGATCTCATAATTCAAAAAAAATTCCTTTTTTTCTCGATGTTATTCTAATCCAACTCAACTCCAATTACCGCTTAGCTGGCTTCACTTTGATTCCAATTTGCTTTCACAGATTTTGGTTTAATTTGTTTTTACTGATACAATCTCTATCTTGGAGTTTTAAACCATTTACCCTTTTCAAAAAATCAAATATTCTATTTCAGAATTTCAAAATAACTTGTTTTCCCAAAACAATTCGAAAACAAAATCTTTGGTAGTAATCCGTCACTTAGAATTCGAAAATGAACACTGATAATCTGGCCAGCATCATCAGAATCATTTCCCAACTATCAAAGTGAGTTCAATACTATATCACTTTTCAAAACCATTTCTATTTTGAAATATATTTCAAATATCCTTCCAATGTTTGTAAACCAATTTAAAATCTCCTAGGATTTAAAATTCTCATATATTTAATTCAATTCATTTATAACCACTTTTTCTCAAATTTCAACAGTTTTAATTCCTGTTCTGATTTGAATTCAGATTTACTTCATTTGATTTCACATAATACACTTATATGAATTCTGATTGGTTATTTACATAACCATTTCAATTATAACCTTATATGATTATAATAACAACCAACATATCCAGTATTCTGTAATATTTCCAATATTAATCATTCTTTATATCAAAATATAATTTGGGAAAAATTTATCTCATTTACCTACTTTTCAAAACATACTGTGTCGGTTCATCGCATTCAAGTATTTAGAAACCCCTATCGATACAGTGGATCAAACTGATCGACCAGAATTCACAAACTACTCAACCAATAAATCTCCACAATATAAAACAATTTTTATAAAGTTTACAAATACGTTCACTCGTATATATAAACTCAACTCAATCTAGGGTATTACTAACCCCATCTCTACTGAGTCATGCCACAAAGCCAAGGTAATCACTTAACCTTCAGCTCTGATACCACTGTAACGACCCGGGGATTTTCGACTCCGAAAATCGACATAAAGCACAATGTCGACTATTCAGACATCGAAAATACTGGATAGTTAATAGAAAGAAGTTATAAGATGAGAATAGATAAGGTAGAACTATTAGAACAAAAGAAGAAGAAGAACACAACCACATCAGAGTAACACGAATATCACAGCGGAACGAATAAAATATAGTATACAAAATAACATTGAAACACAAATGTGTATTTGTATATTAGAGCATTACAGCGGAAATAAACAATAGCTATAAAATGCTGCTGAAGCCTCCTGCTCCAAGCTCCATCTGGTGTATCTGTAAATCCTGACTACTTGACTGCCCGTACAAATTTGGGCACCCAAGAGTTTAGGGAAAACAAAACAAAATAAACTCTGGGTCAATCGTGGGACTGGTGTGAATAAACTTCAACCACTTGGTTTAACTTTTAAAAATCATTTTCAAAAGAAATGATAATCGTAAGACCAATCCATACATAAACACGGATGGTTTTTACCTTATGATAACCCAAAACATTTTCAAATCAATACTTTTCTAATATTATACTAATGTCTAATCACAAATAATTAACAATCTAGCAGAACGCTTGCATCTCACGCTCCCATATATATAGTATAGAATCAAAACCGAAGGCGCTTATTGGAGATTGGATTTTGACTATGACAAGGTATGGAACCACCTGCCGATAGTGTATCTCTAGAGAGGAATACACTGGGTTCAACAAGAATGTCTTGCAACCCGGCCCACACATGACCGACCACTCATTTCTCTTGAGTGTATCGAATATATCGTCACCTACGGTTGCTAGCAACATAACCGTTTCCGGGAGATACAGAAGCGAAAAGAAGTAACAAATATGAATATTCTCTAGATGGTGACAATACACCCTAATGGGGGCGACCCACTTAGCCATGCTGCCTGCTCGATTTTTGTCATTTCCAGTTAATGAGACTTGAGGTCATAATGTATCTTTTGACAAATCACACCTCCATTTACTTTGAATGTCACATAGTCATACCCGCCAAATCACAAATTGATTTCCACAAAAATACCACGTGTATAAATCTAAGAGAAACGAATTCCTCCGCCACCAAACGTTGATACATTTGAAGTGATCAACTTACGTGATCCATTAGATATACTCTATCAGACATTCGTCCATTCAAGTTGTCCTGGGACTGGACAATCTGAAGGCACTATTCTGTAAATCTATCTTAGGCAATTTCTACCTAGGGTGGCCAGAACAGCCCTTGAATAAACTCCGTCTTCAATTATCTTCAATATATTTGATTCGCAACGCTAATGACCATACGGAGTGGTTTCCAGAAAATGAATCTGATCCCGGTCTCTCTGTATTGACAACGGAAATGGTCAAAAACTTTGATAGTCGGTGATTTAACTATTAAAGTAAAACATGTGTACAAACAACAGTGTATTTCCAAATGGAAATCTTACCGAGCAAATCATCAATCAACACTGATCCCCTTTAATTTAATTTTTCATTCAGTTATTCATTCCCTATTTTCGATCCCATATGTTCGTAAATTCTTATTTTCTATAATTAGAAAATATACGTTATTAATCATAGGAAAATATTTCCATATTTACTCCTATTTCTTATTTCCTATATTAGAAACCATTTTTGATTCTTATTTGGAAAACATTTCCCAAACTCCTTCATTTGGATTTAAATAGATATTTAAATAAAACATTACTATGCCAAATCAAACCATTAACACTTATTAGCTAAATTCGATTAACTAACATTCACTATCGAACCCTAACCATTCTATTAAGACCCGTAACTTCCCCGGTAATGAAAGCCCGGATACTTCGAGGAGAAGACACATCGAAACGCAGACAGAAGAACATTTCATTGTTTATTACAACAATTCCATCAGATTACAAGAATATACAGAGTATAAATCAATATTACGCATTATAAAATATCAGATATTACAGTACATTACATATCAGCGGAAAATAATAAAATACACAACTAGAAGTAATACACGGATACAGAGCTTTCCGAGTATCGTTCCAGCTATAAATCAGGATCCTATGAATATAAATATGCAAAACCAAAACTACTAGCTTCTTGTGTCAAAATAAGGGCACCCAGAGTTTAGGTTAAAACAATAAACCCCAGGTCATTCATGTGACTGGTGTGAGAACTAAAACAGTTATTAATCTTTATTTTAAAGTTAGGTAAATCAAGGGACCACGCCGTATAACACGGAACGAGTTTCCTACCAAGAATATCAGTGCATAAAACAAACAACGCAATGCTAAATAAAGAAAAATGAAGCTATTGTAAAACCCAGGTCCCATCACACAATGCAACGCAAGCCAGAGGATAGGGTTTTTACTTATAATAGCCAAACATGCTTAGTACGTTTAAAACGAATCAATGGATACTACTATAAGTGCATAGTGTATAAAACAACTTCAAATCATAAGTATCAATCATAGACGACATGGGTACCATATATCATGTCTCCATACTAGTTCTACAATTAAAAACGCAAAATCATGTATTTGGAAATTGGATTTCCATCTATGAACCGAGGCCAGGGATCGTCCTCTACCGATTCGAGACGCTCTAGCCCGAGCCTCAGGCATGTACTCAGTCAAGCCTTTGGATCGTCAGGGCCGGTCCACCGATGTGGATTAAAATGCTAGAACACTGCGTTTCCCCGCCCTTTGGGGCGTAAATGGCCAACGAATGACTCCATCGGTTTCACATAGTCACCGATATATCCGAGGCGCCTCGCAACAGCAACAGCCACATAAGTCAAACTCGTCAGGGCGTGTAAAACCACTGACGCCACTTTCTAACTAGAAGGAAATGCATGTCCTCCCTGAGGTCCTCTCCCGTTTCTGGTTCACAACCGGGGTGTGAGGCTCGCGAATTCACATAACACAAAGCTACGCCACATAGGTTGTGCTTTGATCATCAACCCGAAGACTCTGCTTTTCAACAGAAGCCTTGATCATTTGCATCTTAGCATGCCACACAGGCAAACCACTCTATACAACCGATATCAGTCACACAGAATGAAATCCAATGTCAGACACATAGTCCATTTACAAGTTCGTTCTGGGTCTGAACGAAACCGGAGGCACCTTGTACCTCACATATCCATCGGTCTCCAAATACGTCTGGACGACCACTAACTGATTCCCTCCTCTTGGGTGTACGGCCCAATCAAGATCATCAGTAATTATCCAAACGACGTGAAGATCTCCGGTCTTCAACCACCGTCTTCATCTTCGACCCATCGTCGAATCAGTTATTCAGAATGGGATAAACCCGGTCTTTCTGAATAACTCGCGTATATAATAAACAAGTGTTACACAAACACAACATACGCCTCATTCCAATTCATCAGTCGCTAACCGTAAATTAGTAAGAGAACAATTCCCCAAATATTAACCCCGAAGGCCGAAACCAACATCAGATCAATAAACAGGAAACCATTCGTCTTAACTAACCTACAGTTAGTTTCTAAATTTCACATTCTTAGGGAAAGGTTCCCATTAATTTTATCAAGGATACATTCTTTAAATTTATTCCTTAATCTTCCTTTGAATATCACTTCAAACTAGTCGGGACTAGCGAACCACACCGAAGTAATCATTTATTTTAATTTCCCAATCCCAACCCATTCATCCCATGAAGTAAAACTGGTAATACTTCATATCTAACACCACTGTGTTATCGGTAAACTCAATTACCATTTCACGTTCAAATCTAATTAAAGATTTAACTATCGCCTGGAGCAAAACTGGTGATACTCCATTCTCGATCTTTTCAATCTAATTAAAGATTCATTAAAACTCCGATTAGTTTTAATCTTTGACTGGGTTAAAGAATCAGTGTCATTTAAAACACGGTTCACGATAAACCCAAAAATCAATAACAATTCAATTTCAATTAAATATTATTTAATTGGTACACTTCATTAAATCTAAATAAAAAGATTTAATCTTTTTCTCAACTGGGCTTAAGAATAGTGTTAATGAAGACACCATTCATGACAAACCCAAATCACATTTGGTATTAAATACAAGGCTCTGAATAGAAAATATATCGGCCAATATTCAATATCAAATTCAACGACCAACAAATATCGTATTGGAAATAACGATATCTATATATCTTTCAAATTTCCATAACGCTGTCTGTATAATCACGAAATCCAGCATTAAAATATTCCAAAGACAATTTCGATTCAAATCTATTCCAATTCAATTATTGGAAATTATGGTTACTTTTAAAACCCTTTTCAAATTCAATTTATTTATTTAAAAATAAATAAAATTATAATTCTAGTTCAAAACTAGTTCATTTCGATAAAAATCTATTTTTATCTTTTCAAATATGGAGTTTTTCATCCCAATTCTTCTCAAATCCTTTCTTATTATTTTACACAAATTATTACTATTTTTAATAATTTTATCAAGGCCCGTATAGTCGATTTCCATCAACGACCATCGAACTGCACTTACGGCGACCTTTTCCAAATTTGATTTGGACATAATTCCAAATCCAACCGTTAGATTTCTAATTTCTAATATTCGTTAGAAAGCTCTTTTCGATACGAACCCAAGGTTCCGGTTTTAGGAGAATCCGATGGTCGGATCTTCCGTAATATCCATTCGAAGTCAATGGTCGAAATTCGCGAACTGCCGCGGCACGGCGCGTTCTATTTAGGCCATTATATATAATATATATATTATATATATTCCGTCGATTTCCTTTCAAAACGTATTTTATAAATTGTTTTAAATTCGTCTTCAAAACGATTCCAACTTCATATTCAATTTCTAGTCAAAATTGAATATTCCACATCATCAATATACAAATGATAATATTTTCAAAATGTTATATTTTGAAATCACCTTCTTTTCTATATTCATTCTAAAAACGAATAAAATCGATATAAATATCGCTCGCGTCAAAATGGCGCAAATCTAATCAACATGGCTTCATATATTTCTATTTTCAAATATTTTATTTGAAATATTTCTTTTTCGAATATTTCTATTCAAATATTTCTTTTTCAAATATTTTTATTTCAAATATTTCTATTCAAATATTCTATTTCAAATATTCTATTTCAAATATTTCTATTCAAATATTTTTTTCCAAATATTTCTATTTCAAATATTTCTATTCAAATATTCTATTTCAAATATTTCTATTTCAAATATTCTATCTCAAATATTTCTATTCAAATATTTCTATTCAAATATTTCTTTTTCAAATATTTCTATTCAAATATTTCTATTCAAATATTCTATTTCAAATATTTCTATTTAATTATTTCTATTCAAATATTTCTACTTCAAAACTTCTTTTTCAAATATTCTACTTCAAATATTCGATTTCAAATATTCTACTTCAAAGATTTCTATTTCAAAACTGGACTGAGGCCCAATCAATTACCATATAATGTTAATTATATGGATTTTTCTGCACCACATGTATATAATAACAATGATAAATAATCAACCATCATCCAGAGTTCAACACACAACTGCATAAGCTTTAAATATAAATAATTAACGCTTACACAGTCTGTCAATCCATCGATTGACATACAACTAAACAATCGGGATCAGTGTACGTCAAATCTCATCCCAGTACCCGTGTGGGGTTTCAAACAATCAAACACAGATTTTATTTGTGCCTTTGGGCGATGTGTAAAATTTATCGTCCCAATGAATATCAATCAAATCGGTGTATATAAACAAATCGTCCAATTTGTTTATAAATATTTATTTTATATGCACGTTAAAAATTATATTTTTAACTATAAAATATTTTCCACTATATAAAATATTTTATTTCATTCTACATCACACAATCAAATTTCACAACATAGCAACCAAACAAACAAGTCATCCATGGTCTGTGGACGACGGGTGTCAGGTGCTACTAAGCACCGTCTGCATCCTAATATATATTTCAAACTAGAAATAAATTAGAAGTGAGGAATTCTCACCGACTAGATAATCCAATACCACGACTCTTCATATGTAAAAAATCTTCGCTGTTCTCGCCCTTTTGACACTTTCGTTGCCCGTTCTCACTACGTATATAAAAATCACATTTTTATATTGTTGCTATGTATATAAAAATCTTATTTTTTATAACTGCGCTATATGGATAAAAATCACTATTCTTATCTTGCTACTATATAGATAAAAATTATATTTTTACATCGCTACTGTATAGATAAAAATTATATTTTTACATCGCTACTATATAGATAAAAATTATATTTTTACATCGCTACTATATAGATAAAAAATATATTTTTACATCGCTACTATATAGATGAAAATTATATTTTTATCTTGCCACTAATATAATATATTTTTTTTCTCTACACGAATAAAAATCGTATTTTTATTCTTCATATGTTATAAAGATCGAATTTTTATTACCAATATAATATAAAAATCATATTTTTATTATTCCTACTATATAAAAATTATTTTTTTCTATACCGCTCCTGCATATCTAAAGATCGCATTTTTATGTAAAGGAAAATCACATTTTTATGTAAATTAAAGCACATTTTTATATAAATTAAAGATCGTATTTTTAAACAACAAAATATATATATAGCTTCATATTTTTAAAACAATACTTTCCCTCTTATAAAAACTGTTTATTAAAAACAACTTAAAATAAATAGACTAAAGGACTTACTGTGTTGCGTGGGAAGGAATGGGCTGCCGCTGGGTTCGTCGGAGGTAGGGGAACCAAAAGGGAGGCGCACTGGCGGTTTCAGGTGTGGCTAGGGCATGGGGTTGGGTGGCGCGGTGGGATTTGGGGGCGGTGGAGCTTAGGGATCGATTTGGGGGTTTGTGGGTACTACGGTCTTCACGGAAGAGGGGAGAGCGGGGTCGTGGGGGAGGCCAGCGGTGGTAGGTCGGAGGGCGGCGGTGGATGAAGGCGGTCCTCCATCCTTTTTATTTCTCTGTTGAAAATGAAATTGGGCGGGGGAGGGGGGGCTGAAGGTTATAGGAGAAAGAGGGTTTTTAATTTTATTTATTTAATTATTTACTTTCAAAAAGGTACTTTTTATTTCGACCTCGAAACGAGACCTACCGCCTATCGTCAATAGCTAATTACCCCCATTTCGAACACAATGGGATATGTATCGTAGGCTGACTCGACTATTTCGATCAATTTTCACCAAAATCAACATATAACTCTACATATTGAATTTGAACGCTCATTTCAATTTATCGGGCCCACATACAGGCTCTAAAAATTCCCGAAAAATATTTTCTACCTTCGTGTTGACGATATGGTTCTAACAAAACTAATTTCCTCGAATTCTGAGACTGTTCGAAAAATGGCCATTTTCCAGCCGATTAAAATTAACTGTAACTGGTTAAAAACCGAGGTCGTTTGTAAAATGGCCATTTTTAAGGGCCAGAATACTATAGCGACTATTCTGAAATTTCATCTGGGCATAACTTTTTATTCCCGCTATGAAATTTTGATTTTTCGGATTCGTTGGAAAGATATTCCGAATTAGATTCAAAGATTTTTGGTTTCACTAAAATCCGGTTTATTTTGAATCATGTACACTCATTTGAACTTTGAAATCGAATTTTCAAACTACCTCGCCATTTCAGGCTCGTTATATAATTAAAATAAATTATTTATATTCTGACGACGATTCGAATAAATATATACGTTCAAGTCCAATTCAAAATAAATTTCTTGTCGTTATTATTTAAAATAATTCATTTTAAATGTCCAAAATTCGCCAAAATTGCCAAAATAAAAATTTTAAATTGGCTCAGATTTCCGGGTTATTACACATTCCTTAGTTAAAAATGAAGTCAATCAAGTTGAGGTATAACTACCTCTCAGACCTTAACTGAACAACATTTTTAACCTCAAAATAGACAAAGTTCACCTTTTAAATCTTTAACAAACTTCTTACGTAGCTCTCGGATTCTATTTACGAATCCACTTCTTTTACAGAAATCATTTGATTATAACAATCGCGTTATAGCCCCACGCATTCGAGATCTTATAACTTAAATATAACTTTGAATAAATAAATAAACAACTAATTTATTAATGAATAAATAAATCTTGATTTAAAAATGGAAAGTAAATAGCACTTTCCTACATTCGATATAGTCAAATTTAAATGTATAATTCTATCTCGAATAATCTATATTCAATAACTCTCTTTCGAATAACTATATTTGATAACTCTTTCTTTCGAATAAACTATATTCGATAACTCTTTCTTTTGAATAAACTATATTCGATAACTCTTTCTTTCAAATAATTTATATTCGATTCACTCTATTCAAATAACTAATATTCGACTAACTCTATTTGATTAACTAATTCGATTAACTCTAATTCGATTCACTCTATTCGATTAACTAATATTCGATTTAACTTTATTCGATTAACTCTAAACGATTTAACTCTATTTGATTAACTCTAAATGATTTAACTCTATTCGATTAACTCTAAACGATTTAACTCTATTTGATTAACTCTAAACGATTTAACTCTATTTGATTAACTCCATTCGATTCAACTCTATTTCGATTAACTCTAATTAACTCTAATTCGAATAACTAATATTCGATTAACTCTAATCGATTTACTCTATCTCATTCAAATTCCCATTTGAATTTCGATTTCAAAATCCCAATTTTTCTTTATAAATGTTTTTAATTTATAAAATAAGTATTTTAATCCATTATTCACATTGAATGTGAATAATATTTCTTATATATATACCAATTTAGTTTAATTTCATATTTAAAAATAACATTCCATTTCCAAATTCTATTTATACTTTTATTTGTATAATTATTTCTACAAATCCTCCTTTTAACTTCTAACAGTTAAAATCTCATTAGAATTCCCTTTTATAAATGTTGAATTTAAATTCTATTAACCTATCGGTGTTAAAACCGATTTCTACTTCTTTATATAAATTCAGATTTATATATTCGAATTATCCAATGATAAATATTTTTCTTAATTTATAAACATCGTTTATAAATTAATCTTCTCAATTTATCTGTTAAAAACAGATACCCATTTAATTATACTTTAAATAATCTTCTCCACTTATTCTCTTTTATAAAATTTTATTCATTTTATAAAATACTTCCTTTTATAATGCACTAATTATTTCCCAAATATTTACTTTTCTAGTTATCCTATTTATTTTCCAATATTTCCTTTCCAATTCTATTGTAAATGTTTTACAAATATTTCCCTTTCAATTCTATTTGTAAATGTTTTACAAATATTTCCCTTTCAATTCTATTTGTTAACTTTTTACAAATATTTCCCTTTCAATTCTATTTGTAAATGTTTTACAAATATTTCCCTTTCAATTCTATTTATTTTACATATGATTCTTTTTATAAAATACATTGATTTTATAAAATCCTAAAATTCAATATCCATTTTGTAATTCCTTTTTTTAAAATCATTTGATTTTACATAATTATTGTAATGTCCCATACTCGATGTAATAATTAATTTTTTTAATTATTTATATAGTGATTTGGAGAATTAAATGGTCGTTTAATTAAATTATATTGAATATTTAATATAATAATTAAATACTATATTTAATTCTAAAATAATCAGAATTAGCTGAAATAGCAATATTGTGTGAAAAGGACAATTCAAATATATAATTCAGTTTGAAATTGAATTACGATAACGAATATATTATTTAAACGAAGTTAGAACGTAGAATTTTAATATAATTATAATCGAGCTCCAAATGGCGCGGCAGTTCGCTATTTGGCGATTTGAACTTCAACTGAATATACAAAATCCGATTTAAATCAGATTTCTGTGAAACAAGAAACGTTCGGAGCTGGTGAAGTATATTTTTCTAATAGAAGAGAAAAATCTGGATTTCGTCATGTAGATTTTGATTTATGTCCAAATCAAATTTTAGAAAAGTCGTTATGGAATTCCTTTATAATTTATAAAGGAATTATTAATATTTAAAAAAAGGGATTTCATTATAAATCGAATATCCATTTAATCAGGATTTAAATATCGAGTTAGAAATTCGTATGTGAATATATACGATAATATTTATTTATAAATATTTAATTTAACTGTTATTAAATATATTTAATGTTTAATTGGGTTATTTAGAGCTTTAAAAAAGCTAGTTTTGCAAACGACCTCAGAATTAGACGAAATTAATTTTGTCGGATCCGCAATGTTAAATTATTGTTGGAGGTCAAGTTTCGTGATTTTTGAAGTCAGTATGTGGCCGTACGGGATTTTAATGTGAAAAACAGCCAGTATTTTGATGGTTAAAAATATGCTATGTAAGAAAACAGAGTCGGAATTCGACGAAACCAGATTTGTTGGGTACGTAATGTCGGACTGTAGCTGCATGTCCAATTTCAGGATTTTTGGGTATCATATGTGATCACACGAATTTTTAGAAGGCAATAACGAATAATAAACAAAAATATCTTTGAAAATATCTAGATATTTAGGTTCACTATAAATACCTCCCTTTAGCGTTCCCTAAGACCTAATTCATTCTCTGTTAAATGCCTCTTTAAGCCGCCACTCAAAGGAAAAACGAGAGCTTCAAAAATCACAATAATTCATATACAATCTCTTAAATCACATAATATATATATTTGAGTTCCTTAATGGATTATCTTCAAGTCTATAACCATTTCAACTTGCTCGACGTTAGTTTATGGGTTGCCGCAAAATTACAGCGATGGGTTCAAGACTAGGGTTCAGGGTTTGATAACATTGGGGATTTGATTAATGTTTTTGATCTTGTTTTCGGAACCTAGAAGGAAAATCGCACCTTGCTTGGGATTTTTGAGGGGATCCGACGCTGAAGGTGTCGCTACCACTGTAGTGGGGCTTCTTGACGCGTCTGAAAGGGGGAAACAGACCTCGAGATTTTGATATTGGAGAGGAGCGGATTTCGGAGAGGAGGGGTGTAGTGGTGTTCTTTTTTGGATTTATGAAGTGATGAAGGATATTTAGGGGGTTGAACTCCAGTGTATCGCGTCTAGAATACACTAAGCGGAAGGTGGATCCATACCTTGTCATAATTGGAAATCCATTATCCAATAAGCGCTCGCTGTTTTGATTGTATACTATATATGTAGAACGTGAGATGAAAGCGTTTCTACTAAATGATTATTATATTGTGGTTGATAGACACTATTATAATATCAATGAGTTTTGATATAAAGTTTATTTTGGATTCTCATAACGGAAAAACCCATTCTGTTATACGACGTGGTCTTATGAGATATCGTTTAATGGCTCAAACTGTTTTAAATTGTTTTACTCACACCAGTCCCATGACTGACCCGGAGTTGATTTTGTTTTGATTATCCTAAACTCTTGGGTGCCCAATTTTGTACGGGTAGTTAAGCAGTCGGGATTTACAGATACTTGAAGAGCTGGAGCAGGAGGCTTCAGAATTATATAGCTATGGTTTTCCGCTGTGTCGTAAGTGCTGTACTTTGGAAATAATATATATATTCAAGTACGGATGTATATTTTAAAGTTATGTTATATATTATATGTTATTCGTTCCGTTTGAGGTTCGTGTTACTCTGGTGTTGTGATGTTCTTCTTCTTATATTCTAAGTTTCTATCTTATCTATCCTCACCCTCTAACTTCTTTCGTGAACTATCCGGCGTTTTCGATGTTTGAATACTCGACATGGTGTGGTATGTCGAATTTTCTAAGTCGAAAATTTTCGGTACATTACAGTGGAATCAGAGCTTAAGGTTATGTAATTACCTTGGCTCTATGGCGTGGCTTAGTAGAGATGGGGTTAGTAATACCCTAGACTGAGTTTGAGTGTATATATATATAAGAGCGTATTTGTTATTCGATATAAAATCGTTTTATATTGTGCAGATTTATTGGTTGAATTATATATGAGTTCTGGTCGATCAGTTTGATCCACTGTATCGATAGGGGTTTGTAAACACTTGAATACGATGGGTCGACACGATATGTTTTGGAAAGAGGGTAAATGAAAATAATTTTACCCAAAGTATATTTTGATATAGAGAAAATATATATTGGAATTTTTATATATTGGATATATTGGTTGTTATCATAATCGAGTAAGATTATAAATTAAATGGTTATGTAAATAACCAATCAGAATTCATATAAGTGAAATACGTGAAATCAAATGGAGAATCTGAATTTAAATCAGAATTTGAATTAAAACCCTAGAGAATTGGAAAGGTGTTTTTAAATGGATTTGAATTGAATATATGAGAATTGTAAAATCCTGGGAGATTTTAAATTGTTTACAAGCATTTTGAATGGTATTTTGAAACATATTTCAAAGGGGAAATGCTTAGAAATGGTTTTAAAAGTGATATAGAATTGAACTCACTTCGATTGCTGGAAAATAAATTCTGACGATGACAGCTGCATCATCAGTGTTCATTTTCGAGTTTCTAAGTGACAGATTACTACCGAAGATATTGTTTTTGAATTGTTCTGAGAAAAACAAGTTGTTTTGAATCCTGAAAAGGAAAGTTTGATTTCCGGTATGGTAAGCTGTTTGAAATTCCCAGGAATAGACAGTTGAAATAAAAACAAATTTAAATAGAAATTTGTGAAAGCAAATTGGGATTAAAATAAATCCAGTTAAATGGTAACTGAATTGGATTAGAATGATATCAAGTAAGTTAGTGAATTAAGAATTTGGAAATCAAAAATGGTACTTGAGTTTGAAATGATATTTGGCTTGGATATAAGAAAATGGTTGTGTTGGAGATAGAAGTGATTGGAGTTTGATTGGGATGACATTGGTATATGCTGAATTAGCAGTAGATGTGAAGGATATAATTTATGTCTGACAAAAAGGTACTAGTTTATATTTCATATGGTTTGATGAGCCGAATCGGCAAGCCGCTTGGCTGTTTGATTTTCTTTTTGGTTGGAGATGGCCTAGATAGGCGAGTTGGAGTTTGAGCTATTGACCAGTATAAAGGAGGTGCTAGCGAAATTTTTTGAAAGGTTAAGGTGTTAGAAAATTTTCAGGATTTTTGAAAATATTCGTTAATAGAAATAAATTAATATTTTAATTAATTAAATTGGTTCAGTTGAAGCTGAAATTTAGAAGTGAACAAATAAGTTCTAACCAGTCAATAGGGTTTATTTTCTACCTTTGCAATTTCGAGGATGAAATTATTTTAAGGGGGGAAGAATGTAATGTCCCGTATTTTTACGTTGTAATAATTTATTTATTTAATTATTTATACACTGATTTAGAGAATTAAATGGTCGCTTAATTAAATTTTATTGAATATTTAATTAATATAATAAATAAATAATATATTTAATTCTGAAATAATCAGAATTAGCTGAAATGACAATATTATGTGAACTGGACAGTTCAAATATATAATTCAGTTTGAAATTGAATTACGATAATGCATATATTATTTAAACGAAGTTTGAACGCAAAATTTTAATATAATTATAATTAAGCTCCAAATAGCGCGGCAGTTCGTTGTTTGGCGATTTGAACTTCAACTGAATATACAAAATCGTTTTAAATCAGATTTCTGTGAAACAAGAAACGTTGGAGCTAGTGAAGTATATTTTTCTAATGGAAGAGAAAAATCGGGATTTCGTCGTGTAGATTTTGATTTATGTCCAAATCAAATTTTAGAAAAGTCGCTATGGAATTCCTTTATAATTTATAAAGGAATTATTTATATTTAAAAAAAGGGATTTCATTATAAATCGAATATCGATTTAGTCAAGATTTAAATATCGAGTTAGAAATTCATATAGGAATATTGTGGAGAAGTATGATATCGTATGTGAATATATACGATAATATTTATTTATAAATATTTAACTTAATTGTTATTAAATATGTTTAATATTTAAATGGGTTATTTAGAGCTTTAAAAATAACCGGTTTTGCAAACGACCTCAGAAGTAGACGAAACTAATTTTGTTGGATTCGCAATGTTAAATTATTGTTAGAGGTCAAATTTCATGATTTTTGAAGTCAGTATATGGCCGTACGGGATTTTAATGTGAAAAACAGTCAGTATTTTGACGGTTAAAAATACGCTGTATGAGCAAACGGAGTCGAAATTTGACCAAACCAGTTTCGTTGGGTCCGTAATGTTGAACTGTAGTTGCATGTCCGGTTTCGTGATTTTTGGGTATCGTGTGTAATCACACGAATTTTTAGAAGGCAATATCGAATAATAAACAAAAATATCTTTGAAAATATCTAGATATTTAGGTTCACTATAAATACCCCCCCTTTAGCGTTCCCTAAGACCTATTCATTCTATGTTAAATGCCTCTTTAAGCCGCCACACAAAGGAAAAACGAGAGCTTCAAAAATCACAATAATTCATATATAATCTCTTAAATCATATAATATATATATTGGAGTTGCTTAATGGATTATCTTCAAGTCTATAATCGTTTCAACCTGCTCGACGTCAGTTTTTGGGTTGCTGCAAAATTACAGCGATGGGTTCAAGACTAGGGTTCAGGGTTTGATAACATTGGGGATTCGATTCATGTTTTCGATCTTGTTTTCGGAACCTATAAGGAAAATCACACCTTGCTTGGGATTTTTGAGGGGATCTGATGCTGAAGGTGTCGCTACCACTGTAGTGGGGCTTCTCGACGCGTCTGAAAGGGGGAAACCGAGCTCGAGATTTTGATATTGGAGAGGAGCGGATTTCAGAGAGGAGGGGTGTGGTGGTGTTCGTTTTTGGATTTATGAAGTGATGAAGATTATTTGGGGGATTGAACTCCAGTGTATCGCTTCTAGAGTACACTGAGCGGAAGGTAGATCCATACCTTGTCATAATTGGAAATCCATTATCCAATAAGCGCTCGCGGTTTTGATTGTATACGATATATGTAGAACGTGAGATGAAAGCGTTTCTGCTAAATGATTATTATATTGTGGTTGATAGACACTATTATAATATCAATGAGTTTTGATATAAAGTTTATTTTGTATTCTCATAAGGGAAAAACCAGTTTCGTTATACGGCGTGGTCTTATGAGATATCGTTTAATGGCTCAAACTTTTTTAAATTGTTTTACTCACACCAGTCCCATGACTGACCCGGAGTTTATTTTGTTTTGTTTTCCTTAAACTCTTGGGTGCCCAATTTTGTACAG
The DNA here is from genome assembly GCA_030737875.1 of Allium sativum. NCBI lineage: Eukaryota > Viridiplantae > Streptophyta > Magnoliopsida > Asparagales > Amaryllidaceae > Allium > Allium sativum. The sequence continues at coordinate 222,639,539 of CM060912.1, read as the reverse complement.
GAAGTCAAGCAAGCGGGATTTACAGATACTTGAAGAGATGGAGCAGGGGGCTTCAGAATTATATAGCTATGGTTTTCCGCTATGTTGTAAGTACTGTAGTTTGGAAATGATATGTATATTCAAGTACAGATGTATATTTCAAAGTTATGTTATATATTATATGTTATTCGTTCCATTGTGAGGTTCGTGTTACTCTGATGTTGTGATGTTCTTCTTCTTCTTCTATTCTAAGTTTCTATCTTATCTATCCTCACCCTCTAACTTCTTTCATGAACTATCTGACGTTTTCGATGTTTGAATACTCGACATGGTGAGGTATGTCGAATTTTCTAAGTCGAAAATTTTCGGTATGTTATAATTATATTTCATTTTAGTATACACTTTGAAAATACCGTTTCTACATTACAGTATTCCATGTGGTATTTAACATACCACATAGCAATGATCAATATCATCCAAACACTCATTATCAACAACAGATTATATATATCACATCATATATCACAATATATGAAAACAGTAAAATAAATGTTGAGGAGTCCTGTTGTATTCCTCCGACCTGTTTCCCTGCATCCACAGATGTTACACAGTATAATTCATGTCAATTCCAATTAAATATGACATATTCTGATGAACAGAATAAATGTTTGTTTAATGATATGTGTGTATATCGTTAACTGTAATTTCAACCAATCAAACAACAATTCAACCAAACAATCATCACACAAAAATTAATCATCATTTATTGTAACACCCCACCTCCGCTAGGGTCACTCACAAAGGGAATGCACTAGCTTTGGTGGAGCATTATCTAGGTAAACATACACAGAAATATTACAAGACAGAACATATAAAACAGCGGAAGAAGAAACAAATTTTATTGCTTTAAAAATCTAGAAAGGTCTAAAGCCTTTTTACAGCAAAATGCCATTAAATCCATTACATCGAAATCTGTCTTGCAATAGTAAAGAAGCATAAAACCATGGTCATAAATCATTCCCCAAGTAAAACAGTAAAGCAAGCCATAGCCAAGGAAAATCCAAGCCGTGCATGAAAGAGCCTTGGAGCTTGGTAAGATCCGAACTAAGCAGTATTCCCACCCTGCGAACCTTGGGGGGGGGGAGAAAAAGAGGCGAAATAAAATGGGTCAGTCATAAAGACTGAGTAAGTCCTAGTGACTTTCAGCATAAAAATAGGTAAAGATAACATGGAATGAATAAACTGAAAATAAACATAAGCATGATGACAAGGTAAGCTACAGGCACGATGAATCAAGTATAACATTCCATGCTTCCTATCAAGAGTATCATCACAAGGTTCCTTCCAAGTACCATATTGTAAGGTTTCTATTAAGTATAACATCGCAAGATTTCTAAGCTTCACCATTCCACTATTTTCTTTGATTTCCTAAATTCTCTGCACCAACTATACTAGTACCCCAACCCATATCATCGTTTCCGTGTATATGTACAGTCCCTTGCCGTATATCGTACGGGTTTCATCACGTATTTTTATACTAATTCGACGTAGTGCCACCATTCTTGAAGTCGTTTGGACTGCAACCCTTGTTCTGGCTAGGTTTCCTTATCATGAACTATCGCGTGTTCAACTAGGATTTATGCCACCTAGGACCACTAGGGATTATGCTACCTATTGAACGTTTCCTAGATTCGATTAGGGTTTATGCCACCTAGGACCACTAGGGATTATGCTACCTAACGAACAACACCCTTTTTCCACGTAACGATTTATTAATCGATCGGCTCCCTACAAGTCCTAGCACATTCATGAGTCTGTGTCATACGGCCCAATCACGAAATGTAGTCACCTATGCTAGGTCCACCATAGGGTGTATCAAGCCCTAGGGTGCCAACCACCGACATGAATCAAGTACGCACAGTGTAAACCTACAGGTACCCAATGCCTGTTTTTCAACTCCGGACTACGTGCACGACCACAGTCCGTCTGAACCTACAATGGCGCACCAACTTAGCCGTCGTTCTGGTCGCTTACAATCAGCCCAGTAATCATGCCCCATCCTGCCTAGTTCTAGGGTGCCGTGATACATCTAGTGGGTTACTGCTGAAAAGGACCGCGCAACTAGGGTTTCCGTTCAGTAGGTTAAGTGCTGTCATTTAAATTCGAGACTTAACCCCATTAGTCTAGCATGTCAAGTTGGTTAAGTGTTGCCAATCAAGTTTGTGACTTAACCCGCCTACGTGTCATGTCAAATTGGCTGAGTGTTGTCGTTCAAGTTCATGACTTAGCCCAACGAATCATCTGTCAAGTTGGTTAAGTATATTCAAGCGGTTCATGACTTAACCATATCAAATCATCGTGTTAAATTGGTTAAGTATATTCAAGCGGTTCATGAATTAACCCTATCAAATCATCGTGTCCAATTGGTTAAGTATATTCAAGCGGTTCATGACTTAACCCTATCAAATCATCGTGTCCAATTGGTTAAGTATATTCAAGCGGTTCATGACTTGACCCTGTCAAATCATCGTGTCCAATTGGTTAAGTATATATTGATTAGCCCACCTACTTATCATGTTGTGACGGTTAAGTGTTACCCTCTGTTGTTACTTAACCTTACCATGCATCAGGTTATATCGGTTGGGTGTTGTCAACCTATTCAAGTTAGCCCAACCCATCCGCTAGTCATGTTATAACGGTTAAGTGTCATTAGCCTAGCCACGTTACTTTACCCACCCATTCATAACATATTGGTTGATCCTACATTTATAAGTTTTACATGTTCTTAACTCATACCGGTTAGGTCCATATTTACATGTCAAATTTCCATGTCATCCCACCTAACCCTCTAACCATACCCACATCTTATTATGGTTAGTATTCCTTAATTCAATCATTATGACGAACGAATCATGACCTCTCACATTAGACCGTGCATTTTGTGGCCACTGGATTTGCCGGGCGGTTCCGGGCAGATTTACACCACAAACTGGGTCTAACCTCGTGTCATAAACAGTTACGCCTACAATTTGGCCTTCGACCTCTCACATTAGACTGACACTTTGTGGCTACTGGATTTGCCGGGCGGTTCCGGGCAGATTTACACCACAAACTGAGTCTAACCTCGTGTCAAAGGTTCATTAATGGTCGTATTCCACCCAAAACCCCAATATCAGTTCATGTGTTTAACCTATAGAAATGTTCATGATTCACGTTTTTGCCCAAAACGTATTCCCAAATTATTATCATAATTCACTATAAGGTTATGCCAAGTTATAGCCTTTTATTTACAATACATGCCAATTACCCAAAACCCAACTTAGGCGCGTTCATATTAAATCTCTACTAAGTCATAAGTTATCATATATGTTTCAACTCCAAAATTAACATATGCCCAAGTTCAAGATTACATGTAAATTTTACATATGCCCAATTCGTACCAAATTTACATATGTTCAGTTTATGTCGTTTTACATGTATGCCAATTTTATGCCATTTTACCATATCAAGTTCTAGCCAAAATTACATGTATCCAGTTTCATATCCAATAAACCCAAATCATGATTCATGATGTAGTTATCCCAAACTATAACCTTTTTTATTACAGTACATGTCAGTTGCCAAAGTTCATAATACATGTTTATACAAACTATCAAGTTTACGATTGCTTTCATGTTCAAATTCTCTATTCTACATATGCCTAATTAACATAAGCCCAATCTTTTGATTTAATTTACATAGTCCCAAACTCGTGATTTAATTTACATGCCAATTCATGTATGCCCAAACTTGCAATTTCAATTATATTGACAATACCCAAATATCCAATTTCATGTTAATGGTAGTAATACCCAAATATCCAATTTTTATGTTATGCCATCAATTCCACCAAACACATATATTCCACTAGGCCATATACCAATATTTCCCCCGTATACCATCGCATGTATATCGTAGTTTAGGCCTAGGCCCGAAATTGACCTAGGTTCATCAAAAGAAAATAAATAGGGGAAGGTAGAATTTTGCATAAAAATAAGATCAAAGAGAAAAACATCATCACAGGCATGAAGATTACAACTTAGTAATAATATCAATATGAATCAAGAAAACTGATTTACAACAGGCTGAATAGATCATAAACTAGACATGGGAATAAAGATAGACAAGTCTCAAAACTCAAGATCCAAGAAGCAACAAAAATAGAACGATAAACATACTTAAATCCAATTTCACTTCATCACATGCCCATATTATATTTAAATATTTTAATCTGAAAATAACTAGAACTTACAGGGCATGGCTAACGAATTAAGAACTGAAATTGTCATAGAACGTTGTAGTAGTGTTGTTTTATTGTTTGAACCATTGTTGAAGCTTTGTTCTTCGAATTGATTTGAGTTTGAATGCTTAAGCTTTAATTTGGGAGCGGCGGCCATGGTTCAAGAGGGAGTTCAGCAGCATAATAGTGTAAAAATGATTTGTTGTGAATTAGGTTAGGTCTAAGGGTGTTTTTATAGGTGTAGCAACTAGTTTATGCCCTTACATTAATCCTAGAATCAATCCGGACCATCAAAACATGTCTCAGGCTTCAAAAATGAGTTCTGGGTCAAAACAGGCCGACCAGGTCGACCTGTAAGGGGGGGAGGTCGACACTATGGTCGACCTGGGGGGTAGGTCGACCCTATGGTCGACCTGGGGGGGGCGTAGGTCGACCCCCTGGTCCAGTGCTGCCTGAAAACTGCTGAAACTTGTACAGGCCATAACTTCTTCATCCGGGCTCCGATTTTTGAAAACTCAGACTCTATTTCATGTAAAATTTCGAGAAGAACACAATGGAATAACCCGTTTCCCCTGATTCTAACTTTAAAATTTAATTCTGCCTTGATTTCTTGTTTTAACATGTTATAAAAATACGGGTTGTTACATTCTCCCCTCCTTAAAGGATTTCGTCCCCGAAATCTTCAAGTTAAGAAGAATGTGTCCTACCATCCAATCATCCATCTACTCAATCATCAATCACAGGCATCCATTGTCCTTAAAAGATTTCTAATGTTGTATGAACATATGCAGAAAGTGTGTGTATATGTTCCTTATCTAATGCAAATGATCAGGCCTGATTGATCTTTTTAAAAGCAAAATATGTTTAGTGCCATGAATCCAATATGTTTGCAAATAGTCCTAGTCATATAAACACTATATGTGTGCACGAACATCCATCCATATGCAACATCCACATGATAACACATTCAATTACATCCACAAACAAGTATAAACATTCATGCATATGCAATATGAGATGTGACTGAGCCGATCTAGTGCCTAATGTGTGTTCATGCATCCACGAGCAACAACTAGCAACCACTTGCAACCACTTGCAACCATCAACCATAACATGTCTCAAACACATGTTTACATCCATTAGTTCCTACCTAAAGGTATAACCGAATGATAGAAGCAAGTAAAGAAAAACTTTGTACCCTAAACACCAGCCCAAAACCAATATATATGATTCTAGGAAACCAAGCATGATAAACTCCTTTTAGGTCGCAAGAAATCCCTTCCAAAAACCAACCCATATCCTATAAAGCCCAAAAAGTTTAGTCAACCCAACGGACATCCTCAAACCCCAACATATATCACAACCAGATGAGTCATACTCCTTATGGGGTTTGCAACAGAAATAAGATTGAGAATAGGACCGAGAGGACATACATAAAAGATAGCATGCAAGTAAGCTCTACAGGAAAAGAGGGATCAAGGATATACTCTTAAAAAGAGATATGATGCGCGTATCTAGTCTTCAATCTTCTAAGTCGCATTTCCTTGAGCTTAACTCCATTGTGCTTTGTCCGTCTTTAACTTCATTATTTCTTAATTCTTGTTTCCAAAATATGAGTTGGAACTCATTTCACTGTTGTCTCTCGTCCCATTTTCCCTTATCCTCCTTTTAGTATACTCGGCTCAAACATAACTGCGTACTCATGGTTTCATGCAAGCTCTCCAAAATTCACTAGTGAATCCTGGATCTCGTTTATAGGGTATTCCATGCATAAGGATTATCTCTTGCAAATAAACAGATGTCAACCACGTTGCCATGTGTACTTACTAAGGTGATTTTCTATATATCATGCATAAGCGAAATGAACCATCCGCCTTAGAGGCGAACACTACTCGAGCGGATTGATAAATATATCAAGAGATTCTAGGTAACTAACCATGGCAGAACCCTAAGGGTTACACTAGACTTCGAGGGCATTACCAAGGCAAGTCAAGCGTCTAACTACCCTCTTTTCATACTCGAGAATGGTATCATTTTTGGAAAACCACTCCATCCCTAGAATCAACCCATTGCCCAAAAACATAAGCATTACTTCTAAACTCAACACTTAGCATAGACATTCTCAAATCCAAACAAGTCATGAATAAATGAGCCGATTCCCCACAGGATTTGAGACAAAAACGAGATCCTCTACTACGCTAGTACTAAGGTGCAGAGATTCAACTATCAAAGAAGAAATAAAAAGGATGCGGTGTACCATAATCAAAAAGGGTATGAACAAGATAGAAATATTAACTAGACTTTCCTATAGAAACACTTCTACCTTCTTGTTCTAAGCCTCATTCGCCTTAACCACTCTTATCCCCTCTTATATAACGTGTTAACAGGTCTTTCAAGAACTACCTCCATCGCACAGCAACCCTATAAATCTTGAAATAAGATCGGTCGCAGATGGAACTAATGTGACTACAGATGGAGGAAAGAAAGGAAAAGGGATTCGAATAAGGAAACAAAGGATAATGCTAATGGCCTTTGGGGAATAGCCTTTAAAAATAAAACTTTTCTTTAAAAATGCTTCTTTGTAAATGGTTTTGAAAATAATTTCAAAAGGTTTTAAAAAATTTTGCCCAGTCTGGTAACCTTCTGCTCTGATACCAAATGTAACACCACACCTCCGCTAGGGTCACTCACAAAGGGAATGCACTAGCTTTGGTGGAGCATTATCTAGGTAAACATACACAGAAATATTACAAGACAGAACATATAAAACAGTGGAAGAAGAACCAAATTTTATTGCTTTAAAAATCTAGAAAGGTCTAAAGTCTTTTTACATCAAAATGCCATTAAATCCATTACATCGAAATCTGTCTTGCAATAGTAAAGAAGCATAAAGCCATGGTCATAAATCATTCCCCAAGTAAAACAGTAAAGCAAGCCATAGCCAACGGAAATCCAAGCCGTACATGAAAGAGCCTTGGAGCTTGGTAAGATCCGAACTAAGCTGTATTCCCACCCTGCGAACCTGGAGGGGGGGAACGGAAGAAAAAGAGGCAAAATAAAACGGGTTAGTCATAAAGACTGAGTAAGTCCTAGTGACTTTCAACATAAAAATAGGTAAAGATAACATGGCATGAATAAACTGAAAACAAACATAAGCATGATGACAAGGTAAGCTACAGGCACGATGAATCAAGTATAACATTCCATGCTTCCTATCAAGAGTATCATCACAAGGTTCCTACCAAGTATCATATTGCAAGGTTTCTATTAAGTATAACATCACAAGATTTCTAAGCTTCACCATTCCACTATTTTCTTTGATTTCCTAAATTCTCTGCACCAACTGTACTAGTACCCCAACCCATATCATCCTTTCCGTGTATATGTACAGTCCCTTGCCGTATATCGTACGGGTTTCATCACGTATTTCTATACTACTTCAACGTAGTGCCACCATTCTTGAAATCGTTTGGACTGCCATCCTTGTTCTGGCTAGGTTTCCTTATCATGAACTATCACGTATTCAACTTGGATTTATGTCACCTAGGACCACTAGGGATTATGCTACCTATTGAACGTTTCCTAGATTCGATTAGGGTTTATGCCCCCTAGGACCACTAGGGATTATGCTACCTAACGAACAACACCCTTTTTCCACGTAACGATCTATTAATCGATCGGCTCCCTACAAGTCCTAGCTCGTTCATGTGTTTGTGTCATACGGCCCAATCACGAAATGTAGTCACATGTGCTAGGTCCACCATAGGGTGTATTAAGCCCTAGGGTGCCAACCACCGACACGAATCAAGCATGCACAGTGTAAACCTACCGGTGCCCAATGCCTGTTTTTCAACTCCGGACTACGTGCACGACCATAGTCCGTCTGAACCTACAATGGCGCACCAACTCAGCCGTCATTCTGGTCTCTTACAATCAGCCCAGTAATCGTGCCCCATCCTGCCTAGTTATAGGGTATCGTGATACATCTAGTGGGTTACTGCTGAAAAGGACCGCGCAACTAGGGTTTCCGTTCAGTAGGTTAAGTGTTATCATTTAAATTCGAGACTTAACCCCATCAGTCTAGCATGTCAAGTTGGTTAAGTGTTGTCATTCAAGTTCGTGACTTAACCCGCCTACGTGTCATGTCAAATTGGCTAAGTGTTGTCATTCAAGTTCATGACTTAGCCCTACGAATCATCTGTCAAGTTGGTTAAGTATATTCAAGCGGTTCATGACTTAACCCTATCAAATCATCGTGTTAAATTGGTTAAGTATATTCAAGCGGTTCATGACTTAACCCTATCAAATCATCGTGTCCAATTGGTTAAGTATATTCAAGCGGTTCATGACTTGACCCTATCAAATCATCGTGTCCAATTGTTAAGTATATATTGATTAGCCCACCTACTTATCATGTTGTGACGGTTAAGTGTTACCCTCTTTTGTTACTTAATCTTACCACGCATCAGGTTATACCGGTTGAGTGTTATCAACCTATTCAAGTTAGCCCAACCCATCCGCTAGTCATGTTATAACGGTTAAGTGTCATTAGCCTAGCCACGTTACTTAACCCACCCATTCATAACATATTGGTTGAGCCTACATTTATAAGTTTTACATGTTCTTAACTCATACCGGTTAGGTCCATATTTACATGTCAAATTTCCATGTCATCCCACCTAACCCTCTAACCATACCCACGTCTTATTATGGTTAGTATTCCTTAATTCATTCATTATGACGAACGAATCATGACCTCTCACATTAGACCGTGCATTTTGTGGCCACTGGATTTGCCGGGCGGTTCCGGGCAGATTTACACCACAAACTGGGTCTAACCTCGTGTCATAAACCATTACGCCTACAATTTGGCTTTTGATCTCTCACATTAGACTGACACTTTGTGGCTACTGGATTTGCGGGGCGGTTCCGGGCAGATTTACACCACAAACTGAGTCTAACCTCGTGTCAAAGGTTCATTAATGGTCGTATTCCACCCAAAACCCCAATATCAGTTCATGTGTTTAACCTACAGAAATGTTCATGATTCACGTTTTTGCCCAAAACGTATTCCCAAATTATTATCATAATTCACTATAAGGTTATGCCAAGTTATAGCCTTTTATTTACAATACATGCCAATTACCCAAAACCCAACTTAGGCGCGTTCATATTAAACCTCTACTAAGTCATAAGTTATCATATATGTTTCAACTCCAAAATTAACATATGCCCAAGTTCTAGACTACATGTAAATTTTACATATGCCCAATTCATACCAAATTTACATATGTTCAATTTATGCCATTTTACCATATCAAGTTCTAGCCAAAATTACATGTATCCTGTTTCATACCCAATAAACCCAAATCATGATTCATGATGTAGTTATCCCAAACTATAACCTTTTTTATTACAGTACATGTCAGTTGCCCAAGTTCATAATACATGTTTATACAAACTATCAAGTTTACGATTGCTTTCATGTTCAAATTCCCAATTCTACATATGCCTAATTAACATAAGCCCAATCTTTTGATTTAATTTACATAGTCCCAAACTCGTGATTTAATTTACATGCCAATTCATGTATGCCCAAACTTGCAATTTCAATTTTATTGACAATACCCAAATATCCAATTTCATGTTAATGGTAGTAATACCCAAATATCCAATTTTTATGTTATGCCATCAATTCCACCAAACACATATATTCCACTAGGCCATATACCAATATTTTCCCCGCATACCATCGCACGTATATCGTAGTTTAGACCTAGGTTCGAAATTGACCTAGGTTCCTCAAAAGAAAATAAATAGGGGAAGGTAGAATTTTGCATAAAAATAAGATCAGAGAGAAAAACATCATCACAGGCATGAAGATTACAACTTAGTAATAATATCAATATGAATCAAGAAAACTGATTTACAACAGGCTGAATAGATCATAAACTAGACATGGGAATAAAGATAGACAAGTGTCAAAACTCATGATCCAAAAAGCAACAGAAATAGATCGATAAACATACTTAAATCCAATTTCACTTCATCACATGCCTATATTATATTTAAATATTTTAATCTGAAAATAACTAGAACTTACAGGGCATGGCTAACGAATTAAGAACTGAAATTGTCATAGAACATTGTAGTAGTGTTGATTTATTGTTTGAACCATTGTTGAAGCTTTGTTCTTCGAATTGATTTGAGTTTGAATGCTTAAGATTTAATGTGGGGGTGGCGGCCATGGTTCAAGAGGGAGTTCAACAGCATAATAGTGTAAAAATGATTTGTTGTGAATTAGGTTAGGTCTAAGGGTGTTTTTATTGGTGTAGCAACTAGTTTAGGCCCTTAGATTAACCCTAGAATCAATCCGGACCATCAAAACATGTCTCAGGCCTCAATAATGAGTTCTGGGTCAAAACAGGCTGACCAAGTCGACCTGTAAGGGGGGGAGGTCGACACTATGGTCGACCTGGGGGTAGGTCGACCCTATGGTCGACCCCTTGGTCCAGTGCTGCCTGAAAACTGCTGAAACTTGTACAGGCCATAACTTCTTCATCCAGACTCCGATTTTCGAAAACTCGGGCTCTATTTCATGTAAAATTTCGAGACGAACGCAATGGCGTAACCCATTTCCCCTGATTCTGACTTTAAAATTTAATTCTACCTTGATTTCTTGTTTTAACATGTTATAAAAATACGGGTTGTTACATTTACCAGTACTAGATTATATTTATAAAAATATAATTTAAATAGAGTTAGTGAGTTTTACTCACCTTGGTTGATTATCGTTAAATAACGATAATCGATCGTCGATTTAGATTGGTCAATTTATTTTGCAATAAATTATAATGAGCTCTGATTCACTCCCAGTTGGTTCCATGTTGTAGTGTCCGTCCCTATGATCCCAATGGATCCTGTTTTGCTGAATTCGGTTAACATATGAGCAATTTATGGTTATTACAAGTTTATACAATATTTAAATGGATTTTAAATTTAAAGCTAGACTAATTATTTTTGAATTCGGGCCTCACCATTTTAGCCCAACCCGTCTTTAATTCAAACCCACTACTGCAATTCCTTCTTCCCGATTTAAGAAAATCCCTTCACCTCAAATTCGCTCCATACTCCATGAAAATCCAAACAAGAACTATCAAACATCTCCTCATCTAAGTCTACATGCCATTGTACCAATTTGTTTTAACTCGCAGGTACAAGGAGATTCTGACGTCTGCTCCTCAATCCCTTGTTTCATTCGAAAGCCATTAATGAATTTCACTTCACCTCAAACCTCTCCATTTCTTCACTAATATCAGAGCAATGTCCACTACAAAACTCCTCTTATACTCCTCTTCCCGAGCACTCCATCCTGATCATAATATTTTCAGATCCTGTATCATGATTCCCATCGCGTTCTCAACTCCACTCCTCCCTCCAATACACCACTAATCCACAAATGGCCGACACCTTTGATCATCCCTTCGCAATCTCATCATCACAACACCATTTTCACGGACCTCAAAGTCCCCTTTCTCAACGCGTCGAACTGGGTATCACGTAGAAACTCAAAGCAGACATCAACCCTTTTTTAATTCCAGAAAATCCCAAAACTTCCAACAAGCTGCTAAATCACCTCAAGAATCCAAGTCTAACATTTATTTCATCAAACTGTGCTTCAATATCGCGAATAGAGAAGCCCTAGGTGCTGCGGTGAATTTTCCAGTTCCAGGAACGATGCCGAGATCCACGAAAATCACACGAGAATGAAGAGATACTTGCAAAGAGTTCAAAAATACATCTATTTCGATTTACAGATTTTTCTATGAATTCTTTTGATTTTTATAACTTGTGTTCTTGCTGAAAGAGGATAGAAAAGTGCCGGCGTGGTCTTTTGACCAATGAAATGGAAGTCTGGGGGTTTAGCTAATTGAGAGAGTATTTATAGGGAGAACCTTAGCTTAGAAAATAAGTTATCAATTATATCTTTATTGAATCCTTGATCTAAAAATTCCTATAATTACCTACGATACCCAAAAATCATGAAAATGGACAAATAACTAGAGTTTGACATTACGGACCCAACGAAACTGGTTTCGTCGAATTCCGACTCCGTTTGCTCACACAGCGTGTTTTTAACCATTAAAATATCGACTGTTTTTCACATTAAAAATCCGTACGGCTACATAATGACTTCAAAAATCACGAAACTTGAAATCTAACAAAAATTTAATACTACAGATCCAACAAAACTGGTTTCGTCGAAAACGGAGGTCATTTGCAAAACAGGCTATTTTTAAAGCTCTAAATAACCCATTTAAATATATAAATATATTTAATAACAATTAAATTAAATATTTATCAATAAATATTATCATATATATATATATATATATTCATTAGAATACCATACAGCTCCAGAATATTTCTATCTGAATTTATAACTCGACATTTTCAAAGCCAAATTAAATACGTATTCAATTTATATTGAAATTCCTTTTATATATCGTTATAAATTATATATGAATTCCATAACGACTTTTCTAAAATTTGATTTGGACATAACTCAAAATCTACCCGAAGAAATCCCGATTTTTCTCTTCCACTAGAAAAATATACTTCACCAGCTCCGTATGTTTCTTATTTCACAAAAATTCGACTTAAAACGGATTCTGTATTTTCAGTTGAAATTCGAATCGCCAAATTACGAACTGCCACGCCATTTCGAGCTCGATTATAATTAAAATATAGTTATACATTCAAACTTCATTTATATAATATATTCGTGAATATAATTCAACTCTAAACTGAACTATATATTTTATATAATCTAAATTACAAAATATTGTGAATTCCGCTATTTTTGATTATTTCTGAATTAAATATATTATTATACTATTTATATTAATTAAATAATCCATATAATTTAATTAAACACCCATCATATTCTCTAAATCACTATTTTAAATAATTAAATAAAGTAATTATTATACCGTAAAAATATGGGACATTACACGTACGTCCAATACGGAAGAGAGGTGCTCGCTTATCCGGACGATCAACAAGTACGTCCGGAAAACTACCACTTTAACCTTTTCCTAGGAGCGACCCAGTGTTGGGCATCAGTAGCCATCCATTCGATGTGAAGATCGCAGGTCTTCAATCACCGTCTTCTATATCTTCGATTTAAATCGTCGTATAATTATTTGAAATGAGATTGAACTCGGTCTTTTCAAATAATTCTCGCATACATATAATTTAAAACAATTCCATATTGTTAATATTATTTAATAACGAGTTATTGCTATTTTTATTTATATAAAAATAGACCAATTTAATTTAACAACGCTTCGGGTCAACAGGTGGCCCTGGCGCTGTTTTTATCAAAATTTGATTTACACATATCTCGAAATCTAACCGTTGGATTTTAACAAAATTTATATCGTTCGAAAGATCTTCCCAAAGGGTCCTAATGGTTCCAGTTTTGGGAAAATCCGATGGTCGGGTCTTTCGGTATAATCGTTTAAAGTTACGATTCCGAAAATGCGAGCTACCATGCGCGATTAGTTTAATTTTAATTTATATTTTTATATATATAAATATAAACCATTTGACGATTCCACTAACGTATTTAACACGTCAAATAAAAGAACGTTTTATTAACATATCATATCTACATGTTCATAATGTCAAATAAAATATATTTTATTTACATGACAATTGAGCTAATGACAAATAAAAGGAATAATTTTTATTTGTATTTCTATTTTTAACTTTAACAAATAAAAAGGAATATTTTATTTGTATATAGTTTCAATGCATGTTTTTACAATAAAAATATTTCTTTAACTTACATACAAATTCTAATGTATGTATTGTTAATAAAAAATGATATTCTAACTTTGCATGCAAATTCTAATATATGCATTGTCAATGAAATGTTATTTTATCCTTGCATACAAATTCTAATATATGCATTGTCAACAAAATGTTATTTTAACTTTGCATATAAATTCTAATATATGCATTGTCAATAAAATGTTATTTTATCCATGCATATAAATTCTAATATATGCATTGTTAATAAAATGTTATTTTATCCTTGCATATAAATTCTAGTATATGCATTGTCAATAAAATTTTAAATTTTCATATAAATTCTAATATATGCATTGTCAGTAAAATGTTATTTTAAATTTGCATATAAATTCTAATATATGCATTGTCAACAAAATGTTATTTTAACTTTGCATATAAATTCAAATACATGCATTGTCAATAAAATGTTATTTTATCCTTGCATATAAATTCTAATATATGCATTGTCAATAAAATGTTATTTTAACTTTGCATATAAATTCTAATATATGCATTGTCGATAAAATGTTATTTTAACTTTGCATATAAATTCTAATATATGCATTGTCAACAAAATGTTATTTTAATTTTGCATATAAATTCTAATATATGTGTTGTAAATAAAATGTTATTTTAACTTTGCATATAAATTCTAATATATGCATTGTTAATAAAATGTTATTTTCATTTTTGTTGAAAATTCATTTTTTCCTGTTTTCTTACATTACATTTAAAATGTGAATTTTTAATGTAGACATGTTTTTATTTTAAAACATGAACATTTTTCTAGTTCTTATTTCAATTCAACAAGATGATAAATATGGTTCTTTTCATTTTTTGTTGAAAATTCTAATCCAACAAAATGACAAAAATAGTTCTTTTCATTTTTGTTGAAAATTCTAATTCAACAAAATGACAAAAATAGTTCTTTTCATTTTTTTTTCGAAAATTCTAATTCAACAAAATGACAAAAATAGTTCTTTTCATTATTGTTGAAAATTCTAATTCAACAAAATGACAAAAATAGTTCTTTTCATTTTTTGTTTCAACTAAACCATTAAACAAAAGTAATGATTTTTGTTTTCAACTAAACTTATGAAACAAAAGTGATAATTGTTGTTTCAACTAAAATATGAAACAAAGGTGATAATTGTTGTTTCAACTAAACTATGAAACAAAGGTGGTAATTGTCGTTTCAACTAAACTATGAAACAAAGGTGATAATTGTTGTTTCAACTAAACTATGAAACCAAGGTGATAATTGTTGTTTCAACTAAACTATGAAACAAAGATGATAATTTTAAATGAAATCCTTTTACTATAATCTTTTTATCCTAATCTTTTTATTGTAATCTTATTATTATAATGAAAACAAATTTTTGACGAAAACCATGTTTCATGTAAACAATAAAAATGAGAATTTTATTGTAAATCAATTTGACAAAACTATATTTCATGTCAACAATAAAAATGAACATTTTATTGCTAATCTAAATTTAACAAAACTATGTTTCATGTTAACAATAAAAATGAATATTTTATTGTTAATCTAAATTTGACAAAACTATGTTTCATGTTAACAATAAAAATGAATATTTTTATTGTAAACCTAAATTTGACAAAACTATGTTTCATGTTAACAATAAAAATAAATATTTTATTGTTAATCCAAATTTGACAAAACTATGTTTCATGTTAACTATAAAAATGAATATTTTACTGTAAATCTAAATCTAAACAAACCATGTTTCATATTTCTAAATAAAATATGAAACTTATAATATAAAATCAAGTCCATATTCATAGATCTGAAATAAAAATAAATTTTTTATTTCAAATCGAGATATAACAATAAACTATAGATTCAAATAAAAGAATTAATTTCCATTATAGAACAAGGTCTAACAAACATGAGCATCATAATCAACAATCAACATTCGACAAATTCAAATTCCAAGCGTCACAAATCTGATTTTATTAACATAACTACATGATTCAGAATAGCGAGGAATAATTAAAATTTTTAATTATAAAAATTGAAATCTCACCTTGAGTTTTGAATTCTTCAAAATTTTAGATCGCTCCATTTCAGTTCTGGTCTATCCCATTCTATAGATCTCGGAAATACGATTCTAAAGGTTTTGAAATCATTGAATTCGGATCATATACGAATAAGTTACAATGATTTAAAGTTTTAAAACCCTAAATACATAATTTAATTAATTAAATTATAATCAAATCAAATTACCAACATTCACAATGTTTTTAAATAAGTTGCCTTTCTTCCTCGTTCATCTGTGTAACTCCAGGCCGTTACCAAAACCCATCATCGTACCAAACATTCACCCACCGCACCACCTACGCCGCCCCGTCCTTCGATCTGCCGCCACCACGTCTGAGAGCTCGCCGCCGTCCCCAATCGCCAGGGAGTAGGGTCCACTAGGTGCACCCCATGGAACCAAAAATAGGGTTGAGCAATATTTGGTTCAAGTGGAATTAACCGACCAAACCGGTCCATTTCGGTTGGTTCAGTTCGGTTTTAAAACTAAATCGGTTTGAATTCGGTTAGTAAAATATTTTTTTTTTTTGGTTATCGGTTTAACCGAATTAACCGAACTTTTAATTTATTATCTAATTTTGCAATATTGCTGTACTTTATATAATTAGTTTAGCTATGTAATACATAGACATTTTTTGCAAATAAATCAAATCTTATCATGAACATAAATTTTAATATGTAAAATTTCTCTAAACATGAATTTATGTTTTACCCTAGTGAATTCATCATTTGAAAAATAAGATATCCTTTAAGTTCGGTTAAATCGGTTACCAACCGAATTAACTGAAATTAATTCGGTTCAGGTTTGAAAAAAAATTGGTTTCAATTTGGTTTGAGTTTTTTTAGCTCCAAACAAACCAAACCGACCGAACGCTCACCCCTAGCTAGAAATGGCACCAAACGCCGGCAGTCTTGCCCCTGATTCTGGCCGATCTAAGATGCTAAATCCGATCACGTCCTAATGATTTTGAAGAGTTTAAAAATCTCTTTGATTTTTGCTTTGAAAGGATAATTAAATTCGTATTACAAAGGAAGAAATTGAGGAACGAATATTGGATGATTTTGACCAACTGTTTTTGAAGGAAAAAAAATGAAGGGAAAAAAAGGAAAGGAAAAATAAGAGAATGGAAATATAAGAAATGAGAACATGTAAATAAGACACGTTAAAATAGAGTGAATAGAAATAAATTAATGGAAATAAGGGAAGTAAATTAGTAGAATGATGGAAAGAGATAAATGCGTTATTAATGAAGAAATAAAGTGGAGAGAATGGAGGTAGTGAGTTTAGGGAAAGAAAATTAATGATAGATTGAAACACATGCATTGAATACATGTTAAAATAAGGATGGATGCGTGATTAATAAGGACAATGGAGGAGAGAGAAAGGAGGCGGTGAATTTGAGGAAAGCAGAAAAGAAAGATGGAATAATTTGTCTATCATGTGAATTCACAATGTTGCAAGTTTCTCGGATTTTTCTATGACTTAGTTTACAATTACTATTGTATTTGATTTCATAGAAGAGAATTAATTTGTTCTAATTTAAGAAATTTCTTCAATTAGGAATGAAATCAAATTATTAAATAATTTTGTAATTTATTCCAGTTATGTTTGTCCATGTTATCTTTCTAATGTCATTCTAATTTATGTTGAACCTTCAGGTGTGAAATCTAAATATAATATTGTGGATTATTTTTCTCCAGTTTTGACACTATCAAAATCTATAAAAGAAGGCCAATAATATAATTTTTGTGAGCAAAGAACTAGAAGCAAGATATGCTCTTATTCAAAATAAGATGATGTTGGTTGTTTTACAAAGAAAATATCAAAACCCTTATGATTTACTGGACAAATTTGGAATGAGAATTAATGTGATGATATTCTTTACCATGTAGGCACTATTGGCTTTAATATGGATGTTGATTTTAATTTGTCTTATCATGAAATAAATTTAGCAGTTTGTTTAAAACAATATTAATCACTATTTATATTAAACTTCAATTTGAAATTGCCAATGATAAAAATTTCCTTCTTAATATACTACCCTCTTTAATTCAAAGTTTAAATTACATATAAAGTAAGAACGTTTTTATTACATTAATTGTACTATAAATAATATGGTAATAAATTTAGACTTATTGATCTACTAAAATTAATCACCATTAAAACTTCAAACTTATGTTTAATTACCATTAACTTAATGGTTTGATTAGAAATAAATCAACGATATTTTACTATGTCAATAAATTCTTTGTTCAAAATCAATAAATCCTTCCTTAAATAGACTTTATTGATTTTAGTACTAAAGTCAAATTTTAAACATTCAAATCGGTTCTTTATTGGTTAACATCATAAATTTTGACAACGTTTATCTAAATACTATATTCACAATGCGCCCCTTTAATTTTATTTTAAGAATGAATGTTAAATAATTATCGACAAATTGGATTCCAAGCGTAGGCATATCTTTTCTTACCAAAATTAAGTTCAATATTTATTTCAAAGTTAATCTTATTTTCATTGTTACGGTTCAAACTTGTAATACTGTTAGATCTTGGTAAAAATGTTTGAATGCCATCTCATTTTTAATAGTAAATGTTATGTTCAAAAATAAAAGTCCATGTTCACATTAACCATACATCTTTCCTTTTAAACCAAATTGACAGATCAAAATTAAAATAATTCATTTCTTGATTAATAACGGTAGCAACTCTTGCCTTTCTATAACGTTCGTATTAAACAACAAAGGAATCATAACATTACAAATTCAAACCGGTTAGTCATGTAAATTTCGTTTATTCGGCACAACGTTTATAAATGTATGTATTGGAATTTATTTCTTCTATAATGAACACATTATTTCCAAACAATCTTTCAGCAAAAATTAATAAATCCCATTAATAATATCATAAAATTTATTCAGTATCAACTTATATTCAATAATTTAATTTAATAATTTTCCTAAGTTTGTTTTAAATCAAATAGTATATAAAACTAATTTTATAGTTATTTCAAATTTTTATTTCATAAAAATAACAAATATATACTCCATATTCCTCAAAATAGCTTAAATTAAATTTAAAATTCGTTCTTAAATTCCGGGTTGTTATAATCTCCCCCACTTAAAACTTTTCGTCCCCGAAGAGGAACGAAGCTAAGAAAAGAGACAGCAAGTTCGTATTCTATATCACGATTATGCTCTCTCGTATACGTAATACTCTCAACTCATTCAAGGGCATTACTAACCCCATCTCTAATGAGTTCTTTCATTCTAGGATACTAGTGATCCTTTCTCTAATGAGTATTCTTTTATAGGATATTTCTAATCCTACCTTTGATGAGTCTTTTGTTCCATTCTAATGAATTGTACCCTAAAGATTTGAATTAACCAAAGCTCTAATACCACATGTAATGACCCGAAAATCCCTGCCCTTTGAATCGACCATTAACAACACAGGTCTGATTCAAAAGCTGGAAATCCTCGAATGCACTAACTCTTGGCATACAACACATCAGAACAAATAACAGAAGACTTTTATAAACATTATATTAATGCCACATCAGAGTACATTGAATATAATACAGTGAAAGATTAATTTACAATAAATGTAATACACTACAGCGGAAAACGAATAAATTAACACAGCGGAAGACTACCAATGCTCTGGACACAGCTTTAAGCTTTGATCCAGGTCCTGCTCAATATATCTACAAAATAAGCTACTTGACTGCCCGTGTGGAAAATATGGGCACCCGAGTTTGCAAGTGAAAAAAACTACAGGTCAGTCATGGTGCTGGTATGAGAAATATTTCCTAACTTATCTAACAATACGACTAATCAGAGGACAACACCGCTAACGTGGAATGGATTTAATCCACTGGATTGCCAGTGCATAAGTTTAATAAATTTTTATTCAAAACAACGTAATGCTTTTTAGATAAATGAAATCATTATAAGACTCAAGTCCCATCACACAATGCAATGCAAACCGGAGGATAGAGTTTTACCTTATAATGATCAAACATGCTTGATACGTAGAAAATAATATTTTAATATTATTATTAGTGCCTAATAAGTTGTAAAATACTTCAAAGTAAATGTATCAATCCTAGATGACATAGTACCCCATCCTACTATGTCGCCATATATAAGTTTACAATAAAAAACGTAATGTCATATTGGAAATTGGGTTTCCATCATGAGTCAAGGCTAGGGACGATCTCCTTACCGATTCGAGATACTCTAGCAATGTCTCAGGATCCCCCGCAGTGAACCCTTGGATCCTGCAGGGCCGGTCCACAAATATACCTTAGTGAATTGGCAATTCCTGAACACACGTTCGTTGGTCCTATTGAACCTGTAATTTGGTAACTATCGACCAATAAATCCGAGGTACCTCATAATCCATCAACCACATAAGTAAAATGTAAGGGCTTGCAAAACCCTGATACTACTTTTAGCTAGAAAGAAACGTGTGCATTCCCTACGTTCCCTTGTCCCATTTCTGACTCTTACCGGGGTGTAAGGCTCGCGAGATAATGCTACGCACAAAGCTGTATCGAAATAGGCTATGCTTTAATCATCAACCACAAGGCTCTACTCTTCAACAAAAGCCTTGATCATTTACATCTTGGCATGCCACATTGACAATCCACGCCATGCGATCGATAACCACCAATATAAAACCTCTGAGCTCATGCGTCTCAGAGAACGGTGTTAAGCAAGAGAATAAATTCTCTGCTACCAATCAGATATATATTAAATAGAAATCAATTTACATGGAATGAAATCCAATGTCAGACACACATCCATTTACAAGTCCGTTCTGCGTCTGAACGAAACCGGAGACACCATATTCCTCGTCCTATATGTCCAATACGAAAGAGAGGTGCTAGCTTATCCGGACGATCAACAAGTACGTTGGAACAACTACAACTTTAACCCTTTCCTAGCAGCGACCCTGTGTCGGGCATCAGTAGCCGTCCATTCGATGTGAAGATCGCCAGTCTTCAATCACCGTCTTCTATATCTTCGATTTAAATCGTCGTATAATTATTTGAAATGAGATTGAACTCAGTCTTTTCAAATAATTATCACATATATATAATTTAAAACAATTCCATATCGTTAATATTATTTAATAATGATTTATCGCTATTTTTATTTATATAAAAATAGCCCAATTTTATTTAACGACGCTTCGAGTCAATAGGCGGCCCTGGCGCTGTTCTTATCAAAATTTGATTTACACATATCTCGAAATCTAACAGTTGGATTTAAACAAAATTTATATCGTTGGAAAGTTCTTCCCAAATCAGTCCTAACGGTTCCGATTTTAAGAATATCGGAAGGTCGGATCTTTCGGTATAATTGTTTAAAGTTACGATTCCGAAAACGCGAACTACCGCGCTCGATTCATTTAATTTTAATTTATATATATATATATAACTATATATAAATGTAAACCATTTGACGATTCCACTAACGTATTTAACACACCAAATAAAAGAACGTTTTGTTGGCATATCATATCTACATTTTCGTAACGTCAAATAAATTATATTTTATTTACATGACAACTGGGCTAATGACAAATAAAAAAATTAATTTTTATTCATATTTCTATTTTTAACTTTAACAAATAAAAAGGAGTATTTTATTTGTATATAGTTTCAATGCATGTTTTGACAATAAAAATAATTCTTTAACTTACATACAAATTCTAATACATGTATTGTCAATAAAAATGATATTTTAACTTTGCGTGCAAATTCAAATACATGCATTGTCAATAAAATGTTATTTTATCCTTGCATATAAATTCTAATATATGCATTGTCAATAAAATGTTATTTTAACTTTGCATATAAATTCTAACATATACATTATCAATAAAATGTTATTTTCTCCTTGCATATAAATTCTAATATATGCATTGTCAATAAAATGTTATTTTAACTTTGCATATAAATTCTAATATATGCATTGTCAATAAAATGTTATTTTAACTTTGCATATAAATTCTAAAATATGCATTGTTAACAAAATGTTATTTTAACTTTGCATATAAATTCTAATATGTACGCATTGTCAATAAAATGTTATTTTATCCTTGCATATAAATTCTAATATATACATTGTCAACAAAATGTTATTTTAACTTTGCATGTAAATTCTAATATATGCATTGTCAACAAAATGTTATTTTAACTTTGCATATAAATTCTAATATATGCATTGTCAATAAAATGTTATTTTAACTTTGCATATAAATTCTAATATAAGCATTTAAATAAAATATTATTTTAACTTTGCATATAAATTCTACTATATGCATTGTCAATAAAATGTTATTTTAACTTTGCATATAAATTCTAATATATGCATTGTTAATAAAAGGTTATTTTAATTTTGCATATAAATTCTAATATATGCATTGTTAATAAAATGTTATTTTCATTTTTGTTGAAAATTCCTTTTTTTCCCTGGTTTCTTACATTATATTAAAAATGTGAATTTTTAATGTAGACATGTTTTTATTTTAAAACAGGAACATTTTTCTAGTCCTTATTTCAATTCAACAAGATGATAAAAATTGTTCTTTCCATTTTTGTTAAAAATTCTAATCCAACAAAATAACAAAAACAGTTCTTTTCATTTTTCTTGAAAATTCTAATTCAACAAAATGACAAAAATATTTCTTTTCATTTTTGTTGAAAATTCTAATTCAACAAAAGACAAAAATAGTTCTTTTTAGTTTTGTTAAAAATTCCAATTCAACAAAATAACAAAAATAGTTCTTTTCATTTGTTGCTTCAACTAAACCATTAAACAAAAGTGATGATTTTTGTTTTCAACTAAACTTATGAACAAAAGTGATGACTTTTGTTTTCAACTAAACATATGAAGCAAAAGTGATAATTGTTGTTTCAACTAAATTATGAAACAAAGGTGATAATTGTTGTTTCAACTAAACTATGAAACAAAGGTGATAATTGTTGTTTCACCTAAACTATGAAACAAAGGTGATAATTGTTGTTTCAACTAAAATATGAAACAAAGGTGATAATTTTAAATGAAATCTTTTTATTATAATCTTTTTATCCTAATCCTTTTAATATAATGAAAACAAATTTTTGATGAAAAACATGTTCATGTAAACAATAAAAATGACAATTTTATTGTAAATCAGTTTGACAAAACTATGTTTCATTTTAACAAAAAATAATAATATTTTATTGTTAATCTAAATTTGACAAAACTATGTTTCATGTTAACAATAAAAATGAATATTTTATTGTTAATCTAAATTTGACAAAACTATGTTCCATGTTAACAATAAAAATGAATATTTTTATTGTAAATCTAAATTTGACAAAATTATATTTCATGTTAACAATAAAAATGAATATTTTATTTTTAATCTAAATTTGATAAAACTATGTTTCATGTTAATAATAAAAATGAATATTTTATTGTAAATCTAAATTTAACAAAACTATGTTTCATGTTAACAATAAAAATGAATATTTTTATTGTAAATCTAAATTTGACAAAACTATATTTCATGTTAACAATAAAAATGAATATTTTATTGTTGATCTAAATTTGACAAAACTATTTCATGTTAACAATAAAAATGGATATTTTATTGTTAATCTAAATCTAAACGAACCACGTTTCATATTTCTAAATAAAAGAAGAAACTTATTGTAACAACCCGGAAATGCGAGCCAATATAAAAATTTTATTTTGGCAATTTTAGTGAATTTTGAATATTTAAAATGAATTATTTTAAATAATAGCGACGAGAAATTTATTTTGAATATAATTCGAACGCATATATTTATATAGATCGTCGTTAGAATATAAATAATTATTTATAATTATAAAAGGAATTGAAAATGGCGCGGTAGTTCGATAATTCGATTTCAAACTTCAAATGAATGTACCGGGTGCAAAACAAACCGGATTTTAACGAAACCAAAAATATTAGGATCTATTTGAGAATATCTTTCCAACGAATCTGAAAAATCGAAATTTTATAGCGGGGATCAAAAGATATGGCCGGTTGAAAATTCTGAATAGTCGCTATGGAATTTCGGCCCTTAAAAATAGTCATTTTGCAAACGACCTCGGATTTCAATGAAACCACTTTTGTTGGCTCCGTGACGTCAAATTATTGCTAGATTCCAATTTTCATAATTTTTCGAATCAATATGTGAGCGTGGCGAAGGAAAACGCGTTTGACCAGTTTTAGTTGATTTTAATCGACTGGAAAATGGCCATTTTTCTAACGGTCTCAGAATTTGACGAAACTAGTTTTGTTAGGACCGTATCGTTAATACGAAGCTAGAAAATATTTTTCTGGAATTTTTAGAGTTCGTATGTGACCCCAGTAAATTGAAATGCACGTTCAAATTCAATATATAGAGTTATATGTTGATACTGATCGAAATGGTCGAATCAGCCTACGATACATATCTCATTGTGTTCGGAATGAGGGTAATTAGCTATGGACGACAGGCGGTGGGTCTCGTTTTGAGGTCGAATATAAAAGTCAACTTTTGGGGAAAATAAATAATTTAATAATATAATTTATTATATAACTAACTTCCCCTTTTTCTCCTTTCCCTTTCCACGTTGATTTCAGATCTGAGTAATAAAAAAAAAGGGCTCGACGATCGACCGGACCCCGCCGCCCCTCGCGCCGCCGGAGTTGGCGCAGCCCTCCGATACACCTCCTCAATCTCCGACGCCCCCTCTCGTTGCCGTTCCCCTCTACAAACCCCAACCCAGATGCAAACCGCGCCACAGTCCTTCCCCTTTCCGCCACGTTCCCCCCCCCCTTTTCACCCTGACGCGAGCCTCCAGGCCACCAGAGACACCGCCTCCGCACTCCCTCCTTCCTCCGACGTTGATGAATGCCTCATCCCTCTTCCTACTGTAAGCGTTGTTTTTTTATGCAATTCATAGCATAATTTTGTTTTAAAATTGTTATGTTAATTTAAAAAGATTAGATTTTTAAAAAACGAAAAAAGTTAGATTATCAATTTGAAAAAGATTTGATGTTTAAAGTCATAAAGATGAGATTTTTAGATGAACAATATTTGACTTTTAATCGTGGACAAGGATGGATTTTTATTTACGAACAAGGATTGATTTTTATCGTAGAAAGGATTTGATTTAAAAAGTGAAAAGATTTTTTTTATTTATAAAAATATGATTTTTATATTTTATGAGGAATAAAAATTTGATTTTTAATTTATAGTAGATATAAAAATATGATCTTTATTATATATATGTTGAAATAAAAAAAAGAATGTGATTTTTATAGCATTGAAATAAAAATCCGATCTTGGTATAAGAAGAAGAAATATATTATCTTTATATAGTAAAGATTATAAAAATACGATTTTTATATTATATAGATAGTAAAGATTTGATCTTCATATTTGAAAAGGCGAAATTTTTATATTTGAAAAGGCTAAATCTTTATATTTGAAAAGGCGAAATCTTTATATTTGAAAAGGCGAAATCTTTATATTTGAAAAAGCGAAATCTTTATATAGAGAATAGCGTGATAAAAATATAATCTTTATTATATGAACATCGTTGTAAAAATACAATTTTTATCTATATAGCAGCGTTGTAAAAATAGAATTTTTATCTATATAGTAGCGGTGTAAAAATAGAATTTTTATCTATATAGTAGCGGTGTAAAAATAGAACTTTTATCTATATAGTAACGGTGTAAAAATAGAATTTTTATCTATATAGTAGCGGTGTAAAAATAGAATTTTTATATATATAGTAACGATGTAAAAATAGAATTTTTATCTATATAGTAGCGGTGTAAAAATAGAATTTTTATATACATAGCAAGAATATAAAAATGTGATTTTTATATATGTAGTGGCTACGGGCAACGAAAGTGACAAAAGACGAGAACAGCGATGACTTCTACATAAGAAGAGTCGAGGCGTTTGGATTAGCTAGTCGGTGAGAACTTCTCACTCTAAATTCCTTTTTCTAGTTATAAATATATATACTAGGATGCAGACGGTGTTTAGTAGCACCCGACACCCGTCGTCCACAGACCATGGATGGTTTGTATGCTTGTTTGTTGTGTTGTGAATTTTGTATGTGATGTTGATGTGAAATGTGTTGAAATAAATTAATTATCGTTGAAAATATAATTTTTAATGTGAATGTGAATAAATAAATATTCATTTACAAACCGGACAGTTTGTTTATATACACCTATTTGAAGGATATTGATTGGGATGATAAATTTTACACATCACCCAACTACACAAATAAAAATATGTGTTTGTTGATTTGAAACCCCACATGGGTATTGGGATGAAATACGGCATACACTAATCCCAATAATTAGTTGTGTGTCGATCGTTTGATTGACAGGCTGTGTAAGCGTTAATTATTTATATTTAATGCTTATGCAGTTGTGTAGTGCACTTTGGATGGTGGTTGATTGGTTATCGTAGCTATTATATACATGTGTTGTATGGAACCCATATAATTAACGTTATATGGTAATTGATTGGGCCTCATTCCAATTGAAAAAATAAAGAATATTATAAAATATAAATATTCATGTGTTGAATAGAATAAATAGTCATGTGTTGACGATGTTCATGTATTGAAACTATTTATGTGTTGAGTAAAATATTTTAATAATAAAATTTACATCTTTATCATATTTACGATTAGAATCTACTTTACGGTTGGAATCTGATTAAAAATCAAACGATAGATACCATAATTTTATAAAATATATTACATAACAAGAATAGTCATGTGTTGACAATACTCATGTGTTGAGATTTGTCATGTGTTGAAAAAAATATATATTCATGTGTTGAATAGAATAAATATTCATTTGTTGAATAAAGTAACGAATTTATTGAAATATATAAAGCCGTGTTGATTAGAGTTGCGCTATTTGACGTGAACGATATTTATATCGATTATATTCGTTTTTATAATGAATATAGAAAAGGTAGTGATTTCAAAATATAACGTTTTGAAAATATTACATTTATATAGTAATGATATGAAATATTCAATTTTGATTTGAAATTGAATATAGAGTAGAAATGGTTTTGAAAACGAATTTAAAACGATTTATAAAATACGTTTTAAAAGGAAATCGACGAAATATATAATATATATATATATATATATTATATATATAATGGTCTGAATAGAACACACCGCGCCGCGGCAGTTCTTGAATTTCGACCATTGACTTCGAATCGACATTACGGGAGATCCGACCGTCGGATTCTCCTAAAACCAGAACCATTGGGTTCGTATCGAAAAGAGCTTTCCAATGAATATTAGAATATGAAATCTAACGGTTGGATTTGGAATTATGTCCAAATCAAATTTGGAAAAGGTCGCTGTAAGTGCAGTTCGATGGCCGTTGATGGAAATCGACTGTACGGGCCTTGATAAAATTATTAAAAATATCAATAATTTGTGTAAAAACATAATATGTGAATTGGAAGGAACTGGGATGAAAAATTCCGCATTTGAAAAGATAAAAATAGATTTTTATCGAAATGAACTAGTTTTGAACTAGAATTAAAATCAATTTATTTTTGAAATTAATAAATTGAATTTGAAAATGATTTTAAAAATAATCAATATTCCCAATACGTGAATTGGACTGGAGTTGAATTGAAATTATCTTCGGAATATTTCGATGTTGGATTTCGTGACTATACAGATATTGTTATGGGAATTTGAAAGATATATTTTATATCGTTATTCCCAATACGATACTTGTTGGTTCCAGAATTTGATATAGAATATAAGCCGTTATATTTTCTATTCAGAGCCTTGTATTTAATATAAAATGTGATTTGGGTTTGTCGTGAATAGTGTCTTCATTAACATTGTTCTTAAGTCCAATAGAGAGAAAGATTAAATCTTTATATTTAGATTTAATGAAGTGTATCAATTAAATAATATTTAATTGGAATAGAATTTGAATTGGTTTTTGGGTTTATCGTGAGCGGTGTTTTGAACAACACCTGTTCTTTAACCCGATTAACAATAGAATGTGATTTGGGTTTATCTGGATCATGTTTTAGGTGACATTGGTTCTTCAACCCAGTTAAAGACAGGTTATTGATTTTTTAGAAGATTAAAACTAAGTGGAGTTTTAATGAATCTTTAAATAGATTGAAAGTGAATTGATAATTTAAACTATCAAATCTGAAAAGTGATCGAGAATGGAGTATCACCAGTTTTGCTCCAAAGCGATAGTCAAATCTTTAATTAGATTTGAACGTGAAATGGTAATTAATTTTACCGATAACACCGTGGTGTTAGATATGGAGTATTACCAGTTTTCTCCATGGGATAAATAGGTTGGGATTGGGAAATAAAATAAATAATTACTTCGGTGTGGTTCGCTAATCCCGACTAGTTTGGAAAACCATAATATGGTTTGAAATGATATCCAAAGGAAGATTAAAGAATAAATTTAGAAGAATTTATCTTTGATAAAATTAATGGGAACCTTTCCCTAAGAATGTGAAAATTTGAATAAAAGAATATTCTGAATAGGAATGAGGCGTATGTTGTGTTTGTGTAACACGTGTTTATTATATACACGGGTTATTCGGAAAGGCCGGGTTTATAACCATTCTGAATAACTGATTCGACGTTGATGTCGAAGATGAAGACGGTGGTTGAAGACCAGAAATCTTCACATCGTTTCGGCGATTACTGATGATCTTGATTGGGCTGTACACCCAAGATGAGGGAATCAGTTGGTGATCGTCCAGACGTACTTGGAGATGGATGGATATGCGAGGAAAGTGACTCCGGTTTCGTTCAGACCCAGAACGGACTTGTAAATGGACTGTGTTTCTGACATTGGATTTTATACTATGTTGATTGATCTCTATTAAACATACATCTGTTTGGCGGCGGAGAATTTATTCTCTTGCTTAACGCCCTTCTATGAGACGTACGAGCTCAGAGGTTGTATATCGATGGACATCAGTCGCATGGAGTGAATTGCCAGTGTGGCACGTGTAAGTGGCAATTGATCAAGGCTTCTGTTGAAAAGAAAAGTCTTGTGGTTGATGATCAAAGCATGGTCTGTGTGACATAGCTTTGTGTATAACGTGGATTCGCGAGCCTCACACCCCGGTATGAGTTAAAAACGGGAGAAGGACCCAATGAGTGCACGGCGTTTCTTTCTAGCTATGGTGGTGTCAGTGACCTACCAGCCCTGACATTTATATACTTTTCACCTGTGTGGTTGTTGGATTGCGAGGCGCCTCAGATATAGGTCTGTAAGGACCGGGAAACGTGTGTTCAGGAATAATTAATCCTCAAAAGTAAGAGAGGACCGGCCTTGGAGGTTCCAAAGGATCATAGTGGGGTCCTGAGACATTTGCTAGAGTGTCTCGAATCGGAGAGGAGCTTGCCCCTTGCCTCGACTCATGACGAAAATCCAATTTTCAATACGTGATATTGCGGTTTTATTTGTAGAGCCCAGTATGGCGACATGATAGATGGTACCCATGCCGCCTATGATTGATATTTATGATTTGAATTGTTTTGACACTATACACTTATAATAGTATCAAATGATTTGTTTTAAACGTACCTAGCATGTTTGGCTATTATAAGGGAAAACCCTATCCTCCGGCTTGCGTTGCATTGTGTGATGGTACCTGGGTCTTATAATAGCTTCATTTTTCCAAAGAGCATTGCGCTGTTTTGTTATATGCACTAGTGTTCTTGAGAGGAAACCCGTTCCGTGTTATACGGCGTGGTCCCTTGAATTACTCTCTTTTAAAGTAAAGTTTTAAATAACTGTTTTAGTTCTCACACCAGTCACATGACTGACCTGGAGTTTATTGTTTTAACCTAAACTCTGGGTGCCCCTATTTTCCACATGGGCAGCTAGTAGTTTTGGTTTTGCAGATTTATATTCACAGGGTCCTGATTTATAGCTGGAACGATGCTCGGAAAGCTCTGTATCCATGTATCACTTTCAGTTGTGTTTTTATATTTTTCCGCTGCTATGTAATTTATTGTAATCTCTGATATTCATCGAATGTATTTTATTCATTTATACTCTGTATATTCTTGTATCTGATGGAATTGTTGTAATAACAATGAAATGTTCTTCTGTCTGCATTCTGATTTGTCTTGTCCTCAACGCAATCTGTGCTTTCCTTACCAGGGAAGTCCGGGTCGTCTCAGTTTGGTATCATAGATTTGGTTTACAGAGCTCGAGAACAAGACACATTAGAACCATACGAAAGAATTCATCAGATATTGGATTAGTAATATCCAATTAGAATAACTCATTAGAGATGGGATCAATAGTATCCTAGGACGAGTGTGAAGGGTATATTTTTCAAATGAAAACAATTTTGTTTTGAAATTTAAATCATTTTATACGTATTTGAATATTTATTTATTTTGAATTTGGACAATCCAACATATAAAGATTTTGCATATAGGCGTCATGAACATATATTCGAAGTTTTAATATACTTTATAGATATAGAATCACACTCTAGTCGCCCAGACATGATTCTGATGATGGCGTGCCATCACCAGTATTTATTTTCGTGTTTCGAAGGTGTGATTTCTATATATTTCCATTAGACTGGTGTGAGAACCAAAATATAGCTAGAATACCTTATTGTGATTTGGCATCAAAAACATGATTTTCTGTATATGTAGTAAAATTATGAATTTGAAACGTTAATCCACTAATTGATTGATGGTTGTGTTGTTTGTTTATTTGTTTAATAATTTTGAACTATTTAGCCTAATTGAACCGAATATTGAATTGTATTGAAAATTGGTCGCATTTGCTTGCATATACATGTACTTACATTGAACAGGTCATAGCAAAGAGGCTAGAGCAGAAGAATAAAATTTGTTTGCCCGACAAATAGGTACATGTTTACCATAATTTACAGTTTTGTTTGGGTGATGATGATTTTATGAGCCGATTGGCTAACCGCTTGGCTTTTTCTTTTTCTTTTTGAGATCAGAGGGCCTATATGGAAATTTCGGGATTTTCCCGGTGCTCCCGGTGCAGGGGAGGTTATGGCAAAAAATTTCGAAAATTTAGGGCGTTAGCCAAATTTTGAAAAGTCTTTCGTATAGGAAAGAAAGAAAGTTGAGTTGATTAGTTAAACAACTTTCGGCTTCGTTCCTTTTCGGGGACGAAAAGTTTTAAGTGGGGGAGATTGAAACAACCCGGAAATGCAAGCCAATTAAAAAATTTTATTTTGGCAATTTTAGTGAATTTTGAATATTTAAAATGAATTATTTTAAATAATAGCGACGAGAAATTTATTTTGAATATAATTCGAACGCATATATTTATATAGATCGTCATTATAATATAAATAATTATTTATAATTATAAAAGGAATTGAAAATGGCGCGGTAGTTCGATAATTCGATTTCAAACTTCAAATGAATGTACCGGTTGCAAAACAAACCGGATTTTAACGAAACAAAAAAAATATTAGGATCTATTTGAGAATATCTTTCCAACGAATCCGAAAAATCGAAATTTCATAGCGGGGATCAAAAGATATGTCCGGTTGAAAATTCTGAAAAGTCGCTATGGAATTTCGGCCCTTAAAAATAGCCATTTTGCAAACGACCTCGGATTTCGACGAAACCACTTTTGTTGGATCCGTGACGTCAAATTATTACTAGATTCCAATTTTCATAATTTTTCGAATCAATATGTGAGCGTGGTGAAGGAAAACCCGTTTGACCAGTTTTAGTTGATTTTAATCGACTAGAAAATGGCCATTTTTCTAACGGTCTCAGAATTTGACGAAACTAGTTTTGTTAGGACTGTATCGTTAATACGAAGCTAGAAAATATATTTTTTTGGAATTTTTAGAGTTCGTATGTGACCCCAGTAAATTGAAATGCACGTTCAAATTCAATATATAGAGTTATATGTTGATTTTGACGAAAACTGGTCGAAATGGTCGAATCAGCCTACGATACATATCTCATTGTGTTCGGAATGAGGGTAATTAGCTATGAACGACAGGCGGTGGGTCTCGTTTTGAGGTCGAATATAAAAGTCAACTTTTGGGGAAAATAAATAATTTAATAATATAATTTATTATATAACTAACTTCCTCTTTTTCTCCTTTCCCTTTCCACGTCAATTTCAGATCTGAGTAATAAGAAAAAAAAAGCACTCAACGATCGACCGGACCCCGCCGCCCCTCGCGCCGCCGGAGTTGACGCAGCCCTCCGATCCACCTCCTCAATCTCCGACGTCCCCTCTCGTTCCCGTTCCCCTCTACAAACCCCAACTCCGATGCAAACCGCGCCACCGCCCTTCCCCTTTCCGCCGCGTTTCCCCCCTTTTCACCCTGACGCGAGCCTCCAGGCCACCAGAGACACCGCCTCCGCACTCCCTCCTCCTTCCTCCGACGCTGATGAATGCTTCCTCCCTCTTCCTACTGTAAGCTTTGTTTTTTTATGCAATTCATAGCTTAATTTTGTTTTATAATTGTTATGTTAATTTAAAAATATTAGATTTTTAAAAAACAAAAAAGGTTAGATTATCAATTTGAAAAAGATTTGATGTTTAAAGTCATAAAGATGAGATTTTTAGATGAACAATATTTGACTTTTAATCGTGGACAAGGATGGATTTTTATTTACGAACAAGGATTGATTTTTATCGTAGAAAGGATTTGATTTAAAAAGTGAAAAGATTATATTTTTATTTATAAAAATTTGATTTTTATATTTTAGGAGGAATAAAAATTTGATTTTTAATTTATAGTAGATATAAAAATATGATCTTTATTATATATATGTTGAAATAAAAAAAAGAATGTGATTTTTATAGCATTGAAATAAAAGTCCGATCTTGGTATAAGAATAAGAAATATAAAAATATTATCTTTATATAATAGAGATTATAAAAATACGATTTTTATATTATATAGATAGTAAAGATTTGATCTTTATATTTGAAAAGGCGAAATCTTTATATTTGAAAAGGCGAAATCTTTATATAGAGAATAGCATGATAAAAATATAATCTTTATTATATGAACATCGTTGTAAAAATAGAATTTTTATCTATATAGTAGCGTTGTAAAAATAGAATTTTTATCTATATAGTAGCGGTGTAAAAATAGAATTTTTATCTATATAGTAGTGGTGTAAAAATAGAATTTTTATCTATATAGTAACGGTGTAAAAATAGAATTTTTATCTATCTAGTAACGGTGTAAAAATAGAATTTTTATCTATATAGTAGCGGTGTAAAAATAGAATTTTTATCTATATAGTAACGATGTAAAAATAGAATTTTTATCTATAGAGTAGCGGTGTAAAAATAGAATTTTTATATACATAGCAAGAATATAAAAATGTGATTTTTATATATGTAGTGGCTATGGGCAACGAAAGTGACAAAAGGCGAGAACAACAATGACTTCTACATAAGAAGAGTCGAGGCGTTTGGATTAGCTAGTCGGTGAGAACTTCTCACTCAAAATTCCTTTTTCTAGTTATAAATATATATACTAGGATGCAGACGGTGTTTAGTAGCACTCGACACCCGTCGTCTACAGACCATGGACGGCTTGTATGCTTGTTTGTTGTGTTGTGAATTTTGTTTGTGATGTTGATGTGAAATGTGTTGAAATAAATAATTATCGTTGAAAATATAATTTTTAACGTGAATATGAATATAGTGAAAGTGAATAAATAAATATTCATTTACAAACCGAACGGTTTGTTTATGTACACCTATTTGAAGGATATTGATTGGGATGATAAATTTTACACATCACCCAACTGCACAAATAAAAATCTGTGTTTGTTGATTTGCAACCCCACACGGGTAATGGGATGAAATATGGCATACACTAATCCCAATAATTAGTTGTGTGTCGATCGTTTGATTGACAGGCTATGTAAGCGTTAATTATTTATATTTATTGCTTATGCAGTTGTGTAGTGCACTTTGGAAGATGGTTGACTGGTTATCGTTGCTATTATATACATGTGTTGTGTAACATCCCATATTTTCTGTATATTTAATTTTCAATTTTAAATAAATAAAATAGAATAATATTGGAAAAAATCAAATATTGTTGATTATAATGATGATGATTATTTGAATGGAGTATAAATAGTTTTTTTTAATTTAGTTTATACTAGAATTGGTGTAATCTGAAAATTTATCTTTTATTTATTTAATAATTTTGAGTTGTTTAGTTTATATTGGAAATCCAAATTTAATTTGGTAAATGGGATTTCAAAGTTGGAAATAATAATAACTGGAATTCAAATCAAGGATTCAAATAATCAAATTAAGATTTAAATGTGTGAAATTTATTTATATAATTTATTTAAGTTATAAGTTGATTTAAATTTGAATTTATAAATATTTAAATTTGAATTAAAATAGTTAATTGAATTTTTAAATATTTTATTAATAAATTAACTGTGAAATTTCACTGTTTTGGCGACTGTCTCGGAATTCGACGAAACTGGCGCCATCAGAACCGGAACGGTGAATTATTTTAGGATTTCAATTTGTGTTACAATCCGACTCACCGTTTGACCGTACGAGAGAAAATGTGAAAGAGATCGTTGTAAATGGATAATTAGGTACTTCTCATGTTTGTGCCCTATAATTATATAAGTAAAAAACCCTACCTTCACTTATCTGCTCATTTCACAATGCGTATAATTTTTCTCCATCCTCCTTATCTCTAATGGCTAAAATAAATTTCTAAACCTAGCTGAAAATAAAAATTCAAGCTTTAAATTCAAATTTCGCCAAACCCTAGCAAATTATATATCAATTCGAAGCTCTCGACGATACGAAGCTACTGGTACCAATTTTCCTGACATGCAGTGCTTCGTTTGGCCGGGATCTGCGGTCAAAGGTTCTGAAAATCGAACCCATGAAATCAATTTTGGGGGTTTCTGGTCTGAGCTTCAATCGAGAAATCGGGGATATTGTTTTGAAGAGGACTTCCATACGAATGCAACCGAGGTGGTCATTCGATTTATAGTAGAGTGAATCAACGATTTTTGCGTTTTAAGCTCAGGAAGCGGTTTCGTTCTTTTCACCGTCGGAGGAGGGATTGGCCACCGGAGTTTGTGCGGTGGGGTCCATCAGGTGCGGCGGGAGGTCAGCTTCAGAACGCAGGTGGTCGGAGTTGCTAATTCGGGCGGAGGCGAGCGTGATATGCGGTCAAAGTTGCGTTGGTTTTAGGTTCAAATTCGTGCGTGGTTACTGTAGCGGGTTGGAAGGGATGGGCGGGAGAAAGTCTTGTTGACATGGCAGCATAGGAGTGGTGAGAAATAATATTTTATTTATTTTATAGATTTTTAAATTCAGAGAGTAAAACGCTGATGATTGACATAGAAATGTGTTTATTTTATGCTCTTATATCTTATCTTTTGTATATAAATAAATATTACTTGGGTATTGTTTTGTTACTTTTACAGATATTCCAACCCAGCCCGCATGCAACCAGAAATGTAGAAAAATAGAGTTCAATTTGCTGTGTATTTGCATTTGGAAGAATTGTAGATGAAGATATCACATCTGGTTGCTGTTGGACAAGAAAAGGATTGATAAAAAGGCTTTGAACATCACAAATCAATGAAGAAGTGTCAAGGAAGCAAGAGGAAAAGAGAAAAGGCCCAAATTTGCTTTATTTATCTAAGGCCCATTTATGTTTCTCATTGTAAACTAATTAGTGATGTAATGACCCGGCCCATTTACCATTAGGGTTAGGGTTAGGGTTTGGCTATCTACCCTATATATACCCTTGTAATAACCTTGTAGCCACCATATCTCATCTCTTATTCCATTGTTCTAATAAAAGTTCTTCTTTCTCTTTTATTTTCTGCATTTTTTTGTTTTCTTAGCAACTAGTGTTGTCTATACGATTAGATTCGGTAGAACACTATTTGTATTTTGCACTTATTTGCATTAGTGATTTACCGTCTGATTAGATTCAGCGGAAATCCTAATTTTAATTCTTGTTTGTTATTTCAATTTCTGCAATTTCAATTTCTGCTTTTATTATTTTCTTAGGTCAAATTGGATTTGATTAGATTCAAATCTAATTCATAGTTTTATTTCTTTTCCATTGAAATTGTGATCTGATCGTCGGTTCAGTTAGATCTGTTCTGAATCAAATCACAGTTTTAATTTTGTTTTGTTTTATTTTCAAAATCAACCTCCAAAGTTCGTCTAACACGCCCACGAAGCATATAAATAATAAAATTTAACTTTCCTCCCTGTGTTCGACCTGTATGCTACACACCTGTATGCTTGCAGAATTTATTACAAATGTCGCGCTTTTCTAATTCATAGACTAGCGTCGATCAGCTGATAACTCTTTCGTTTTGACTCGGATTTGGACGTGGTTTGTTGCGTTGGGATCGTGGCGGAATTGCGGACGTTTTGGCACTAACTTGGCTACGTTTAGAGACTGTCAAATTTCGGGCTTCTTTTGGACATTCGATCCACTAAGGACCCAAAGGTGAGTGATTCTTCGCTCACGAAATACTGAATTTATTCCCATATTTATTGAATTAAATTATGAAGTAAGTTTGGTTGCATGGTTGTGTTGGATGGTTGATGTGTGGTTTAAATTTAACATGCAAGTGTGTTAACATGCAATCTGAGTAAATGATTTGTTATTTAATTTAATTTAAATCTCTAGTTGAATTCGAACCCTTGTTAAATCCTGAAACAGTTTAATGCTGAATCAGTTGAATAAAATTGTTGTGATGGATGTTGGTTGAAATTTATTACTGGATTTATAGTGACATTTTAAATGCTCTTTATTTCAGTATATTGTAATGCATGTTGATTGTGACGATAAATCCCATTTACCCTTGATGTTACGGGCATCTAATGAACCTGGGATTTATCGATAAAATAAATTAAGAACACGGAGTGAAATGATAAATCTTTGTGACCCTGATTTGGATTGAAATGATATATCCATCCCTAAATATCGAGAAATTAAATTTAAAATCACTTGGCCATTGGATAGATAATTATATACAGACATCGGTTGGTTAAATGATTTTAAATATTTGAAATTTTATTTGATAGAATTTCCATTTAAAAGAATGTGCCGATACTTGATAATTCAATTCTTTAAAGATTCTGAACTGAGATGTTGATTAAAAAGGGTTAAAAGAATTTTCCCCAAAACAAAGTGGAAATATTTACATTGGGATTTGAATATGATTTAAAAATCTTTTCAAATTAAGAGTTTGGATTAGAAGGAAATAAATTCTTATGGAATCTAATTTTTTGAAATTTGGAAATCGAGGTCTGAGTTGTTTTAACTCAGTTTGAATATATGTTTAACTCTTGAAATCAAATAGTTGTTTGAACGGGGTTGAAACAAGATATGGAATTTAATGAGCTCCGTTGAGACCAGAGGATAGATTCAAGTATTTGAAATTTGGAAGGAAGGAAAGATTTTTGATTAAAGTAATTTATTTTAAATATATTTATGCAATTGATCCCAAATAATGATTCTTGCTTTAAATTTATTTTTCCTTTACTTATAACTATTGTATTTTAAATAATTTTTCTTCTTTTAATTCATTTCTCAAATTTTCTAGTAAACCTTATTTTTAAGTATATATATATCATATTTAAATTACTGATTTATTTTAATTAGTATATTCTATATATAACTATATATTTATTTATATAAAATTTATTATTATTATTATTATTTTTATTTTTATATATACATTTGTTTACAAGTATTTTGAAATTATAAATTTCTTCCAAATGGAGATGTTGAGTTTGAACCGCTGGTTCAAATGGAGTTGAGATAAGAATTGATGATAATTTGAAATCTTTGAGATAAATTATATCCTATTTGAATATAAGCCGTTTTGAAATATTATACGATTATAATATAATGATATGAAATATATTCTAGTTTTAGAATATAATCGGTTTGGGTATGATTATGATAGGTCGATATGAAAATTTTATTCGTTGAATATAAATTGGGTTCGAAAACAGAAGATGATATTTTGATATGAAAGCGAACCTTTATCAAATATAAAAGAACCGACTGATGTGAAAGATGTAAGCGTTGGTTGTTAAAGAGACCGGAGTCGACATTAGGCATACTCTCTGTCAGTGTCGATACCACTTTGACAACTGTGAACGTTATGACGTATCCAGATTGAGTATGATGACTTGGAGGCGATTATTGAATCGAAGAAGATGATCGATGACGAAATGGCCCTGACCTTCGGGTCAGAATTGAAATGACTAAAACAGGAGCTATACCGTGACTAACTGAGGTAGCACCTTTGATCGGACACACTTCTTCGATAATATTGCTATGACTATGATGATGATGATGATTTGGGTCCATTTATGAATTATGGGAGTGTGTTCCGAGGTGGGCGGTAGTGGCTGCTATGCGTTACCACCGGTCCGGGAGTGTGATTGGTAGAATCCTACCCTGGGCATTTCCTCGAGTGCCTTGTCATATTATCCTTATCGAGCCCATACGATTTTGATTTGTATCGTACCTATGGAGTGCCCTCTGATGCCATCGTTTACGGTGGGTTTACGGTACTGTATAGACTACGGTATTATAAACGGTGTAAGGGTAAAAATGTAATCCCGCTTACACTATTTTCAGTATTTATACTTTACTGGATAGACACTATCATAATAGTGTATTTTACTATGTATGTATTAGTTTAACGGATCCTCAAGAGATGGAAAAATCCCGTAACATCTCTTGGGTTACTGCACCCATGACACTGAAGTTATTTCGTATTTTAATTTGACTAATATGAGAATGATTTAGTGTTGATCCGAGTGTTTGTTGTGTTTTCCTTTTTATGCAATACGCTCGGGTCAGCAGAAGTTGCAGTTAGCGAAGATTTCAATAGCTTAGAGGACGAAGACGAGGATTTGATATATATCAAACATAAGTATTTCCGCTGCCTTATTTCCGCTGCTTATTATGTACAGCTGTATGTATATGTAACTCTGATAATCATTGAATGTTATAACCGAGGTATACATTTCAGCTGCTTTTAAACTGCTATTTGTTTATTATATGTTGTCCTTCCGCTGTGAGGTTCTGTGATTGGTTTTTCTCTTCTTTCTTTCTTTTTCTTCTTTTCCCAATAACTACCTGCATTTGCGATTTGTTTGGGTCGACATGTGTGGTTTTTTGTCGATTTGAACGGTTAAAAATGTGGGTTGTTACAGTTGGTATTAGAGCGATGGTTAGCGATAACCTTGGCTCTGTTGGGAATTAACTCATTAGAGATGGGGTTAGAAACGCCCTAGAATGAGTTTGAGTGATATGAGAGAGCGTACTTGTATTTGGTTATAAATTTGGTTTATATTATGTTGAGTTGTTCTGTTTAATATTTATGGATTCTGGTCGATATATGGGACGCCATAGAATCGATAGGGATCTCTAAATAATCGAACAGAATGATCGATATAATATGGTTTCGATATTTTTTTTAAAATATATCAAATATATATTATTGGTTCAAGTATGTATGTATTCGTTTTAGTAGGTGGTAACGTTAAGTTATTACCTATTATGGCTGATTAGATAATAATTATAATAAGGAAAATTTAATGTATCTAGAATATATTTGAAATGGAATACCTGTGGGTATAATTGGGTGAAAAGGGTTTGTGATTGAAATAGAAATGAACTTGAAACTTGATCCTGGGGTGTTTTCGAAGATAGTTTGCTAATGTTTGAAATAATATCGTATGATAAGAAATAGTTTGGAAATGGTTTCAAAAGAAATAAGTGTATAATCCCTCCTCGGACATCAGAAATGACTTCGATAATGAGTGCACACATTATCGACATTCATTATGAAGTGTCTAAGTGGGGGGAGACCACTCTGTACTTTCGTGACTTGTTTGAAAAGAATTTTTGGATCTAATTTCAAAGAGTATGTATATTAGACTTTTGACTTAACCAGGATTGAAATTTCTTTGTTTTGTTAATTAAAGTTTGGATTTCAATTTATGGTATGTTTCTATAAGTTTCATAAATACATATGTATTTTAAACTTGGTTAATAACCCGGAGTCAAGCATTTGGGTTCGTCTTAATTAATGGTATCAATTTGAGTACTAGAGTAAGTCCATTCATTAGAACTTTGATTTTGAACCAAGGAATG
The DNA here is from genome assembly GCA_030737875.1 of Allium sativum. Lineage (NCBI taxonomy): Eukaryota > Viridiplantae > Streptophyta > Magnoliopsida > Asparagales > Amaryllidaceae > Allium > Allium sativum. Next base: position 222,599,111 of record CM060912.1, on the reverse strand, counting down.
GACTTAAATATTTTAAGGAGGAGGAATCGTCATTTAACGCTTAAACAGGGACAATAATTTAGTTCAAACAAACTCCGAATTGGTCGATAAAGTAAATTTGAAGGGAATAAATGGTGAGTTAGAGTACGTGAGAATGAATGTATATAGAAAATCTAAATGGGTTAAATCTCATTTGAACGATATATCGAACATGAATCTAAGTGTGGATGATGGAATGAATGGAATATAAATCATCTTGTCGTTTGAATATAACTTGGAATGAGTAGAGTAATCGAGTTAAACAAAGTTAACTTAAGAATCGAATAATAATGGTTTGAGAACTAAGTATAAAAATTTGGAGTCTTGAATAGTCCTTAATTCAACTCATGATTTGCAAATCAATAAATAAGTTGAGTTAATAGAATAGTTTAATTTAAATGAAATGGGAATGAGTGAATAAGGTATAAGGAAGATAAAACCAAGGTTCTAATCTATTAAATTGGGATATCGAGAAATTGGAACTAAGTCCATTCATTGAAGTTAAATGAATTAGAATTGAACAAAAGAATACTTGGAAATATTTAAATGGTTAATTTAGAACCAAACGTAAACGGATGAAAATGAGGTGAGTAAATGATAACTGGAATGAATAACAATCGAGACTAACTTAAATAGAGGATTATTGAGTATGAGCAAACGGAGCGATAATCGATTGAATACGAGCGAGATTGAGTATGAATATCTTGAGGCAACAAGAGGGTAAGTCATAAACTTCGTCGACTGAAATGAATCAGAAATATGAAAAAGGTATAGGAAATTTAAAATGAGGTTGGATTTATAAAATTCGAATATCAAAAGAGTTTGGATTAAATGCATTAAATTAAGTCTAAGGACTAAAATTAGTAGAAGTGAACTTGAAAATTTAGATTGGTCGATTGGAACTAAATATAAAATAAGGAATAAGGTTAATAAATTTAGTAAAGGGTAAGAAACTTAAGAAATGAGTTGGAGCAGAGTCAAGTGAATCGAATCGATAAGAGTAACTTAGAAGATCGTATAAAGATCGGTTAAGAAGTAGTACTTAGAAAATAAAATAAAATAAATAAGTAATGAAATTGGAGAATCGATCCATGAAAATGAATTAATGATTTAGTATGATCGAATCAGTTCGGGAAATAACATGACTTCAAGTTTAACTAAAGTTATACTTGTAATGAAACCGGAAATTGAATGGAGGTATGTCGGGAAGGAGTAAGCGATTAAATAAGAATCCATTTCTTGAGCAATGAAGTGATAACATTTTTGAAGTGTTTAAGGTTTGCAAAAATTTGAAATCGGAAAGGTTGGAACTACCAATAAAAATGAATCGACGTTAATGCAAAAATCTGAAATATACGTTGAGCTGAAGTAAAATGAGCATAACTTTTGAACGAATGATCGGAATTTGACGATTCCGAACTTTTCGGAAACCTTAGGAACCGAGCTAAAACTTTCATATATAGCGCCACATCGAAACTCTCATGTTTACTAGGCCGAAATTCAAGTTTAATCATAATACCATGTGCAGGAAATTAAAAACCGAAGCATATATGAATATTGTTTTGACCATAACTTCCTAACCGAGCGTCGGATTTTGATGTGCGAGTACAATTCGAAAAGGCCAGAATGTAAACTAAAACTTTCTCTTAAAATGCCTAGTCAAATTCTGATGTTTAGGGGGCTAAAAAGTGGATATAACATTTCAGACCTGCATTTTTCAGGGTACGGGCTGAAGCGTTCGGTTTTATTAAAACAGTCATAACTTTTGAAAGAATTGTCGGCATTCGATGAATCCAGACAATTCGGAAATCTTAAAAGAAATGCTACAACTTTTACCTAGTGGGTTCTAGTCAAATTCCATCATATATGGTGTGATAACCATCAATTTATTCGCTGGTCTGTCATTAACATTTTGGTTTTATAGTTGAAAAGGTCGAGATATGTTGTGTAAGTTGTATACAATTGCTATATATTGTATATATGTTTGATTCTTATGTATATGTGAGTATGTAGCAGATGCAAAGAAATTGCACTACGCTTCGGAGCTCGCTTGCGCTAAACGCTAAATGCTAAGGTAATAAAAATGCAAACAAACGCTATTGAAAGGTACGTAAATGTGTTACAAAGTTTTGGTGGTTTATATTTTGTTTTCCCCTCTATGGGATGCCTCATCGAGTGATGAGATGAATATTTGGATTTATATATATATATATATATTTTCCGGACCTCTCGGTACAAAGGAGATGCTGCCGAAATTTTTTGTGATTTCAGGAGTTAGAAAATTTTTATGATATTTTACAATTATATGACTTATTTTATAAATGTTATTTTAGAAGTATGGATTTGAAAGTATGATTATACTCGACACCTATTTCGTTCTCTTTTCGAGGACGAAAAGATTTTTAAGTGGGGGAGAATGTAACATCCCGTATTTTCCGTATATTTAATTTTCAATTTTAAATAAATAAAATAGAATAATATTGGAAAAAATCAAATTTTGTTGATTATAATGATGATGATTATTTGAATGGAGTATAAATAGATTTTTTTTTAAAATTTAGTTTATACTAGAATTGGTGTAATTTGAAAATTTATCTTTTATTTATTTAATAATTTTGAGTTGTTTAGTTTATATTGGAAATCCAAATTTAATTTGGTAAATGGGATTTCAAAGTTGGAAATCATAATAACTGGAATTCAAATCAAGGATTCAAATAATCAAATTAAGATTTAAATGTGTGAAATTTATTTATATAATTTATTTAAGTTATAAGTTGATTTAAATTTGAATTTATAAATATTTAAATTTGAATTAAAACAGTTAATTGAATTTTTAAATATTTTATTAATAAATTAACTATGAAATTTCACTGTTTTGGCGACTCTCTCGGAATTCGACGAAACTGGCGCCATCAGAAACGGAATGGTGAATTATTTTAGGATTTCAATTTGCGTTACAATCTGACTCACCGTTTGACCGTACGAGAGAAAATGTAAACGAGATCGTTGTAAATAGATAATTAGGTATTTCTCATGTTTGGGCCCTATAATTATATAAATAAAAACCCCTACCTTCACTTATCTGCTCATTTCACAATGCGTATAATTTTTCTCCATCCTCCTTATCTCTAATGGCTGAAATAAATTTCTAAACCTAGATGAAAATAAAAATTCAAGCTTTAAATTCAATTTTCGCCAAACCCTAGCAAATTATATATCAATTCGAAGCTCTCGACGATACGAAGCTACTGGTACCAATTTTCCTGACATGCAGCGCTTCGTTTGGCCGAGATCAGCAGTCAAAGGTTCTGAAAATCGAACCCATGAAATCAATTTTGGGGGTTTCTGGGCTGAGCTTCAATCGAGAAATCGGGGATATGGGTTTTGAAGAGGACTTCCATACGAATGCAACCGAGGTGGTCGTTCGATTTATAGTAGAGTGAATCAACGTTTTTTTGTGTTTTAAGCTCAGGAAACGGTTTCGTTCTTTTCACCGCTGGAGGATGGATTGGCCACCGGAGTTTGTGCGGTGGGGTCCATCAGGTGCGGCGGGAGGTCAGCTTCAGAACGCAGGTGGTCGGAGTTGCTAATTCGGGCGGAGGCGGGCGTGATAGGCAGTCAAAGTAGCGTTGGTTTTGGGTTCAAATTCGTGCGTGGTTACTGTAGCGGGTTGGAAGGGATGAGCGGGAGAAAGTCTTGCTGACGTGGCAGCATAGGAGTGGTGAGAAATAATATTTTATTTATTTTATAGATTTTTAAATTCAGAGAGTAAAACGCTGATAACTCTTTCGTATTGACTCGGATTTGGACGCGGTTTGTTGCGTTGGGATCGTGGCGGAATTACGGACGTTTTGGCACTAACTTGGCTACGTTTGGAGACTGTCAAATTTTGGGCTTCTTTTGGACATTCGATCCACTAAGGACCCAAAGGTGAGTGATTCTTCGCTCACGAAATACTGAATTTATTCCCATATTTATTGAATTAAATTATGAAGTAAGTTTGGTTGCATGGTTGTGTTGGATGGTTGATGTGTGGTTTAAATTTAACATGCAAGTGTGTTAACATGCAATCTAAGTAAATGATTTGTTATTTAATTTAATTTAAATCTCTAGTTGAATTCGAACCCTTGTTAAATCCTGAAACAGTTTAATGCTGAATCAGTTGAATAAAATTGTTGTGATGGATGTTTTTTGAAATTTATTACTAGATTTATAGTGACATTTTAAATGCTCTTTATTTCAGTATATTGTAATGCATGTTGATTGTGACGATAAATCCCATTTACCCTTGATGTTACGGGCATCTATTGAACCCGGAATTTATCGATAAAATAAATTAAGAACACGGAGTGAAATGATAAATCTTTGTGCCCCCGATTTGGATTGAAATGATAGATCCATCCCTGAAATATCGAGAAATTAAATTTAAAATCACTTGGCCATTGGATAGATAATTATATACAGACATCGGTTGGTTAAATGATTTTAAATATTTGAAATTTTATTTGATAGAATTTCCATTTAAAAGAATGTGCCGATACTTGATAATTCAATTCTTTAAAGATTCTGAACTGAGATGTTGATTAAAAAGGGTTAAAAGAATTTTCCCCAAAACAAAGTGGAAATATTTACATTGGGATTTGAATATGATTTAAAAATCTTTTCAAATTAAGAGTTTGGATTAGAAGGAAATAAATTCTTATGGAATCTAATTTTTGGAAATTTGGAAATCGAGGTCTGAGTTGTTTTAACTCAGTTTGAATATATGTTTAACTCTTGAAATCAAATAGTTGTTTGAACGGGGTTGAAACGAGATATGGAATTTAATGAGCTCCGTTGAGACCGGAGGATAGATTCAAGTATTTGAAATTTGGAAGGAAGGAAAGATTTTTGATTAGAGTAATTTATTTTAAATATATTTATGCAATTGATCCCAAATAATGATTCTTGCTTTAAATTTATTTTTCCTTTACTTATAACTATTGTATTTTAAATAATTTTTCTTCTTATAATTCATTTCTCAAATTTTCTAGTAAACTTTATTTTTAAGTATATATATATCATATTTAAATTACTGATTTATTTTAATTTGTATATTCTATATATAACTATATATTTATTTATATAAAATTTATTTTTATTATTATTATTATTATATATACATTTGTTTACAAGTATTTTGAAATTATAAATTTCTTCCAAATGGAGATGTTGAGTTTGAACCATTGGTTCAAATGGAGTTCAGATAAGCATCGGTGATAATTTGAAATCTTTGAGATAAATTATATCCTATTTGAATATAAGCCGTTTTGAAATATTATATGATTATAATATAATGATATGAAATATATTCTAGTTTTAGAATATAATTGGTTTGGGTATGATTATGATAGGTCGATATGAAAATTTTATTCCTTGAATATAAATTGGGTTCGAAAACAGAAGATGATATTTTGATATGAAAGCGAACCTTTATCAAATATAAAAGAACCGACCGATGTGAAAGATGTAAGCGTTGGTTGTTAAAGAGACCAGAGTCGACATAAGGCATACTCTCTGTCAGTGTCGATACCACTTTGACAACTATGAACGTTATGACGTATCCAGATTGAGTATGATGACTTGGAGGCGATTATTGAATCGAAGAAGATGATCGATGACGAAATAGCCCAGACCTTCGGGTCAGAATTGAAATGACTAAAACAGGAGCTATACCGTGACTAACTGGGGTAGCACCTTTGATCGGACACACTTCTTCGATAATATTGCTATGACTATGATGATGATGATGATTTGGGCCCATTTATGAATTATGGGAGTGTGTTCCGAGGTGGGCGGTAGTGGCTGCTATGCGTTACCACCGGTCCGGGAGTGTGATTGGTAGAATCCTACCCTGGGCATTGCCTCGAATGCCTTGTCATATTACCCTTATCGAGCCCATACGATTTTGATTTGTATCGTACCTGTGAAGTGCCCTCTGATGCCATCGTTTACGGTAGGTTTACGGTACTGTATAGAGTACGGTATTATAAACGGTGTAAGGGTAAAAATGTAATCCCGCTTACACTATTTTCAGTATTTATACTTTACTGGATAGACACTATCATAATAGCGTATTTTACTATGTATGTATTAGTTTAACGGATCCTCAAGAGATGGAAAAATCCCGTAACATCTCTTGGGTTACTGCACCCATGACACTGAAGTTATTTCGTATTTTAATTTGACTAATATGAGAATGATTTAATGCTGATCCGAGTGTTTGTTGTGTTTTCCTTTTTATGCAATACGCTCGGGTCAGCAGAAGTTGCAGTTAGCGAAGATTTCAATAGCTTAGAGGACGAAGACGAGGATTTGATATATATCAAACATAAGTATTTCCGCTGCCTTATTTCCGCTGCTTATTATGTACAGCTGTATGTATATGTAACTCTGATAATCATTGAATGTTATAACCGAGGTATACATTTCAACTGCTTTTAAACTGCTATTTGTTTATTATATGTTGTCCTTCCGCTGTGAGGTTCTGTGATTGGTTTTTCTCTTCTTTCTTTCTTTTTCTTCTTTTCCCAATAACTACCTGCATTTGCGATTTGTTTGGGTCGACATGTGTGGTTTATTGTCGATTTGAATGGTTAAAAATGTGGGTCGTTACATTATGTATGGAACCCATATAATTAACGTTATATGGTAATTCATTGGGCCTCATTCCAATTGGAAAAATAAAGAATATTATAAAATATAAATATTCATGGGTTGAATAGAATAAATAGTCATGTGTTGACGATGTTCATGTGTTGAAACTATTTATGTGTTGAGTAAAATATTTTAATAATAAAATTTACATCTTTATCATATTTACTATTAGAATCTACTTTACAGTTGGAGTCTGATTAAAAATCAAACGATAAATACGATAATTTTATAAAATATATTACATAACAAGAATAGTCATGTGTTTACAGTACTCATGTGTTGAGATTAGTCATGTGTTGAAAGAAATATATATTCATGTGTTGAATAGAATAAATATTCTTTTTGTTGAATAGAGTAACGAATTTATTGAAATATATAAAGCCGTGTTGATTAGAGTTGCGCTATTTGACATGAACGATATTTATATCAATTATATTCGTTTTTATAATGAATATAGAAAAGGTAGTGATTTCAAAATATAATGTTTTGAAAATATTATCATTTATATAGTAATGATATGAAATATTCAATTTTGATTTGAAATTGAATATAGAGTTGATATGGTTTTGAAAACGGATTTAAAACGATTTATAAAATACATTTTAAAAGGAAATCGACGAAATATATATAATATATATATATTATATATATAATGGCCTGAATAGAACGCGCCGCGCCGCGGCAGTTCGTGAATTTCGACCATTGACTTCGAATCGACATTACGGGAGATCCGACCGTCGGATTCTCCTAAAACCGGAACCGTTGGGTTCGTATCGAAAAGAGCTTTCCAATGAATATTAGAAATTTGAAATCTAACAGTTGGATTTGGACTTCCAAATCAAATTTGGAAAAGGTCGCTGTAAGTGCAGTTCGATGGCCGTTGATGGAAATCGACTGTACGGGCCTTGATAAAATTATTAAAAATATCAATAATTTGTGTAAAACAAAATATGTGAATTGGAAGGAACTCGGATGAAAAATTCTGCATTTGAAAAGATAAAAATAGATTTTTATCGAAATGAACTAGTTTTGAACTAGAATTAAAATCAATTTATTTTTGAAATAAATAACTTGAATTTGAAAGTGATTTTAAAAATAATCAATATTCCCAATACGTGAATTGGACTGGAGTTGAATCGAAATTATCTTCGGAATATTTCGATGTTGGATTTCGTGACTATACAGATATTGTTATGGGAATTTGAAAGATATATTTTATATCGTTATTCCCAATACGATACTTGTTGGTTCCAGAATTTGATATTGAATATAAGCCGTTATATTTTCTATTCAGAGCCTTGTATTTAATATAAAATGTGATTTGGGTTTGTCGTGAATGGTGTCTTCATTAACACTGTTCTTAAGCCCAATAGAGAGAAAGATTAAATCTTTCTATTTAGATTTAATGAAGTGTATCAATTAAATAATATTTAATTGGAATTGAATTTGAATTGGTTTTTGGGTTTATCGTGATCGATGTTTTGAACAACACCTGTACTTTAACCCGATTAACAATAGAATGTGATGTGGGTTTATCGTGGATCGTGTTTTAGGTGACATTGGTTCTTTAACCTAGTTAAAGACAGGTTATTGATTTTTGAGAAGATTAAAACTAAGTAGAGTTTTAATGAATCTTTAAATAGATTGAAAGTGAATTGATAATTTAAACTATCAAATCTGAAAAGTGATCGAGAATGGAGTATCACCAGTTTTGCTCCAAAGCGATAGTTAAATCTTTAATTTGATTTGAACGTGAAATGGTAATTAATTTTACCGATAACACCATGGTGTTAGATATGGAGTATTACCAGTTTTCTCCATGGGATAAATAGGTTGGGATTGGGAAATAAAATAAATAATTACTTCGGTGTGGTTCGCTAATCCCGACTAGTTTGGAAAACCATAATATGGTTTGAAATGATATCCAATGGAAGATTAAAGAATAAATTTTGAAGAATTTGTCTTTGATAAAATTAATGGGAACCTTTCCATAAAAATGTGAAAATTTGAGTAAAAGAATATTCTGAATTGGAATGAGGCGTATGTTGTGTTTGTGTAACACGTGTTTATTATATACACGGGTTATTCGGAAAGACCGGGTTTATACCCATTCTGAATAACTGATTCGACGTTGATGTCGAAGATGAAGATGGTGGTTGAAGACCGGAAGTCTTCACATCGTTTGGGCGATTACTGATGATCTTGATTGGGCTGTACACCCAAGATGAGGGAATCAGTTGGTGATCGTCCAGACGTACTTGGAGATGGATGGATATGCGAGGAAAGTGCCTCCGGTTTCGTTCAGACCTAGAACGGACTTGTAAATGGACTGTGTGTCTGACATTGGATTTTATTCTGTGTTGATTGATCTCTATTAAATATACATCTGTTTGGCGGCGGAGAATTTATTCTCTTGCTTAACGCCCTTCTCTGAGACGTACGAGCTCAGAGGTTGTATGTCGATGGACATCAGTCGCATGGAGTGAAATGCCAGTGTGGCACACGTAAGTGGCAATTGATCAAGGCTTCTGTTGAAAAGAAAAGTCTTGTGGTTGATGATCAAAGCATGGTCTATGTGATGTAGCTTTGTGTATAATGTGGATTCGCGAGCCTCATACCTCGGTATGAGTCAAAAATGGGAGAAGGACCCAAGGAGTGCACGACGTTTCTTTCTATCTATGGTGGTGTCAGTGACCTACCAGCCCTGACATTTATATACTTTTCACATGTGTGGTTGTTGGATTGCGAGGCGCCTCAGATGTAGGTCTGTAAGGACCGGGAAACGTGTGTTCAGGAATAATTAATCCTCAAAAGTAAGAGAAGACCGGCCTTGGAGGTTCCAAAGGATCATAGTGGGGTCCTGAGACATTTGCTAGAGTGTCTCGAATCGGAGAGGAGCTTGCCCCTTGCCTCGACTCATGACGGAAATCCAATTTCCAATACGTGATATTACGGTTTTATTTGTAGAGCCTAGTATGGGGACATGATAGATGGTACTCATGCCACCTATGATTGATATTTATGATTTGAATTGTTTTGACACTATACACTTATAATAGTATCAAATGATTTGTTTTAAACGTACCAAGCATTTTTGGCTATTATAAGGGAAAACCCTATCCTCCGGCTTGCGTAGCATTGTGTGATGGGACCTGGGTCTTATAATAGCTTCATTTTTCCAAAGAGCATTGCGCTGTTTTGTTATATGCAATAGTGGTCTTGGGAGGAAACCCGTTTCGTGTTATACGGCGTGGGCCCTTGAATTACTCTCTTTTAAAGTAAAGTTTTAAATAACTGTTTTAGTTCTCACACCAGTCACATGACTGACCTGGAGTTTATTGTTTTAACCTAAACTCTGGGTGCTTCTATTTTCAACACGGGCAGCTAGTAGTTTTGGTTTTGCAGATTTATATTCATAGGGTCCTGATTTACAGCAGGAACGATGCTCGGAAAGCTCTGTATCTGTGTATCACTTTCAGTTGTGTTTTGTATATTTTTCCGCTGCTATGTAATTTATCGTAATCTCTGATATTCATCGAATGTATTTTATTCATTTATACTATGTATATTCTTGTATCTGATGGAATTGTTGTAATAACAATGAAATGTTCTTCTGTCTGCGTTTTGATTTGTCTTGTTCTCAACGCAATCCGTGCTTTCCTTACTGGGGAAGTTCGTGTCGTCTCAGTTATGTTATAAAATCAAATCCATATTCATAGATCTGAAATATTTTTTTATTTCAGATCGAGAACTAACAATAAACTATAGATTCAAATAAAAAAAAGAATTTCCATTATAGAAAAAGGTCTAACAAACATGAGCATCACAATCAACAATCAACATTCAACAAATTTAAATTCCAAGCATCATAGATCTGATTTTATTAACATAACTAAATGGATTCCGAATAGCGAGGAATAATTAAATTTTTTTAATTACAAAATTTGAAATCTCACCTTGGGTATTGAATTCTTCAAAATTTTAGATTGCTCCATTTCAGTTTTGGTCTGTCCCATTCTGTAGATCTCGAAAATACGGTTCTAATGATTTTGAAATCATCGAATTTTGATCATATACGAATAAGTTACAATGATTTAAAGTTTTAATACCCTAATTACATAATTTAATTAATTAAATTATAATTAAATCTAATTACCAACATTGACAACGTTTTTAAATAAGTTTCCTTTCTTCCTCATTCATCTGTGAACTCCAGGCCGTTACCAAAACCCATCATCGTACCGAACATTCACACACCACACCACCTACGCCGCCCCAACCTTCGATCTATCACCACCACGTCCGAGAGCTCGCCGCCGCCAATTGCCAGGGAGCTGGGCCCACTCGGTGCACCCCACGGTGCCAAAAATGGCTCCAAACGCCGGCGGTCTTGGCCCCGATTCTGGCCGATCTAAGATGCTAAATCCGGTCACGTCCTTATGATTTTGAAGAGCTTAGAAATTTCTTTGATTTTTGCTTTGGAAGGATAATCAAATTCGAATTACGAAGGAAGAAATTGAGGATTGAATATTGGATGATTTCGGCCATTGGTTTTTGAAGAAAAAAATGAAGGGAAAAAAAGGAAAGGAAAAATAAGAGAATGGAAATACAAGAAATGAGAACATGTAAATAAGACACGTTAAAAAAAGAGAAATAAATTAACAAAAATATGGGAAGTAAATTAGTAGAATGATGGAAAGAGATAAATGCGTTATTAATGAAGAAATAAAGTGGGGAGAATGGAGGTAGTGAGTTTAGGGAAAGAAAATAAATGATAGATTGAAACACATGCATTAAATACATGTTAAAATAAAGATGATGCATGATTAATGAGGACAATGGAGGAGAGAGAAAGGAGGCGGCGAATTTGAGGAAAGTAGAAATGAAAGATGGTATAATTTGTCTATCATGTGAATTTACAATGTTGTAAGTTTCTCGGATTTTTCTATGACTTGGTTTGCAATTACCATTGTGTTTGATTTCATAGAAGAAAATTAATTTTGTTCTAATTTAAGAAATTTCTTAAATTAGGAATGAAATCAAATTATTATAATATTTTTTGTAATTTATTCCAGCTATGTTTTCCCATGTTGTCTTTCTAATGCCATTCTAATTTATGTTGAACCTTCAGGTGTGAAATCTAAATATAATATTGTGGATTATTTTTCTCCAGTTTTGACACTATCAAAATCTATAAAAGAAGGCCAACAATATAATTTTTGTGAGCAAAGAACTAGAAGCTAGATATGCTCTTATTCAAAATAAGATGATGTTGGTTGTTTACAAAGAAAATAGCAAAACCCTTATGATTTACTAGACAAATTTGGAATGAGAATTAATATGATGATATTCTTTACCATGTAAGCACTATTGGCTTTGATATGGCTGTTGATTTTAATTTGTCTTATCATGAAATAAATTTAGCAGTTTGTTTAAAACAATATTAATCACTGTTTATATTAAACTTCAATTTGAAATTGCCAATGATAAAAATTTCCTTCTTAATATACTACTCTCTTTAATTCAAAGTTTAAATTACATATAAAGTTAGAACGTTTTTATTACATTAATTGTACTATAAATAATATGGTAATAAATTTAGACTTATTGGTCTACTAAAATTAATCACCATTAAAACCTCAAACTTATGTTTAATTACCATTAACTTAATGGTTTGATTAGAAATAAATCAACGATATTTTACTATGTCAATAAATTTTTTGTTCAAAATCAATAAATCCTTCCTTAAACAGACTTTATTGATTTTAATACAAAAGTCAAGTTTTAAACATTCAAACAGTTATTTATTGGTTAACATCATAAATTTTGACAATGTTTATCTAAATATTATATTCACAATGTGCTCCTTTTATTTTATTTTTAGAATGAATGTTAAATAATTATCGAAATCCTAAATTGAATTCCAAGCGTAGGCATATCTTTTCTTACCAAAATTAAGTTCAATATTTATTTCAAAGTTAATCTTATTTTCATTGTTACGGTTCAAACTTGTAATACCGTTAGATCTTGGTAAAAATGTTTGAACGCCATCTCATTTTTAATAGTAAATGTTATGTTCAAAAATAAAAGTTCATGTTCACATTAACCATACATCTTTCCTTTTAAACCAAATTACCAGATCAAAATTAAAATAATTCATTTCTTGATTAATAACGGTAGCAACTCTTGCCTTTCTATAACGTTTGTATTAAACAACAAAGGAATCTTAAGATTAAAAATTCAAACCGGTTAGTCATGTAAATCTCGTTTATTCGGCACAACGTTTATAAATGTATGTATTGGAAGTTATTTCTTCTATAATAAACACAATATTTCCAAACAATCTTTCAGCAAAAATTAATAAATCGCATTGATAATATCATAAATTTTATTTTGTACCAATTTATATTCAATAATTTAATTTAATAATTTTCCCGAGTTTGTTTTAAATCAAATAGTGTATAAAACTAATTTTAAAGTTATTTCAAATTTTTATTTCATAAAAATAACAAATTTATACTCCATATTCCTCAAAATAGCTTAAATTAAAATTTAAAATTCGTTCTGAAATTCCGGGTTGTAACACCTTTTTAGCCTTCTTACTCTTCCGTGTATTATCTTCACATAAGAAGGTTTTTGCTTTTGGTAACTGATTTTTTTCTTTTTTGGGTTGATTTTCTTTGTTACTTTCATCTATTTTTTCTTCTATAAATGCCTTAGTGATACTCAACTCCAAATTGGAGTGAGGTCACTTAATGAAATTGTTTGTTCGTTTGTGGCACTGTCCTCCTCAATTTCATTTCATTTGTTGGAGTTTGTTGTTTTTCAGCGGTTTTTCTTACTTCTCGGTTGTATTTTGTTCATCAATCGTCATACTCTCTTTTCTTTTTTTTTGCTCTTCTATTTCTACATTCAAATCAATTTTTTCTTTTTCAATATTTTCTACCTTGTCTTCAACTAGAATATTGTCCACTATTGCTTTAGAATCCACCCTTTTCTCAACATGCTTATCTTTAAAATCTGATTTTTTTTAACTGCTGTTTTAGGTTGAATATTTCTTACTCTTCTTTCTTTTTCATTTCCTTATTTAACATTTTATTCTTCTTTTCAACCTCTTGAATATGTAGTTGTAATATTCTAATCGACGCATCTTGTTCTAATGATCCAAGTGGTTCATGTTGTTTCCCATGTTTTCTTTTTTTTAGTTTTCACTGCTTTTCCTTTTCTTATTCTTGTTGATAATGCTTCAATTGTTTCCAAAAATTTAGCCTCATGCGGTTGGATATTTGTTATTTCTTGTACCTGCATATATTGAAAAATTAATAAAATATTATAACACATGTACATTTGATTAATACCCCGTACTGAATAAAGTGATTATGTACAATAATGTGGTATCATTTTGGTAATAATTTAAGCATCTGTTTTATATAGGAATATGTTATCCATTATTAAGGTTTCAGTTTGGTATTAATTTAAGTATCAGTTTTGAATAAGAATATGCTATCCAGTATTAGTTTTATAGCAATTTAGGTGTTAGTTTTGTACAAGAATATGCTATCTAGAATTAAGGTATCAGTTTTATAAAAATTTAGGTATCAGTTATAAAAAATATCAATATTACACGCTAATTAGGTATCGGGATTAAGAAACAAGATATCCATTTTACAAAAAATTAAATATCGGTTTTTTTGTACACATAATATTTCTCATTTATAAGGTGTCAATTTGGAATAGTTTAGGTATCATTATTTGAACGTGCAACGTAAAAATAAAGTATCAGTTTTGATAATAATGAGATATCATTTTCTAATTACATTAGTTTGCATTGCTATATGGTATCAATTTACTAACTTCTGAGGTATCAGTATTTCTAAACGTTACTATTTCATACTGACTAGGTATCAGTTTTGAATTGACAAAGGTATCAATTTTAAGAAACGATGTGTTATATATAAAACTAGAGATGAAATAGTAAGTTAAATTTAAATTTCATACCTGTCTTTGTTTAATTTGATTCAAGAAACCTTTGACGATAATTGATTTTATACCATTGAGATCTCACCTTGCAAATCGTGTGAGTGTGTCATTAAAGCTCCTTCTTTGTTTCATTAATTACATCTTCTCACTCATGCAGTACTATGTATAAAAAATAACATAAAAAGTAAACAAAAATACATTTTTTTATCCTTTCATTATTATATAAGAATTTTTTAAATAATCATCTTACTAGAAGATGCATTGAACATCCCGACATGTTCCTAGGCTTGTGGATAACTTTTTTGACAAATTTGAAAAAGAAATGGAATCATTTTTTTAACTTCTTGTTTGATTCTTTTTTCTTTGGGTTCTCTTGTAACCAACGAGGATTCTCCAAAATTTCTTATCACAAAATCTTTACAATCCGAAGTTATTGTACTATTTATCATTTTTTGCGTCGGTTCAATATTCTTTCCTTCCAATGGCATATAGAACAATAAACCAATGTCTTGTGCTGTGATTTTCAGTTTTTTCTCTCCGTGGATGAAAACTTCTTGAGTTGGTGAATAGCAGCTATGTAACGGCTCGGATTTCGCCCGACCCGATCGATCGTAAAATCGACTAAGACCGTTCAAAAGCCGAATACGTTAACTTTGGGAATACAATACATTAGAACAATAACAACAAACTTTTATTACATCATGATAATATAACATCATAGTACAGAATATCAGAGTACATCAAGATAAATTTACAACGGAAGATAAATTATAATGAATTAATACATTGCAGCGGAAGATTATCAAAGCTCCGGACACAGCTTTAAGCTTCGATCCAGGATCCTGCTAAAGAGATAAGTATCTGCAAAAAGCTACTCGACTGCCCGTGTGGAAAATATGGGCACCCGAGTTTGCCAAGTGAAACAAACTACAGGTCAGTCTTGGGACTGGTATGAGAAATCTTAACTTGACTAATCTAAATAAAAGGCTAATCACAGGACCACGCCGCTAACGCGGAACAGGTTTACTCCATTGGATTGCCAGTGCATAAAATAAAGTAAATCGTTAAACAATGCAATGTTTTTTGGAAAAATGAAACCATTATAAGACTCAAGTCCCATCACACAATGCAACGCAAACCGAAGGATAAATTTTTACCTTATAGTGGTCAAAAATGCTTGATATGATAAAAACGGGTTTGGTATTATTACTAGTGTATATAAGTTTCAAAAACAGTTCAATCATAATGTATCAATCATAGACGGCATAGTACCCCATCCTACTATGTCGTCATACTAGTTCTACAATCAAAACTGCATGAGGTCGTATTGGAAATTGGGTTTCCATCATGAGTCAAGGCTAGGGAGGAGCTCCTTACCGATTAAAGACACTCTAGCTAATGTCTCAGGAACCCCGCAGTGAACCCTTGGAAAGCTGCAGGGCCGGTCCACACATACGATTTTGCGGATTGGCAATTCCTGAAAACACGTTTCTCGGTCCTATAGGACCTAATATCCGAGGCGCCTCATTCCATCATCCACATAAGTTAAATGCCGGGCCGTGTAAAACCCAAACAACACTTCTAGCTAGAAAGAAACGTGCTGCTCTCCTTGCGTTCCCTTCTCCCGTTTTAGACTCCAACCGGGTTGTGAGGCTCGTGAAGCTATGTAATACACAAAGCTATGCTTATTCAAGCTGTGCTTTGATCATCAACCACAAGGCCTACTTTTCAACAAAAGCCTTGATCATTTGCATCTTAGCATGCCACATTGTCAATCCATACCATACCATTGATTCCTACCAATATATAACCTCTAAGCTCGTACGTCTTAGAGAAGGGTGTTAAACACCAAACAGATATATTTAGCAGAGATCAACGAATACCGTATAAAGGAATACAACGTCAGACATACAATCCATTTTCAAGTCCGTTCTGGGTCTGAACGAAACTGGAGGCACCTTATTCCTCGCATTTCCGAACAATCAACAAGTAGTCTGGACGACCACCATTGTAGCCCCTTCATGGTAGCTACTCCAATCATGGCCGTCAATGGTAACTCATCCATTCGATGTGAAGATCATCGGTCTTCAATCACCGTCTTCAACTCTTCGACTTAGATCAACGAATAATCATTTGAAATGAGATTGAACTCGGACTTTTCAAATGATCCTCGTATATATATAATTTAAAAATCATTTCTTATCGTTAATATTAATTTATAACAATTAATCTCTTTTTTTATTTATATAAAAATAATTAAATTTTATTTAACAACACTTTATGTCACTAGGTGACCTTGGCGGTGTTTTCACCCAAATTTGTTTTACAAGTTTCCCTAAATTTAACCGTTGGAATTTAACTCAATTCATATCGTTGGAAAGGTCTTCCCAAGGCGAACCTAACGGTTTCAGTTCTGGAAAAATCATACGGTCGGATATTTCGGTATAACTATTTAAAGTTACAATTGTCGAATCGCGAACTACCGCGCGTGATTCGTTTAATTATAATTTACATATATATGCTTATATATAATTCCATCATCCATTTCATTTCACTATATTTTGCTAACATTGAATATCCCTATTTGTATATATAATGTCGAGGTATAACATGACACACAATAATGCTTATTTTTTTAAATTCACATACACATGCTATATCCCACAATGTATTTTTTCTTCTTTCATCTTTCAATTTACACCAAATGTATATTTGATTCATTATTCTTTCTAATGAAAATCCATTCATTAAAATATAAATTTATAATCCTTTTATTTACATTGAAAAATGTAATTTTATGTTTTATTTACATTGAGAAATGTAAACTTTGATTTCATTTTCTATTTACATCGGAAAATGTAAATTTCTATATTTCTTTTGTTTACATTGAAAAATGTAACTTTATATATTCATGTGTTTATTTGCAGCTAATTTACAAATGAAAATGTACCTCATTTTCTATGGGTTTTTATTTGCATATAAAAAAAAGGCAAATAAAGTGTACTTCTTAAATTTCATGTCTTTTATTCACATTTATAATATGAATAATTTTTTTTTTAATTCATGTTCTTATTCACAGCTAAATTGTGAATAAAATAATCCTTTCTAAATTCATCTTTTTATTTGCATCTACAATGCAAATAAAATGTAATTTTTTCTTATTTCCTTTTGTAATCTTTTATCTACATTGTAAAATGAAATCTTTCATTTCACCTATAACTACATTGCAAAATGTAACTTTTATATTCTTTCTAATCTTAGTTTTATTTGCATCAAGAAATGCAATTAAAACTGCAACCCTTTTTACTGAATATAAAATGACAATAAAAAGTGGTTTTATAGAATCTATTCTTATAATTTAATCAATTTGGAAATAAAAACATAATTTCCAAATTCATACTTTTTTATTGTATCCAACTTATTAGGTAAAATAAAATTACACTAAGATGTAATCTTAAATTCCTATCTCTTTTTATTGAAAATAATCCTACATTACAAATGCAAAATTTTAATCTCTAATCTTTTTAAATAAAGAAAATTACAACAAAATGTAATTCTATATTTCTATTATCTAATGTGACAAGATAAAATGTAAACACAATCTTTTACGTAAAATGGTATTACATAAAATGTAATTTTAAATGTCCTATCTTTTTATACTGAACAAATTTCCAAATAAAAGGTTAAATCTTTTTATTGACATTACAAATAAGATGATCTTTTTATTTAATATAACACTAGATGTATATCTTTAAGTCCAAATATATAATGACACTAAAACATTTCATTTGATTCTACAAAGTTACAACAAAAGAATAAGTTGTTCTATCATAAACTTTATTCAAAACAGTACCACATAAAGATATTACCTTTAATGTAAAATCTTTATATTTAAACAAAAGTATAAATAAAACAAAATCTTTAATGCCCATTCTTTTTATTGTAATGAATTTACAATAAAAATACTAAATTTCATTTCAGCTCTTTTATTTACAAATGAAATGTAAATAAAAGTGATTTTACAAATTTGTCTTTTTATTTACACAAAGGATATAAATAAAAATGTATAAAATAAGTTTGTCTTTTTATTTACACATAAAATGTAAATAAAAATATGTTTTCTAAATTCGCCTTTTTATTTACACAAAAATGTAAATAAAAATATGGTTTTCAAATTTTGCTTTTTTATTTACACCTAAATGTAAATAAAACATGGCTTACAAAAATGTCTTTTTAATTACACATAATATGAAAATAAAAATATAATTTTTAATTCTGCCTTTTTATTTACATATAAAATGTAAATACAATAAGTTTTCTAATTCTGACTTTTAAATTTGCAAATACAATGCAAAATAAAATAAGATTTCCAACTCGTCCTTTTTATTTGCAAATACGATGCAAAATAAAATATGATTTCAACTATTGTCTTTTTTATTTGCACATAGAAAAGCAAATAAAATATATATCAAGTCTCGTCCTTTTTATTAACAAATATAATATTGATAAAAGTGGATTTTAAATCTTATCCTTTTTATTAACAAATAAAATGTTAATAAAAATGTATTTTCAAACTTGTTTCTTTTATTTGTACATGGAATGTAACTAAACATGTTAAAACAATTACGGTCTTTTTATTTAAACATAAAATCCAAATAAAAGTGTGTTTCATAATCTTGTCTTTTTTTTACACATAGTATGTAAATAGAAATATGTTAAACAAGTTTGTCTATTTATTCACACATGGAATGTGAATAAACTTATAATAATCAATTTCGTATTTTTATTCACATATAGAATGTGAACAAACATATAATAATCAATTTCGTATTTTTATTCACATATGGAATGTAAATAAAAATATAATAATCAATTTCGTATTTTTATTTACATATGGAATGTATACAAAAATATAATAATCAATTTCGTATTTTTATTCATATATGGAATGTAAACAAAAATATAATTTAAAAAAAATGAATAATTAAATCTAACAATGAAATAATTTGTCTTGATTTGGCAAATTGATTACAACTCTGTACTCAATCATGACATACAATTCTAATGTTAACATAATTTAACAATTCTTGATTTGCTAAACATGACCATTTCAAATAAATGATATTTTAACAAATTCAATAACAAATCATAACAAATTTGATATTGTAAATTGGAATTAAAAAAAAATTAACCTAATCAAATTCACAAAACAAAACAATATTTTAATTAGATTAAAATTCTGGTTTAGTCTAAATTACCAAACGCGATGTTTTATATCGGATCCATACAGATCTAAGCGATAAAATGATAGATATACACAATACAACGCAATACAATTCAATACAATCCATCAGAACAATCAGCACAATACATCACAGCATAGATCACACAGATAATTATTTAACGAAACAAAATAGTTAATAAAATAAAATAAATTGTGAAAATCAGAGATTCCCACGTCGGTTTGGCTGAAAATTCAACCATCTCCGTTTCAGATCTGGTAACTTCATGTTGTAGTGTCCTTCAATACGATCGCAACGCCTTTCATTTCGTTGATTTCTGTTTTGATTTGCAAAAGTTACAAAGGTTTGAACCTTGTATAAGAATAGTCACTTAAATAAATTATTAATAATTTTAATTATCACCTAATCATAATCAGGTCGCATTAATCCTCTCCCTCCTTCTGAACTATAGGCCATGATAAAACCCACAACCAGCACCTCCAAACCTCCCTGTCGCACCTCCTCTTGGACCACCAGGACTCGATCAGACCTCGCCATCTCGACCGCTATCACCTGCTCCACCATTGGCCGGATTAAAGCTCTCTGAATGCTCTTTAATTTGGCGTTGGAAACATTTGAAATGGTTTCGTGAATTAGGAGAATTTTAGAGATCAAAATGGGATGTTTTCAGCCATAGAAAAGAAGAGGGCGGCGGTTGTTAGAAAATAGGATTAGGGTTTGTTTTTAAAAAGGGTATATTTATATTAAAATATTATTTAATTGAACCCTTAAGGCCCTTTAATTTGTATGTTACAAAGGAAAATGAATTGAATAATTGGAAAAGATTCATGTTTCCAAAATATTCTCTTTGATTGTTAGATGCGCAACCCTTTTCCTTAATCAAGATATATATACCATGTTTTAATTGTATATTAACATGAAATTTCAAATTGATCAAGTTCATAGGCAATAAAGATAATTAAAATATGTAGTGTAAATGCATGATGGAAGGAAATAACGCATATTTCTGCACATATAAGTTTGCATAAAGTCTCAATATTTCTCATTAATTACATACCAAAATTTTATCCCGCTCAAAATGTAATTAAATAATTTATTTATTAAGAATTGTAGATATTTAGCTCAAAAATAGGCAACTAACCATTTTGTAGTGAAAAGAGTCATAATGGGCATAAACTACTTACTTCATATTTTGAAATAATTAAGGATCAACACGTGAATATGTGATACTTCTTGCAAATTAGTGGCTTTCCATATTATTTGAAAGTTGCTCCTGTTTTGATTATCTTCCATGTTAAATCATTGACTTCATAGCATACTTTATCTTTCATGTTAAATTAGGTACGGATAAACCAAATAAACAACTAAAAAAAATCCTTTTTATTTATATTCTCTAAGTTAAGGTCAATGACAAATTAACATGTTTCTTAATTGAACATAATTTCCCAATTAATGTTAATAAACTTATTTTTTTCTAATTAATGCCTATATTAACATGTTTGCATGTTCACGAATCAATGTTAAATAGCATGTTTACTTAATAAATGTCATATTTACAAATCAAAGCCAATTAACATATTTTTATTTTAAAGTTAATCGTTAATTTTGCATCATAATTTGCATCATAATGTCTTACCATATATGTACCATTGATTACATTCACTTTTATTACTAAGGAATTTCAATACCTTTCAACATTTCCACTTTTTATTTAAAATCATTTTAAATTCAATAACTAAATTAAATTACATACACTTAAATAATCAAAACAAACGGGATGTAAAAATAACAAATTTATATTCCATATTCTTCAAAATAGCTTAAATTAAAAAATAAAATTGGTTCTGAAATTCCGGATTGTTACAAGCTATATACAACATCTAAATTTCTTAATGTTTCTTACATTCCTTTAAAGGAAAAAAATTTCTCATAGAAAATACTGAAAAACTGGTAGAAATGGGTGCTTTTCAGGAAGTCAATTTGATTCTTATTCAATCATTTTTTCTCTTTAGCAAGTTTTATTATCTTATACGCAACATGAAGTTCACATCTATATACAACATTAGATTTTACTTCTTCGACTGCATATAAATCTTGGTTCAGATCCATACTTGCTATTACTGTTTTGTCTTTTGGTCTAGGATCGACAAAATCATCATTTTAATTTACTGCAAAAAAGTAGTATCATTTTTATGCAAAACTGGTACGTATATTTTAGATAATTGTACACAATGATTGTGACGACCGCCCACAACCCCTGCACCAAACAAGAGGAATAATGCGTTGAAAGGTGTGCCAGACAGCTATGGATGATCATCAGAGTAGGTAAACAACATCGGAACCTGTCGTAGAACTCACATCGCAAGGATAAAGTATAGTAGAAAATATACAACAGGTAATAAAAATGAAGCATCACGTAACAAACTTTTGAAACTTTATCAACATCCTAAAAGGTTATCCAACTGATACAAAAGTTTGTACATAAGGCCTCACTACAACCCTCATAGAGCACTCAAACATCGGAAACAGAAATGTTAGATAGTAATAAAACTTGTACTAAGCCTGTAGCTCGCCTCCAACCTGCAACATCGTCCTCACTAATCACATGTCACGTGCCACCTAGTTTCCCCATCCACAATCGGATGAACAGCCCAAGTTAATAAGAGGGAAACATAAAACCTTGAGCCAGACAACAGTCTTAGTGAGCGATAAAACAGCTAACAAACTTCACCAATAAAGTATATGAGAATGGATAAATAAACATACTGATCTACCCACAAAACCAGAGAAGAACTTAACCCAATCTTCCCCTCATCGGACAGCGGTAGCCTTTATGACAAACAATTCAACCATTCATCCATGGAAACCAGAACACTCATTCAACCATGGTAAGCATTCATAACATCCAGATTATATGTATCTCATGCAAACCATCCTAATCGAATTCAACATCCCTTAAGCACAAGCCCAGAGACCTAAACCAATATTAGACATGCACCCAAGGAACATCTCCTTCGACTTTGGACAACCTACATGAGACGGTACAAACAAAACAACCAATCATCCATGATTGACTCTGTCTATCACCGCAATTCCTACTTTGAAACCATCGTCAATTGTATGACGGCCAACCTTGCCATATGTCAAGAGCTAATGGTAACCCCAATTCTAGCATAAAATCCATACACCTTTCAACGATACGTATGTATGTCCAACCTTGACAACTAGGCCTTTCAACGATACCCAGGGTACTCGACCTATAACCGGTCTTTTAGGCGTCTTTAGTGTACCCCTGCTTCAAGCCCACTAGAACTTACGACAACGATAATCTCTCGGCCTTCGCATCTCTAGTCATCCAACCCGATGACTCTTCATACCTCAAGCAACCATTATTCACCAACTCACGACCTTTGAGTTGTCACCTCATTCTCTGTTCTACACCGATCAACGAACACATTTAACCACTTCCTCCTTGAATTCACTTCGAAGTCACACCATCACTGAGAAAAATTACATCACTGCGTTGCGGCTAGAGTTTGGGGGGTTGCCTCCCCCAAAAAAAAAGCACTTTTCAATCAAATCCGGGTCATACCCCAAAATATAATTTTTTCAGAAATTTGCCCTGTGCGACCGACCCTTCACACTGCTCAAACCAACCAGAGCGACCGACCTGTGGTGACCGGTCCAAGGAGTGAACGACCCCATACTGTGCTCAATCAAGCCAAGCTCGGCCCCTCTTGGTACGACCCAAAAAACCTGCTCAACCAAACCAAAGGTACTCAACCCAACTCTATTCTGGACCGCTCGATCGACCCAACAATCTACCCATTGGCTCACTCGACTAACCAGAGCCATATATGACCTACCCTTCTATTTCTGCTTCGGCCGAACTACCCCAGACCAATGCTTGCTCGAGCCAAGTTTCTGCACGACCGACCCTCCTGGCTCTATTTGTCCCACTTACTGACTTGTTTCCCAAGAAATCTGCACCTTTGGTGCGACCAACCCCCCTACATGCGACCCAAAACCTGCACAACTCCAATGCAACTCCAATTTCGACCAAAACTTCGCCAATCGATACAATCGACAAAACCAACTCAAACAATTCACCAAATACAACCACAAGCATGTTATGAAACCAATAACATCACCAATTTGTAATTTCATCAATAATTATGTGAAACTCACCAAAGGTTTAGATCTATGGTAAAACACTTGAATATGATGTAAAACATGATCAAACACTCATATAATTCAATGAATCCATGTGAGAGATGTAAATCACTCACCGATTCTCTTAAACAAGCAAAAATCAATGCAATAAGAATCCAGACAACAAGCAATTTAAACCAAACCCCTTGATCCAACGAACTCCCTCTTTAATTGATGTAGATCTAGCCTCCAATGGTGTAGATCTATGATTTCCCTCCTTGGATTTTGATTTTTAATGGTGGAAAGGTGTTACAGGAAGGAGGAACATAGGTCATCTTATGAGAGAATAGAGAAACTAAAACATTTCTCATACCTCTTTCCCCCTATTTATACCCTTCCACTAGCCCACAAAAGGGCCTTCCCAAATCAACCCATTGTGGCTCTCCAAATCTGAACAACCAATTGAAAAACCTTAAAACATCGATTCCTTCCAAACCGCTAAGCCAAATCTTTAGTGTAACCACTCTACGGAATGGAACCATCAATTCCTTTCCAATGTCACAGGTCTCACCCTCTAATTCAACCTGAGTCAAAAGTTATTCCCTGTACAAGACTGATAGGGGCGAAATGGTCACAAACAAAATTGGTAAAAAATTTGGACATGTCTCACATCCCCATAAGCAACATATTAAAATATGAGAATGAACCAAATCTCAGGAAATAAAATAAAAATATTTTACGATCTTCCGATATGTAAAATGCGGGCCATTACAATAATACATTACAATATTTGTGGTTGTCAGCTCGAACAAATGCATATGCATGCATATTAATGTATATGCATGTGTACATAGCTAAGTATCATTTTACATGTAATGTTGTATCAATTTTACAATTTTTAACTTTTAATTGTTAGTTTTATATGTGTTGTGGTATCTGTGTCTATAAATGACAAAATGTAAAGGTGTAACGTATCAGTTTTGCATGTTTTATGGTATCAATTTTGCTAAAATTATAAAAGCATTCTTCTATTATTAGGTGTATGTTTCAGTTTTTATACTTTAACAGCATCAGATTTTCTTTCATAATATTCTAAGTATTATTTTTGTTGAAATTTAATACGAAATATGTGTATTTTAATGCTAAAGAGTATCAGTTCTTAATGATATTAAATCGACATTGTAACACCTCAAAATTTAATACATTATAGCCATACATTAAGATGACAAATTGGGAATAACTTAATTAAACATTCAGAATTAAGTGAAACCAACATTACTGTTGCGTTTGTCTTGAAATTCTGGTTCAGATAGACACCAAATTTGTGTAAAATGGATAATGTATGAAGAAGTTATGGGAGTTAGAAGTTTGTATACATATAAGGAGCTTGTATATGAATATAATATTAAATTAATTCCAGAATTTTCAAACGAACGAAGCGGGAGAACAGGCGAGAAACCGGATCGTTGTGGGATGACCTATAACCGTCCTGGGCTGACCCATAACCAGCCTGGGTCGACCCTAGGGTCGACCCCGTAGGTTGGTGGGTCGACCCACTCCAGATCTAGGCGGATTTTTATAGTGAATCTGGAATGTTTTCGGACTATATTCGTTGCTAACTCAACACTGCGTGTATGGTTAAGATTAAAACCCTAGAATCTGAAGGCCGAGGTTGACTCTGTGGATCTATAAATAAATGGCTTCTCCCATTCCAATACACACCATTGTTGTATATGACGTAGTTGTATACACAACTATATGATTTTTGTTTGATGATAACAACCAAATAAATATATTTTTTAAATGTGTTTGTTATTGTATTGTTATTTTATATTACAGACAGGAATATAATATTCATATTTAAATAGAATATGACTGTATAGAAATTCAAATATTCACACGGTGTTTTATATGAATATAAATATTATATTTCAATAACTAAACAGTACGAATTTACAACTCTACTATTTGTACACATTCACAAACACTTCACATGAATTTGTACTTGTAAATAATCTGAATACGATAGAAAAAATTGTTTGAACACAATGAAATAATATTTTATTTCACTCAAATTTTTTTATTACAAATATCAGTACAATTTTCTTTTTCTGTACATTAGCTCCTCACTGCATCACTCATCACTCAGTTACATTTCATATACAATTTCAGTCTTCAGTCTTAACCTCTTTCAGTCAGTCTGGTCTTCATACCTGTCATATACAGAAACACGCACATAGTATATGAAACAGAAATAGTATTCTAAATTCTAGCGAATGTAAATTTTAATTTTAAAATTTTATTTGCCTTAGTTTTCTGGTGTGTTTTCTCATCGTCTTTCTGACTTGATAAGCCTCGACATAACCATACTGGTTTGCTGATCAGAACCAGCATCAAACTCAACTGATTCTAACCAGCCCCAACACGGTACAGTCAGTCTGCTGATGTTTATTATAGTGTCACATATATATACAAGACAGTTCAAAAATCAAAAGAGAAATGGAAGTGCAAAATTTCAGATTAGCAAACACAAGCTGGAAATCATGACAGATCAACAATGCAGCATACACAGTACAGGGTTGAGCATCATCTACAAACAGTGTGCATGCATGGGTGTAATGCAACTCAAACAGTGAAGCATAATGGTGCAAACCGGATAAGCAAGTTTTCATGAAGCAAAGAGGTATACACAAATTATACATACATGCAGCTCAACATGGTCAAGACAACAGAGTGGTCCAGTTTTTCAAGGGCAAGCTACAACTAAATTTGGTCGAGCATGAAACTCAATCCAGGTACAAACAGTTTGCAAGGCAGTTCAAGAGAAAAGTGATTCATGTATATTGTGTGTGTGCATGTACAAGTGCTATATTATTCAAAGTGCTCATAAGGCAACTCAGGCATGGTGAAGTAGCTTAAATAAGATGCAAAGCAAATGGTTCAAAATTTCAAGTGTACAGGTGAATGAATATGGTGGTATTTTTTATCGAAAGTTTCAGCTCAACATTGATGTACATGTTTACATAAGTCTAAACAGTTCAAGCATGGTGAAATGGATAACATGCATAGTAGCTCAAAGATGAACAAGTGCAAGTTTTCAGCTATCACAAATGGCATGTTCAAGTTCACAAACTAGTCAAAGAACAAGTGCAAATTTTAGCAAATCTCATAGTTGTAGTAATCACAAGCCATGATGAAACAAAGGAGTATACAAGAATCTCAGGTGAACCATACAACTAAATAAAATGCATGAGGTCGAGCACAAGGCATTCAAGCAGCAATGAAGAAATACACACAGAATAACATATATATATATATATACACACACACACTGCTGATTGGACTGCAGTATAGAGGCATTATTCGAGCTCAAGGTAAACAGAAAATGTTATGATTAGGAAGCATGAAATTCGACATAATAGCGTATACATACAAGGATTTCATGGTGTTCACATTTCCTGATCTTACATGGGCTTCATGACAACAATCAAACAGGGGTACACTACTCATGACAATGCACATCAGAATTTACATATGACCAGCATTGAAAGGCTACAGCAAAGCAGTTATATTCATGCATGATGCAAGTCAAGATTACTGCAAGGGACAATCACTTAAATGTGTTCCAGCGATTTTGGCAATTTTCAATAAACAACACAATTTTTTTGGTAGGAAATTAAATTGATTTTGTTTCTAATACTGGACAAGCAAGGTAACAATTCTAAAATGGAAAGAAACCGACCAGATTCAAAGGATGAAATAGTTCATCACTGGAATTTATATGTATGCAGAAATCACAATTTCATTTTTGGAAAGCCCCTTATTTATTTCCAGAAAGGCATTCAATCAGTGTTTTTTGGCAATGCAGGAATGTTAAGCAAGTACATGGCAAGGGTTCAACTGGTTCAAAAAATTCAGCAAACATATTCATGGCAAGAAATAGTTATATGTTTCCAGATTTAAACCATTCCTTTTGAAATTCATTCGAATCATTCCTGTCATGTCCAAGTATATCAGAAAAGAAAAGCAAAATAATTTCATGCAAATCAATGTGTTCTTGAAATTATGCAATTCGAACAAAGAATTTTATCTCCCGAAATCATACATAGAAATTCAAAGCAAAGGACAAACTATTTTAAATTCGGCATGTCAATCTAGCAATTTAAATCAAAGAGGAAACCATCGCAAGGAGATTAAAGGCAACAAATTCATTTTTAGCTAAGTTTATCAAGAAATTCAAAAAGGGGAAAACCACATATATCAGGGCAAGTCATAATCGTGAAATCAGAGAGCTATCATAGGATTCCTTTATCCTATATTACACCACATCATCACAGGCAATTAAAAAATGAAATCCAAAGCAAACAATTAAAAGAATTCAAGAGAATCAAATTACTCACTTTCTTCAAGGATTCGATCAGAATACAAATCAATCGAGAAAGCAACTCAAAGCACTGGAGCAATAAGAGAAACCGCAACATCAATTCATCAGCATCGTTCGAGATTTGAGGAAGATTGGATAAACCCTAGAAAATTATCATAACCGCCGCCATTCTATTTCACAGCAAAGAGATCGGGAATAATAATAAAAGAAGGGTGCAACCTATTTGTTTTGGCCGGCCAAGTCAAGTGTTAAAGGGAGTGTTTAAATCTCTTTTAAATTCTAGGGTTTTGATTTAGATTTTGTTGTATTTCAATCTCATTTATAAAATGATTCAACCAGTTCTAGAGTCTGTAAAATCTAGGGGGGAACCAGTTAGGGTGTTAACTGGTAGTTTACTAGAGTCGGTAAAATCTAGGGTTACGGATTATGGGTTTGTAATTCGGGAAAATCTAGTCAAGGGGATATCGGTCAGTCTAGGGTTTTGAGCGTAGGATTAGTACAGGAGCAGGAAGTGCAAGTGTACATGGTCTTGCAAGCGAGATCTGTTTTATCACCTAGTAGAAACCTTAGGAATGCAGCAGCAGGCAGGATTTTGCTGAAGTTGGGTATGTCTTGTGTCATTTACTTTCTGTTTTTTACTTCTGCTGCATTCTGTGTTCTATGAATTTTTAGTATTCCATAAAAACTGTGATAAACCCTATTCACCCCCTCTAGGGTTTATCTAGATTCAACAAGTGGTATCAGGGCAGGTAATTTCATCAACTCTAGAGTAATGGGTCATCCTAGTTGTCATTCCTTTGAGAGTCAGTCCAGTCGTATTCTATCTATTTTTAATGGTACATATTTTTTTAAAATTGGAAATTGGAAATGGAGTTATATTTAAAATCTGTTGATATTAAATGTTGGGATACTGATATTAATGGAATTGATATGGTTAATAGAAATGATATTGGATTTAATTCTCGTGCTATTCACATTTTGTATTCTTATATTAATGATGTCCAATATAACCTTATCTCTAATTGCTTGACTACGCAGGAAATCTGTAATACTCTCAACACGAAGTATGGACAAATTGACAACAGTAGCTCAAAACCCAAAATGGACAATTCAGATTCAGATCTATGCTCAAGAGAAGAAATAAATGAAAATTCAAGTAGATCAGACGAAGGAGACTTACCAGACAATGAGACTGAAAGCTTCTCATACGAAGAATTGGTTTATATATGTACTTACTTAACAAAAATCATTGATAAACTCCATCGTAAAAACAAACCTTTAAAATCTAAAAATCACAAGTTGAATAGCAAAATTAACTATTTGGAATCAGAATTTACAAACGTCATAAAATTAGATAATTCTGATTGTGAAAATGGTTTGAAATTAAAAACAGATCTCGTTCATCTCAATAAAAACATTCAAAAGCTTGAAAAAGAAATTCTTATTTTAAAAGATAATGAGATTGAGTTAAAAGATACAAACAATTCTTTGCAAAAAGAATTTAATAATTTTAAGGCCATCGAAAATTCCAAACATGAAATTGCTGAAAAAGAAAGCTTGTTGAAAAGTGATTTGATTTTAAATGAGATTGAAAATTTCAAGAAACTTGAATTTGCAAAACAAATTAAATTTGAATCCGAAATCTTTGAGTCCAAGACCAAAATCAAATTGCTTGGAAACGAAAATTTGATTTTGAAATAGAATGATCAGCATTAATCATTGTTCGAATCTAATGAAAGAAAATTCTGATCTTAAATCTAAAATCAATAATCTTGAATTGAGTTTGAAACGTTTTTCAACTGGTGAAAAATCTTTGAATATGTTGTTGAAAAATCAATTTTCTTCTATTAATAAAAATGGTCTGGGTTTTGAGAAAACATATGTTTTTGAAAATTTGAATTCGTGTGGTTTTAAAAATTCCTCAAACTGCTTTGGAAAGGTTCGTTCTGAAAATTTGAACTCTGAAAATTCCAAAAGATTTTTAAATCACAATCGAGATAAGAATCTGTTTTATAACAATCCGTTTAAACAATCTTGGATCCCAAAAGAAAATAAAATATTTTTAACTAAGTTCAAGCAGATTTGGGTTCCAAAAGGCACAAAAGTAAATTCCAATGGGTTGTTAGACCACTCAGTCTCCTAAACTATTAGGTACTGGTGGAGGCTGAGGAACTGCTTTGCGAAAGAGAAACAAAATTCAAATTGCTTCATATCATCATATTATTCACAGTCCCTGAAGCCAAATTTGTTGAGTTAGAGATTCTGATTTACATTGGATTCTGGTATGATCTCTAAACTCACTTTTGTAAATATTCTTTGTTTTTACTTTCTTTGTTTATTTCTCCTTCTGTCCCTTCTATTTATTTTTTCTTTGTTTTCTTTTGTTTTGATTTGTCACTGTCATATTTTTGTAACTTCTTGGGCTTTATTAACTTCCAATTGCAGAATTCATATATTTTTTGGAAATCTACTGAATAAAACTCTAATGTTTTAATCATTTCCAGATTTTGATTCTAAACTTGTAAATAGATGCAGTTGATTTAAAGTTTATTTCTGATTTCTGAATTCCCAACAGTGTTGATGTATTTGTGTTATATCTTGAACACTGTTAATATGAATTCTAATTTTTTTGAAGATATGAAAAACAATTGAAATTTCACACATCTCTGCTATTCTAAGGCTCTTCTAATTCATTTTAGAAAGGCTTGAAAATTTATACTCATTATAGCACACTACAATTTCTCTATCATGATAATTTCATTGATTTTCAGATTGGCTTGGATATTTTTTGATCTTTCTTGAATCTCAGTGATACATCTTGAAATTCATTTTGTATTCATAATCAGTATGGTTGAAATTTGTTTATTTGAAATCATTCAAATTCTTGATATTTTGAATTTCACATACCTCCTAAATTTGAAATTGTCAACCTTGTGTGACTAGTTCCATTTATCTCAAAACTTGACATTGATTCAAGTGATTTCAAATAAATTATTTTAGATCATGAATATCTCTCAAATTTGATGTAAATGATCTGAAATTTCCCTTATGTTTATCAGAAATATTCTTTGAAAATCCGGTCTTAAAACTCACTGCTATTTCATGATTATTTGATTTGAATATATGTTTATTTAAAATCATTTGAAATTATTGATTTATTTAATCACACACATATCTTAGATCTGAAATTTATAATCTGGTGTAATTAATTCGTTGAATCCGGATTTTCTTAATTTTCCTCAAATGATTTAAAATAAACTAAATTTTATAATCTTGGATCATGGAATATATTTTGTGATCATCAGAAACATCTTCTGACAAGTCTGTTGTGGTATTGGTTTCTGTGCTGCTCTGATACTGCTTTTGAAAATGATATTAGAAAACTACTTGTTTTGATTAAAATTGGCTGCTGCTGAAATTACTTTGCTTGTCTTGTTTGCTTGGACCTTATGATTGAATTTCTGTTTTTCTGTGATATCCTGGTTTGTCTCCGGTGTTTTTGTTACAATCCTCATTAATAGGGACACCAAGTGGTATCGGAAGTGCCTTATATTTGTCTCACCCATCTGTGCTTAGATTCTAATCTTCACCTTATATAGATCCACACACTCTTTTTGCCTTGTACAAATTTTTTCATATTGTTTTGTATAGATCTCCATATCCCTCTTGTAATTGATTTTCAATTTTAAAATTATTTATTGATTATTCATTCAGAAATTGAAACTTATATCTAAATTGAACTGTACTTATAATTCATCGAAGTTATTAACAGATTTTGAAATTGTGATGAATTGTAACTGCAGTATATTTCACAACAAGAGGAGATTATCTTTAGATTTTCATGTTGGTTGAATAATTATTATAAAATCTTTGAACTGACAATTATTTCACGATCATCTTCTTTATCTACCATTATTCTGTCATCAATGATAATTTTATATTAATGTGGAGAGTTAATATGTTTTAAAGTCCTTTTGAATAAACTGTGAAAATATTAATGTGGAGAGTCCATTTCTGTACCTACCACATTTCTATCATCCATGTTGGTTTTATATACTAAGCAGTTTTTCTTTTGGAGCTGAAAATGATAAATAATAAATATATAATTAATACATAAGTGTGTCTCTAATCTCATTCAAAAATCCAAGCTCTGGTCATGCATGGTTATGAGACAACTTATAATTTAAGTTGCGATTGACCTCATTTACATGGTCAGGGTGCTCTTAAATAAAAATAAAAGAAAAGGAAATAATGTGCTATAAATTGAAGTAAATATGAAATTCTCCTTTGTGTATAAAAACCAACCTATCAATCCATCCTCTATTTGTGAAACATGTTAAAATCTTATGACGTATTATGACTTGTTGATTGATAGGTATTGGGATTTGAGATTATACGATGCTATCACTTAAATTGAATTATTAATTGTAGTCCAAATCCATCACTGTTTTTGAGCTTCAATTTTATAAAATTCTTTTGGAAATAATTGGAAATCATATTTTTTTAACTCTCTCCATTTTTATAAATTTCATCGTAAATTCATCATTCTCTATAATGTGAAATAAGACACAAGTTCTCAGTTTATTATGATTTTAGTTTGGCTGATTGAGATTTGTGATGACCATTCTTCCTCCTAAGCTGAAATTGTATTTTTTTAGCCAATTTTCATCTATATTTTAAATTCTGAATCCTTTTGATGATAACAAAAGGGGGAGAATGGGTTGAGATTTTGATTTATGAGTGAATATTTTATAAATATTTTTAATTTTGAAAATTCATTATTATTCATTTCATTTCACTCGTGCACACTTATAAGGAGAGTTTTCTTTTGTAGGGGGAGCTAATAAATAGGGGGAGTTCAATATTCATTGTCAAACACATTTATTGTGCTCAAAGTCGTTTAATTGTTTTTCATGATCAAAAGGGGGAGATTGTTGTATATGACGTACACAATTATATGATTTTTGTTTGATGATAACAACCAAATAAATATATTTTTAAATGTGTTTGTTATTGTACTGTTATTTTATATTACAGACAGGAATATAATATTCATATTTAAATAGAATACGACTGTACGAAAATTCAAATATTCACACAGTATTTTATATGAATATAAATATTATATTTCAATAACTAAACAGTACGGATTTACAACTCCACTATTCGTACACATTCACAAACACTTCACATGAATTTGTACTTGTAAATAATCTGAATACGATAGACAAATTTGTTTGAAGAAAATGAAATAATATTTTATTTCACTCAAATTTGTTTATTACAAATATCAGTACAATTTTCTTTTTCTATACATCAGCACCTCACTACATCACTCATCACTCAATTACATTTCATATACAATTTTAGTCTTCTGTCTTCACCGCTTTCAGTCAGTCCAGTCTTCATACCTGTCATATACAGAAACACGCACACGATATATGGAACAGAAATAATATTCTAAATTCTAGCTAATGTAAATTTTAAAATTTTATTTGCCTCAGTTTTATGGTGTGTTTTCTCATCATCTTTCTGACTTGATCAGCCTCGACATAACCATACTGGTTTGTTGATCAGAACCAGCATCAAACTCAGCTGATTCTGACCAGCCCCAACACAGTACAGTCAGTCTGCTGATGTTTATTGCAGTGTCACATATATATATACAAGGCAGGTCAAAAATCAAAAGAGAAACGGAAGTGCAAAATTTCGTATCAGCAAATACAAGCTGGAAATCATGACAGATCAACAATGCAGCATACACAGTACATGGCTGAGCATCATCTACAAACAGTGTACATGCATGGGTGTTATGCAGCTCAAACAGTGAAGCATAATGATGCAAACTGGATAAGCAAGTTTTCATGAAGCAATGAGGTATACACAAATTATACATGGATGATACAAGCAGCTTAACATGGTCAAGGCAGCAAAGTGGTTTATTTTTTCAAGTGCAAGCTACAACTAAATTTGGTCGAGCATGAAACTCAAGCCAGGTACAAACAGTTTGCAAGGCTGTTCAAGGGCAAAGTGATTCATGTATACTATTTGTGTGCATGTACAAGTGTTGTATTATTCAAAGTGCACACAAAGCAACTCAGGCGTGGTGAAGTAGCTTAAATACGATGCAAAGCAAATGGTTCGAAATTTCAAGTGTACCGGTGAATGAACATGGTGGTATTCTTTATCAAATGTTTCAGCTCAATATTGATGTACATGTTTACATAAGTCTAAACAGTTCAAGCATGGTGAAATGGTTAACATGCATAGTAGCTCAAAGATGAACAAGTGCAAGTTTTCAGCTATCACAAATGGCATGTTCAAGTTCAGAAACTAGTCAAAGAACAAGTGCAAATTTTAGCAAATCTCATAGTTGTAGTATTCACAAGCCATGATGAAACAAAGGAGTATACAAGCATCTCAACTGAACCATACAACTAAACAAAATGCATGAGGTCGAGCACAAGGCGTTCAAGCAGTGATGAAGAAATACACACAGAATAACATATATATATATATATATATATATATTTGTACTGCTGATTGGACTGCAGTATAGAGGCATTATACAAGCTCAAGGTAAATAGAAAATGTGATGATCAGGAAGCATGAAATTCGACATAATAGCATATACATATAAGGGTTTCATGGTGTTCAAATTTCTTGATCATACATTGGATTCATGACAACAATCAAACAGGGGTACACTACTCATGACAATGCACATCAGAATCTACATATGACCAGCATTGAAAGGCTACAGCAAAGCAGTTATATTCATGCATGATGCAAGTTAGGATTACTGCAAGGGACAGTCACTTAAATGTGTTCTATATATTTTGGCAATTTTCAATAAACAACGCAATTTTTCTTGGCAGGAAATTAAATTGATTTTGTTTCTAATATTGGACAAGCAAGGTAACAATTCTAAAATGGAAAGAAACCAACCATATTCAAAGGATGAAATAGTTCACGACTGGAATTCATATGTATGCAGAAGTCACAATTTCATTTTTGGCAAGCTTCTTATTTATTTCCAGAAAGGCATTCAATCAGTGTTTTTTGGCAATGCAGGAATGTTAAGCAAATACATGGAAAGGGTTCAATTGGTTCAAAAAATTCAGCAAACATATTCCTAGCAAGAAACAGTTATGTGTTTCCAGATTTAAACCATTCCTTTTAAAATTCATTCAAATCATTCCAGTCAAGTCCAAGTACATCAGAAGAGGAAAGCAAAACAATTTCGTGCAAATCAATGTGTTCCTGAAATTATGCATTTCGAACAAGGAATTTTATCACCAGAAATCATACAGAGAAATTCAAAGCAATGGACCAACTGTTTTAAATTCGGCATGTCAATCTAGCAATTCAAATCAAAGAGGAAACCATCACATGGAGATTAAAGGCAACAAATTCATTTTCAGCCGATTTTATCAAGAAATTCAAAAAGGGGGAAATCGAATATATCAGGGCAAGTCATAATCGTGAAATCAGAGAGCTATCATAGTATTCCTTTATCCTATATTACACCACATCATCACATACAATTAAAAATTGAAATCCAATGCAAACAATTAAAAGAAATCAAGAGAATTGAATTACTCACTTTCTTCAAGGATTCGATCAGAATACAAATCGATCGAGAAAGCAACTCAAAGCTATAACGACCCGGATTTTTGGTCGTTTAATTTTAAATATTTAATATTGTTTTAAATATTGAATTGAGATAATAACTGAATTATTATATTGATTTATCGATTTAATAATCATATATAATTTAATTGAGAATATATTAAATTTATCGTAATTCGAAATATAATTTAATTCGAAGATTTAAACTGAGCCGAAAATGATTCAAGTAATCAATATGAATTATAACTGAACAGAAACGATAATGATAATTATTTATTATCAAGGAATTAGTTGTTTTAGATTTAATTTATATCAGTTTAAATTAATATCTTCTTCATATGATCGAATTGGGCTTCGAAACCTGTTCCAGTGTGTTCAGAATGGTGGTATAACCCTAGAAATGCTTGTTGTCCTGTTCAAATAGGAGTTTGGAAACACGTGATATTTTAAATAAGGTAAAATCACACCGGTTCAACCCAAACTAAAATAAATAAAAATATAAAATATGTTTCCTTCCATCCTAAGCTTCACAACGTACACTGTAAACATGTAACGTCCCGGGAATTTCGCGATCCTGGATATCAGCATGCAACACTATGTCGACTATTCAAGCATCGGAAATACCGGATAGTCCATGAAAGAAATCATAGGGTGAGAGTAGATAAGATAGAAATTTAGAATAGAAGAAGAAGAAGAAGAAGAAGAACATACAACATCAAAGTAACATGAATCTCACATCGGAATGAATATAATATAACATAACTTTGAAATAAAAGATTGTACTTGAATATACATATCATTATCACAGTACAACACTTACAACACAGTGGAAATAACAATAGCTATATAATTCTGAAGCCTCAAGCTCCAGCTTTCCAAATATATCTGTAAATCCCGACTACTTGACTGACCATACAAAATTGGGCACCCAAGAGTTTAGGGAAAATAAAACAAAATAAACTCCGGGTCAGTCATGTGACTGGTGTGAGTAAACTCAAATCATTTGTTTAACTTTAAAAACCATTTCAAAAGAAAGAATAATCGTAAGACCGATCCACACATAAACACGGATGGTTTTTACCTTACGATAACCCAAATCATTTGTAAAACAATATTATTCTGATAATATAATAATGTCTAACACAAGTAATATCAATCTAGTAGAAATGCTTGCATCTAACGTTCTACATATATAATATACAATCAAAACCGCGGGCTCTTATTTGGGGAATGGATTCCAATTATGACAAGGTATGGATCCATCTTCCGCTTAATGTACTCTAGAAGCGATATACTGGAGTTCAACAAGAACATCTTGCAACTCGGCCACACATGACTAACCACTCATTTCGCTTAAGTGTATCGAATATATTGTCACCTTACAATTAGTAAACCAACATAACCATTCCCGGGAGATACAGAATTGAAAGAAGTAACAAATATGAATATTCTCTTGACGGTGACAATATATCCTACTTGGGTGCGGCCCACTTAGCCATGCTGCCTGCCCGATTTCTGTCATTTCCCAGTTGATGAGGTTGGAGGTCATAATGTATCTTGCAACAGATTATTCATTCATTCACTTTGAATGCCACATCGTCATACCCCTCAAATCACAAATTGATTTCCCCAAAAATACCACAGGTATAAGCTAAGAGAAACGAATTCCTCCGCCACCAACTTAAATATGTTTGAAACGATCAACTTACGTGATTTACTAGATATACTTTGTCAAACATTCATCCATTCAAGTTGTCCTGGAACTGGACAAACCGAAGGCACTATTCTGTAAATCCATCTTAGGCAATTATACCTAGGATTGCCAAAATAACCCTTGTATAAGCTCCGTCTTCAATTTTTCTTTGATCTATTTGATTCGAAACGCTAACGCCCATACGGAGTGGTTTTTGGATAATACCAACTGGTCTCTCCGTATTGACGACGGAAAAATGGTTAAAACTTTGGTAATCTGTGATTTAACTATCAAAGAAATACACGTGTGCAAACAACGATATTATTTCCAAATGGAAATTATATCAATCAATCATCATTTAACATCTATCTCTTTAGTTCATTAATTTACTTATCTCCTGTTTCCATATATTCTAAATTCTTATTTTCTATTATTAGAAAACATTTCTAATTCTTAATTGGAAAACAATACCAAAACTCTTTCACTGGATTTAAACTGATGTTTAAATCAAACATCGCCATGCCAACTCAAAACATTTCACTCATTAACTAAATTCACTTAACCATCCTTTACTATCAAACCTTAGCCATTCCTTAGTTAAGAAGGAAGTCAATCAAGTTGGGGTATAATTACCTCTCAGACCTTAACTAAACAACGTTTTAACTTCAGAATAGACAATGTTTTAACAAACTTCCTTACGTAACTTTCGGATTCTATTTACGTATCCACTTCTTTATTGAAAACATTGATTATACCTATAGCGTTATAATCCCTACTTTCAAAATATCTAACTTCGAATATAACTTTTATTCTTTAATTTGAATAAATAAATAAACACCTAATTTATAAATAAATAAATCTTGATTTAAAAACCGGAAAGTATAAATACTTTCCCGAATTCGATATAATTGAATTCGATGATTAACTCTCTTCGAATAACTTATATCCGACTAATTCTCTTCGAATAACTAATATTCGAATATCTCTCTTCGAATAACTAATATTCTGATTATCTCATTTAGAATAACTAATACTCAATAACACTTTCTTTCGAATAAACCATATTCGATTACTCTTTCTTTCGAATAAACTATATTCAATTACTCCTTTTCAAATAAACGATATTCGATTAACTCACTTCAAATAACTTATATTTGATTTCTCTTTTCGAATAAACTAATATTCAATAGCTCCTTTCAAATAAAGTAATATTCGATAACTCCTTTTTAATTAACTCTAACTCTAATCAATTAACTCTAACTCAAATCGACTGACTATATTTTGATTGACTCTAACTCTAATCGATTAACTATAATTCGATTAACTCCTCTAACTCATTTTGATTAACACATTTTGATTAACACATTTTGATTAACACCTTTTGATTAACACCTTCGTCCATATTCAGTTTCAAATATCGATGTTGAAATCGATTCTTACTTCTTTATATAAGTCCTGACTTATATATTTTATTTATCCAATGATAAATATTTTATTTATCCAATGATAAATATTTTATTTAATTTATAAAATATTAATTGTAAATTAATCTTCTTAATCTATCGGTTAGAACAGATTCTTCTTAAATCCTTTGCTTTAAATCCATATCATGTTATACCCGTGTGCGAAGCACGGGTCTAAACCTTTCAATTATAAAATTCTCTTTTATACTATTCTATTCACTTTTCAAGTATTTCCTTTTATGATATCTTATTTATTTTCTAAATAAATATTCCTTTTATATTTATTTAACAAATAAATATTTCCCGTTCAATTCTATTTATTTAACAAATAAACATTTCCCTTTTATATTTGTTTTACAAATATTATCCTTTTCAATTCTTCTTTGAATTTATAATTCTATTTTATAAAATTCTTTTCCTTTTAGATATAAAATCCATTGTTTTTTTATAAATAATTCATTTTCAAAATACATTTTGAAAATCCCCTAGTTTACATCCCAGTATTCTTATGGTATTTAAAATACCCAAATAACAATGATCAATATCATTCAACACACATAATCAACACAGATTATATACCACATCATATATTACAATATATGATAACAACAGTAAAATAAATGTTGAGGATTCCAGTTGAATTCCTCCGACCTGTTTCCCTGCATCATAGATGTTAAAACAATATAATAACATCAATTTCATTTCGATATGAAATATTCTGGTAAACAGAATCAATATTTGATTAATCAATTTATATATATATCGTTGTCTATATTTTCAACCAATACATAAGCAATCCAACCAAACAGTTAACACACAACAATCAACAAATAATTATCAGTTCTAAAAATATGTTATAAAAATATAACTGTTCAAAGTTGGTGAGTT
Source organism: Allium sativum (assembly GCA_030737875.1). Lineage (NCBI taxonomy): Eukaryota > Viridiplantae > Streptophyta > Magnoliopsida > Asparagales > Amaryllidaceae > Allium > Allium sativum. Next base: position 222,558,962 of record CM060912.1, on the reverse strand, counting down.
TTACTCACATTTGCAGTTCATCGTTAAGTAGCGATAAACTGTTGTTGACTCAGATCAGACAATTTATTTCGCTATAAATTGTAACGATCTCGAATTCACTTCCAGTTAGTTCCATATTGTAGTCGCCGTCCATAGGATCCCATTGGATCTTGTTTCGTTGAATTCCGATACAGCATGAACAAGATACGAAAACGTAAAGTTAATACACTATTTAATTTTTTTATTTAAACTTAATTAAAAAAAGGATGGGCTTTACCCATAAACCTAGGCCCAATTGAAATACCACCCACCCATTCATCTCGTCTTCCCCAAAAACTCAGATACCCGCTCCTCCTCCTTAGACAGTGCCAAACTCCCAACCTAACTCCATCGTCTCTCAACCATTTCACAAACAGAAAACATCACCATTCCTCTCTTCGAATGCTCATCTCCACTATCCCGCTTTCATAAATCTCGAGATGGCCAACTTCGGTGTGACTTTAGCACGTCGTGCACCACTACAGCAGAACGAGCGAATTTTTTTAATATTGATTCCAACCAAAATCCCGTCATCGATGCAAAATCCCATCCCGAATCCAAAAAATGAACTTCATTTCTCAAATCGATTCCCCAAATCCAACATTTATCGAACCCGAGCCTCACGCCATATTTCCGCAACATCCAAAAACTAACGTCGAACTCTTCAATACTGATATATGAATAAAGAGAAACAAAAATGGAAGCTAATAATATTTGTGTGATGATTTATAGGATTTAATCCTATTTGTTTTTAATTTTTGAAGGTTACGAATTCATTTTACTGAGATGGAAAGTTATGGCGGAATTTTTTTGACCAAAGGAGAAATTGGATTAGGTTTTGAAAGGTTAAGGTATTTTATAGTGTAATTTGAACTTGAGTATGTGGTTACAAAAATAGAAGACGTGGCCCCTTTATGTTCACAAATTTGTTTTATAACTTTTATAAATGCCTCGTCTTCGTTAGTCCACGGAACGTTTTCATCCATCCATGCTTGTGCCCATTTGAAATTAATGTAACCGTTGTATGCAACTCTACTCATTTACGGATTTCTATTGACAGAAATAAACATACTGTTGTGACGAGCACGGCGCCATGATTCCAAAAATATAATAACGTCGGTAGGTTAACTCATATTGTGAAAACCAAAAATAGCTGATTTAGGGTGCAAACTACACCAAATTAAAAGTGGCGTATTTAATTAATTAAAAATTACAGTAAAATTCTAAAAATTAAATCATCACTACGTCTCAAAAGAATCTTGTCTAAATTCAAAATCGGTATCTAGTTATATCGAATAAACCATTAAGGTCGATAAACGATTCTATAGCGACTATTTTAAAATTTGATTTGGACATAACTCACAATCTACCCGACGAAATCCTGATTTTTCTCTTCCATCAGAAAAATATACTTCACCAGCTCCTAACGTTTCTTGTTTCACAGAAATCCGATTTAAAACGGACCATGTATATCCAGTTGAAGTTCAAATTGCCAAATAGCGAACTGTCGCGTCATTTCAAGCTCGATTATAATTATAATATAATCTATACATTCAAATGTCGTTTATATAATATATTCTTTAATATAATTCAACTCTATATTGGATTATATATATTATAAATTGTCCAGTTCACATTATATTGTCAATTCGCTATTTTCGACTATTTCAGAAATTAAATATATTATTCTATTATTTAATTTAATTTAATATTCAATATTATTTAATTAAACAACCTTTAAATTACTAAGCCATTATTGTAAATAATTAAATTAATTAATTATTCGATTGTAAAATACGGGTCATTACATTCTTCCCCCCTTAAAATAATTTCGTCCTCGAAATTGCTAAGGTAGAAAACAAACCCTGTTGACTGGTTAAAACTTATTTGTCACTTATTCATTTCAGTTTCAACTAAACCAATTTAATTTCAATTAAACATTTATTCATTTCTACTAACAAAAATTTTCAAAAATTCTGAAAATATTCTAACACCCGAAATTTTTGAAAAATTTCGCCAGCACCTCCTTTGTACTGGTAAATCAGTACAACTGCAACTCGCCTCTCTCGGTCATCTCCAACCTAAAAGAAAATCAAACAGCCAAACGGCTTGCCAATTCGGCTCATAAAATCTCATACCCAATATGAAATGTAAACTTGTACCATTTTGTCAGGCATATCATTATATTCTTTCCATCTGCTGTTAATTCAGCATATACCAATGTCATCCCAATCAAGCTCCAATCAGTTCATCCTCAACACAATCATTTGTTTAAACCAAAGTCAAATTCTATTCAAACTCCAATCTCAAATTCCAAACTCTTAACATATCAACTCAATTCCATTCCAAGTTATTCTCTAACCAAATCCAGCTTTATTTAACTTACCTCAAGTTAAATTCTAATTTATTTACTTATCTTTACCATCTTGATTTATTTAACTTAATAAGTTAAATTTTGAATTTCAAGATCTAAATTCCTGGGTTTTTATTTCAATTCAATTTTGAAATCATAATAACAATTCAAAACATTTGAATTCCTTTAATAACTTGTTTTCTCAAAACACTCTAAAAACAAAATCTTTGATAGTAATCTGTCACTTACAACTCGAAAATGAACACTAATGATGTCACGATTCATCATCAGGGTTATTTCCCAGCTATCGAAGTGAGTTCAATACTATATCACTTTCAAAATCACTTTTAAACTATTCCATTTTGAAATACATTTCAAAATAACATTCACAATGTTGGTAAAACAATTTAAAATCTCTCAAGATTTTAAAATTCTCATATATTCAATTCAAATCCATTTACAAACACCTTTCCAACTTTCTAGTGTTGTAATTTCAATTCTGATTTAATTTCAGATTTAATCCATCTGATTTCATATATTACACTTATACGAATTCTACTTGGTTATATATATAACCATTTAATTTATAATCTTACTCGATTATAATAACAACCAATATATCCAATATATTATAATTCCAATATATATATATTCTTTATATCAAAATATATTTTGGGAAAAACTATTTTCATTTACCCCCTTTTCAAAACAAATCGTGTCGGCCCATCGTATTCAAGTGTTTATAAACCCCTACTGATACAGTGGATCAAACTGATCGACCAGAATCCATGAACAACTCAATCAATAAATCTCCACAATATAAAACAATTTTAAATTGAATAACAAATACGTTCTCTCGTATATATACACTCAAACTCAATCTAGGGTATTGCTAACCCCATCTCTACTGAGTCACGCCACAGAGCCAAGGTAATAACTTAACCTTAAGCCCTGAAACCACTGTAACGTCCCGAGAATTTCGCGATCCTAGATATCGGCATACAACACTATGTCGAATATTCAAGCATCGGAAACACCGGATAGTCCATGAAAGAAATTAGAGGGTGAGAATAGATAAGATAGGAACTTAGAATAGAAGAAGAAGAAGAACATACAACATCAGAGTAACACGAATCTCATAGCGAAACGAATAAAATATAACATAACTTTGAAATAAAAGATTGTACTTGAATATACATATCATTATCACAGTACAACACTTACAACACAGTGGAAATAACAATAGCTATATAATTATGAAGCCTCCTGCCCTAGCTCTCCAAATATATTTGTAAATCCCGACTACTTGACTGCCAGTACATAATTGGGCACCCAAGAGTTTAGGGAAAATAAAACAAAATAAACTCTGGGTCAGTCATGTGACTGGTGTGAGTAAACTCAAATCATTTGTTTAACTTTAAAAATCCTTTCAAAAGAAAGAATAATCGTAAGACCGATCCACACATAAACGCAGATGGTTTTTACCTTACGATAACCCAAATCATTTGTAAAACAATATTATTCTGATATTATGATAATGTCTAACACAAGTAATATCAATCTAGTAGAAATGCTTGCATCTAACATTCTATATATATAATATGCAATCAAGATCGCGGGCTCTTATTTGGGGAATGGATTCCAATTATGACAAGGTATGGATCCACCTTCCGCTCAGTGTACTCTAGAAGCGATACACTGGAGTTCAATAAGAACATCTTGCTACTCGACCACACATAACCGACCACTCATTTCGCTTGAGTGTATCGAATATATTGTCACTTTATAGTTGGTAAACCAACATAACCATTCCCGAGGGGTACAAAATTGAAAGAAGTGACAAATATGAATATTGTAACGACCCAGATTTTTGAACAGTTTATTTTAAATATTTAGTATGGTTTTAAATATTGAATTTATAATATAGATGGTATTTTATTGGGTTATTGTTTAAATAATCGAAATACGATTTATTTTGATAATTATCGAAACACGAGAACAAAAATAATTCAATTCGAAGATAAAACTGAATCGTAATAGTTCAGATGATCAATACATATAAACAACAATAATAGCGATTTATTGTTGAAGAATTTATTTGTTTTTGATTTTTTTCATGTTATATTAATTTAATAGGGTTATTCCATATATACGAACGAATTAAATTTTAGAACCGCTCCCGTTGAGTTTAGAATATCGTATAATGTTGTTAACATCAGTCGTTGCGACTAGATAACGGTTTGGGATTTCGAATGAAAGGACCGCAAGATATTTTCAAAGCCTATATTTTCATTTCAGCGGACCTATCTTCTTTAAACCACGGACCTATTTTTATCTTCCCACTGTCTTCTGTGCGTACGTTCTGTCTCGTCCTTTAGCAACCAAGGAATACCGAAATTAATGGTGCCACCCTATACGACGTACTAAAGCCACCCTAAAACTATATTGGCACAGGCTATCTTCTCCTTGAGCAGAAATTTTTGCCTCTCGTTCTCAATATCAAGGGGACATCAATTAAATGGCCTTGCTGTTTAATCCTCATACCACACCCGTTCCTATTTAAATCGCGCACACCCTTTCTCTCTTTCCAATTCCTTCTGCCAACTAAAAATGTAACCTTTCCCCTTTCCATTTTAGTTAAATCGAAACTAGTATGTTCCTTCCTCTGAAATCAAAGCTCCTCAACACTGAAGAACTGAAGTCTGCAACTTTGTTAGATGGTTCGATGGATATCAGTTCGGTCTAGGGTTGACCGCGACCATCGCGATGGAGACTGCGACAAATCCTGAAGCTCCATGGAGGTGCTCGCAATTGCGGACGAAAGGAGGGATCATCATCGATTGCTCGGAGTTGAAGATTTCTGACATCGAGAGAGAAGTGCGACGTGGAGGATGGGCTTTGGTAGTTTGCGTGGAAAGGGTTGACTGGGTGGATCTGATGAAGTCAACAGTAGGGGAAAAGGTGGATCCGGTCTCTATGTTGGGGAGATCGTGACAGGGTTATAGACTATATCAACAACAGTAGTTCGAGGGAGAGGATTGGAGGGTGATCGACAGTAGATTTCCATGAGTTTTGGGGATGGACAGTAAATAGAAAACGTGGAATATGGATTAAGGTAATCTTATTTCATTTTTAAATTCAGAATTTACAAAGAGATTGGTTTATATAATTCATAATTAATTAAAGTAAATTAATTTATATAATTAGTTATATAGAAAGGGAATTAGTCCATAAGGGAATTTAATGTGTAGACTTATCATTTATCAAATTAAGGTACTTATCTTAAGGTAATTAGTTTAAACCATTCGATTTATATTCAAATGTTTACAATGGAATGAAATTATAAAATTGGTAAGTGATTAGAATAAGTTAGCTATATAACTAGTTTATAAAAAGGAAATTTGTTGTAAAGAAGTATAAATTGTAAAATAACCATCGAGTATGAAGGTGAGGTTAAGTTTGGAACTTATTTACATATAGGGGATTTATTAAATTTAATTTGTAAAATTCAATAACTGGAATTTTTAATATCGTTTTACATTGGAAACAGACTAATGGAGGAATCGCGGTGAATGTACATAATAGACTTCATCGGGTATTCAGTGCAAATAAAAGCACGGTGAGTAAATCTCACTCACCTTTAGAATTATTTTTATTTCATTAAAAATAATTGTTTGTTGCTTGTGTGAATACTTTCTGGTTGTTTTATATATTAGTTATTTAGGCTATATATATATATATATATATATATATATATATATATATATATTGGGTTGATTGATTGGTTGGATTCCCGCAGTCTCATTAGCGGATGCCCGCAGTTTCATAGCGGATGATTACCCTATACGCCCCACGCTATGATTAGTGGATGACCTTCTATACCGCGATATTCTGCCACGAAGCAGAATGGGTATTATTTATGTGCTAACATCTGTGGATGCAGGAAAACAGGTTGGAGGGATCCAACTGGATTCCTCAAAAATATATTATCTGGTTGTTTATTTGTTTGCATATATATTGTTATATATGATCTGTTAGAAAAATAAATAATTCGTTGTTTTGTGTGTTTAAATATCACTGGGCTTAAGTAATGATATTTAAAAATATCGTGGAAGGATATTTGAGATATAAAAAGGGAAAATTCTATTTTTAAATAGAATTTGAATTTTTAATGGAAATAAAATATAAACTTGTTTTGAAAAATAAAACAAGTAGTTTCTTTTTAAACGAAGTTTATAAATAGTTCTTTTATAACGAAGTTATAAATGAAGTGAAAGGAATTATCATTTGATCATTCAGAAATAGAAATACGAGTGTGAAATTGGAATTTGAAATTTGAAATGAAATTTCAAAATAGGATGTGAAATGAAATTTTTAAATATATAACTCAAATGAAATTTGAGTATAACATTTGAATTTTAAAGGGAGTTTAATTTTAAGAGGAGATTGAATATTAGAAATTCAAATAGAAGTTCAAATAGAACTTGAATAGATGAAATTATGATGAAAAATAGAATTTGAATTCAAGGAATTAAAATAAAATTTGAATTCAAAGGAATTCGAATAAAGAAATTCAAATAGAGATTTGAATGTAGAATTTCAAAATAGAATTTGAAATATAGAATTTCAAAGAAGAATTGAATAGAATTTGAAATATAGTATTTCAAGGAAGAATTCAAATGTGAAATTTGAATAGAGATTTGAATGGAATTTAAATATGAAATTTGAATAGAGATTTGAAATAGAAATTCGAGTATTGAATTTGAACATGGAATTGAATACAGAAATTCAAGTAGAAATTTGAATATGAGATTTCAAAATAGAATTTGAAATAAACTTTGAAAATAGGATTTCAAAGTAGAATGGGAAATGGAATTTCAAATAGGATTTCAAAATAGGAAATCCAAATGGTTTTGAAATGGAATTTGAATTCAAGGGAATTCAAATGGGTTTGAGTGAAGAAATTCAAATGGTGTTAAAAATAAGTTTGAATATGGAATTCAAATGGGGTTGGAAATAAATTTGAATATTAGAATTCAAATGGAAATGGAAAACGAAATTTTGAATATAAGAAATTCAAATTGAATTCAAATAGGATTTAATCTATGGGATTTGAATATGAAATTCAAATGGGTTTTAAATTATGGAATTCTGAATATAGAATTTAAAAAGGAGTTTGAATATTTGAATTCCAATAGAATTCAAATATAGAAATTGGAATGTAGAAGTTAAAATGGAATTTGAATATAGAGTTTGAACAAGATAATTCAAATGAATTCAAACATAGAATTTGAATATAGGGGATTCAAATAGAAATTCAAGTATTGAATTTGAATATCAAATAGAAAAGGAATTGGGATTTGAAATATAGAATTCAAAGGTGAGATTGGAATTTGAATCAAGGAATTCAAATAGAGTTAAACGGAGTTGAATTCATTTTAGAGAAGTTTAAAGGTTTATATATATAAATATAATTAAAACGAACTCGCCACAGCGCTGCAGTTCGTAAAATAGCAATTCGAACTTCAATCGAGTATATAGGACGCAATTGAAGTCGGAATTCTTTGAAACAAGAAACGACAGGACCGGTTTGATAATAGTTTTCTAATGAGAGAAAAAAAATCTGAATTTCGTCATATAGATTTTGAGTTATGTCAAAAATCAAATTTCCAGAAAAGCAGCGCCAGAATTGTTTTAAAACCATAATGGTTTATTCAATGTTATAAAAGGATTTTAAGCAGGTAAAAATCCGAATTTTCTATTTAGAAAATCTCAGAGTTGAGTTGCAAAATATAGGTAAATTCAAGTAGTGTAAATGAATATGATCTTTGAAACAGAAACCAGATTTTGATTCATTGAATGGAATTAACTAAATTGAATAGAAATTAGTTAATGAGATTTCGAATGAATATTGAGCTTTAAATAAGTGAATTCGATTTGAAAATTTATATTCGAAATAGAAAAGGGAACTAGGATTGAAATCGAAACTCAATTTGGTTATGGACGAGTTAAATACTTTGTTTGAACATGTTATGTTCAACAAAGAAGTGAAATAGGCAAAATAACTAATTAAGGAATAAATGAGCGGAACTGAATTCAAACGATTGGTTTGAGTTGAATTGAATTGCAAACAGGTGAAAATGTGTAAGCAGGTTTGGGATGGAGTATATGAAGATTTTTATTTATGTGCCCGACAAAAAGGTACATGTTTAATTCATATATGAGATTTTATGCGCCGTATCGGCAAGCCGCTTGGTTTTTCCTTTTCCTTTTTGATTGAGGAAGATACCGGGAAGCTATTTGAAATTTCCCGATGCTCCCGATACAGGGGAGGTTATGGCGAAATTTTCCGGGAATTTAAGGAGTTAGAATATTTTTAAGAAATTTGACAATTAGAAATCTATATATCGATATATATAGAATTCGATAAGGCCACGAAATCAAAAATAGCGTAAAGGGCCAATATGGTTATTGGAATATTTGGATAACAAATATTGATAAGGAAATGGAGAAGAGATTTAATTAATGAATATTAATTAAAGAGCCCAGTGATTTAGTTGATATGTTGATTGAACACTTGTTTTTATTCGATAGTTAAATCACAGACTATCGAAGTTTTTGACCATCGTTGTCAATATGGAGAGACCGGTTGGATTATTATCCGTGAACCACTCCGTATCGGCATAAGCGTCGCGAACCAAGTATGCTGAATATATTGAAGACGGAGTAAAGTGCAAGGGCTTTTCTATTTATAGAAATAGTGCCTTCGGCTTCGTTCAATCCCAGAACGAACGTAAATGGACGAATGTCTGACAGAGTATTTCCAATGATCAAATGGGTTGGTCTGTATGAATATATATGGTTGCAACGGATTTATCCCTTAGCATAATATCCAGAATATTTGTGCAAACTCAACTAGTGATTAACGGATCTGACAATGTGGCATTCAAAGTGATTATGCTATCAATGAATGGTAAGTATTCGTAGCCTCAGGCCTCAACAACCGGGAAAGGACAAAAATCGGGCAGGCAGCATGGCTATGTGGGTCGCACCCATTAGGGTGTATAATCACCTATCTAGAGAAATTCCTTTTGTTTCTAAATCTATCGATTCTGCCCATTCGGGAAACGGTGGTTTGAGTCCAACCGTTGGTGATATACATTCGATACACTCAAGCGAAATGAGTGGTCGGTCATGTGTGGGCCGGGTTGCAAGATGTTCTTGTTGAACCCAGTGTATTCCTCTCTAGAGATACACAGTCGGAAGGTGGTTCCATACCTTGTCATGTTGGAAATCCAATCTCCAATAAGCGCCATGCGGTTTTTGGATTTTATAATATATGTGGAGCGTGAGATGCAAGCGTTCTGCTATTTGGTTATTTATTTGATGTAGACATTACTATAATATCACTGGATTTGATATCAAAGTGTTTTGGGTTATAGTAAGGTAAAAACCGTCCATGTTTATGTGTGGGCTGGTCTTACTATTATCTTTTCTTTTGAAAGGATTTTTAAAGTTAAACAAGTGGTTGGAGTTTACTCACACCAGTCCCATGACTGACCCAGAGTTTATTTTGTTTTGTTTTCCCTAAACTCTTGGGTGCCCAAATTTGTACGGGCAGTCAAGTAGTCGGGATTTCACAGATTTAATTGGAGGAGCTGGAAGCAGGAGGCTTCACCGGTTAGCTATAAGCTATCATATATTCCGCTGTGGACCTTGTTTGTATCTGGAAACAGGTGTTTATAACTGTTCCAGAAATGACTGTTGTGCTCTGATGATGGTATGTATATAAAGCTACTGATTTGTATTTCAAAAAGTTATGTTATATAATATATTTTATTCGTTCCGCTGTGAGTTGTGATCTTCGTTTTTCTTCTATTCTAATATTTCTTTCTTTCTATTTCTCATCTTCTAACTTCTTTCTATTAATGGTTCGTATTTCTGTGTTATTTGGGTTGGACGTATGTGTATTTAGTCAACTCAGATAGCACGGATTTGCGGGTCTTTACAAATATTCTCTAGATGGTGACAATATATCCTACTTAGGTGCGGCCCACTTAGCCATGTTGCCTGCCCGATTTCTGTCATTTCCCAGTTGAGGAGGTTGGAGGTCGTAACGTATCTTTCAACAGATTATTCATTTATTCACTTTGAATGCCACATCGTCATACCCGTCAAATCACAAATTGATTTCCCCAAAAATACCATGGGTATAAGCTAAGAGAAACGAATTCCTCCACCACCAACGTAAATACATTTGAAACGATCAACTTACGTGATATACCAGATATACTCTGTCAAACATTCATCCATTCAAGTTGTGCTGGGACTGGACAAACCGAAGGCACTATTCTGTAAATCCATCTTAGGCAATTTCTACTTAGGATTACCAGAATAACCCTTGTATAAACTTCGTCTTCAATTTGTCTTCGATCTATTTGATTCGAAATGCTAATGCCCAAACGGAGTGGTTCTCGGATAATAATCCAACTGGTCTCTCCGTATTGACGATGGAAAAATTGTCAAAACTTTGATAGTCTATGATTTAACTATCAAAGAAAAACACGTGTGCAAACAACGATATTATTTCCAGATGGAAATTATATCGATCAACCATCATTTAACATATATCTCTTTAGTTCATTAATTTACTTATCTCCTGTTTCCATATATTCTAAATTCTTATTTTCTATTATCAGAAAACATTTCTGATTCTTATTTGGAAAACATTTCCAAAACTCCTTCACTGGATTTAAACTGATGTTTAAATCAAACATCACTATGCTAACTCAAACCAATTCACTCATTAACTAAATTCACTTAACCATCCTTTACTGTCAAACCTTAGTCATTCCTTAGTTAAGAAGGAAATCAATCAAGTTGGGGTATAATTACCTCTCAGACCTTAACTGAACAACGTTTGAACTTCGGAATAGACAAAGTTTATCTTTTAAACCTTTAATAAACTTCCTTACGTAACTCTCGGATTCTATTTACGTATCCACTTCTTTATTGAAAACATTGATTATAACTATAGCGTTATAATCCCTACTTTCGAAATATCTAACTTCGAATATAACTTTTATTCTTTAATTTGAATAAATAAATAAACACCTAATTTATAAATAAATAAATCTTGATTTAAAAACCGGAAATTGTAAATACTTTCCCGAATTTGATATAATCGAATTCGACGATTAACTCTCTACGAATAACTTATATCCAATTAACTCTCTTCGAATAAATAATATTCGAATATCTCTCTTCGAATAACTAATATTCCGATTATCTCACTTCGAATAACTAATACTCGATAACTCTTTCTTTCGAATAAACTATATTCGATTACTCTTTCTTTCGAATAAACTATATTCGATAACTCCTTTTCTAGTAAAAGATATTCGATTAACTCACTTCGAATAACTTATATTTGATTTCTCCTTTCGAACAAACTAATATTCGATAACTCCTTTCAAATAAAGTAATATTCGATAACTCCTTTTCAATTAACTCTAACTTAACTATATTTCGATTAATAATTTTCTTTTATAAAATTCTTTTCCTTTTAGATATAAAATCCGTTGATTTTTTTATAAATAATTCATTGTCAAAATACACTTTGAAAATCCCCATTTTTACATCCCAGTATTCTTACGGTATTTAAAATACCCAAATAACAATGATCGATATCATTCAACACACATTATCAACACAGATTATATACCACATCATATATTACAATGTATGAAAACAATAGAAAAATAAATGTTGAGGAATCCAGTTGGATTCCTCCGGCCTGTTTCCCTGCATCGCAGATGTTATAACAATATAATAACATCAATTTCATTTCGATATGAAATATTCTGGTAAACAGAATCAATATTTGATTAATCGATTTATATATATACTGTTAACTATATTTTCAACCATACATAAGCAATCCATGCAATCAGTAGATAATTATCGGTTCTAAAAATATGTTATAAAAATATAACTATTTAGAGTTGGTGAATTTTACTTACATTGCCAGTTCATCGTTAAATAGCAATAAACTGTTGTTGATTTATATCAGACAATTTATTTCGCTATAAACTGTAATGAGCTCGAATTCACTTCCAGCCTGTTCCATATTGTAGTCGTCGCCCATACGATCCCATCGGATCTTGTTTCGTTGAATTCCGATACAGCATGAACAAGATACGAAAATGTAACGCTAATACACTATTTATTTATTTTATTTAAACTTAGTTAAAAAAAGGATGGGCTTTACCCATAAACCTTGGCCCAACCGAAATACCACCCACCCATTTATCTCGTCTTCCCCAAAAAACTCAGATACCGGCTCCTCCTCCTTAGACAGTGGCATACTCTCAACCCAACTCCATCGTCTCTCAACCGTTTCACAAACAGAAAACATCACCATTCCTCTCTTCGAATGCTCGTCTCCACCATCCCACTTCAATAAATCTCGAGCTGGCTAACTTCGGTGCGACTTTAGCACGTCGTGCACCACTACAGGAGAACGAGCGAATTTTTTTGACATTGATTCCAACCAAAATCTCATCATCGATGCGAAATCCCATCCCGAATCCAAAAAACGAACTTCATTTCTCAAATCGATTCCCCAAATCCAACATTTATCGAACCCTAGCCTCATGCCATATTTCCGCAACCCCCAAAAACTAACGTTGAACTCTTCAATACTGATATACGAATGAAGAAAAACAAAATTTGAAGCTAATAATATTTGTGTGATGATTTATAGGATTTAAGCCTATTTGTTTTTGATTTTTGAAGGTTATGAATTCATTTTACTGAGATGGAAAGTTACAGCGGAATGTTTTTGACCAAAGGAGAAACTGGATTAGGTTTTGAAAGGTTAAGGTATTTTATAGTGTAATTTGAACTTGAGTATGTGGTTGCAAAAATAGAAGACATGGCCCCTTTATGTTCACAAATTTTGTTTTATAACTTTTATAAATGCCTGGTCTTCATTAGTCCACGGAATGCTTTCATCCATCCATGTTTGTGCCCATTTGAAATTAACGTAACCGTTATATGCAACTCTACTCGTTTACGGATTTCTATTGACAGAAATAAACATGTTGTAGTGACAAGCAAGGCGCCACGATTCCAAAAATATAATAACATCGGTAGGTTAACTCATATTGTGAAACCCAAAAATAGCTGATTTAGGGTGCAAACTACACCAAATTAAAAGTGGCGTATTTAATTAATTAAAAATTACAGTAAAATTCTAAAAATTAAATCATTTCTACGTCTCAAAAGAATCTTGTCTAAATTCGAAACTGGTTTCTAGTTATATCGAATAAATCGTTATAGTCGATAAACGATTCTATAGTGACTATTTTAAAATTTGATTTGGACACACTCACAATCTACACGACGAAATCCTGATTTTTCACTTCCATCAGAAAAATATACTTCACCAGCTCCTAACGTTTCTGGTTTCACAGAAATCCGATTTAAAACGGACCCTGTATATCCAGTTGAAGTTCAAATTGCCAAATAGCGAACTGCTGCGCCATTTTATGCTCGATTATAATTATAATATAATCTATACATTCAAATTTCGTTTACATAATATATTCGTTAATATAGTTCAACTCTATACTGGATTATATATATTATAAATTGTCCAGTTCACATTATATTGTCAATTCACTATTTTTGACTATTTCAAAAATTAAATATATTATTTTATTATTTAATTTAATTAAATATTTAATATTATTTAATTAAACAACCTTTAAATTACCTAGCCATTATTTTAAATAATTAAATTAATTAATTATTCGACCATAAAATACGGGTCATTACAAAACCTATCACCTACCCTTGTACCTCCTCAGACCTATTCCTTTAGACTGAAGCTTTCTTCATCTATAAAATGCAACCATACTCCCCCTATTTCTTTCTCTGTTTCCTCCTTTCATTCATTATTTCTATTTTCTTCGGTTCAATTTTAAATTGAACATCGCTTCTCTTCAATCAATCGAATTCGAATCTTCAGAAAACAAAATTGAGTCCTCAGCCCTCTTTCTATTTCCTTTTTCAGACACATGAAATTTTATAAATCAAATTCCTTCTCTCTTTCCATTTTTATTTCCGTTCGATTAGAAAAGGTGAAAAATCGCGCTCGCTCTATTCCATATTCAAACCAATTCGAATCGAAACCCTGAATTCCAATGCAAATAGATATCGATCATGATTAGAAGGCTTTCTTCGAGTAGGAGCTATCGTGCGATTCAATTGGGGTCTAGGAGGAATCGCGATTTGAAACCGCGACAACGTCGAATGGAGCGGTGGTGGAGTTTTGGAATCAGGGCGTTGAGAAGTACATGCAAATTGGAAAGATGCGATTTCGACGTTGTTGAGTGGTATGCGTAACCTGTAGGCTTGCGATGGGGGAAGTAAACGCGACTGGAAGGGGGCTCGAATCATTCGGTGGTGGTGAAAATGGATGCTAGAATGTTGCAAAGTGTTGACATCAGTTGAGGGGATTCGGCAGTATGGTGAACTGGGAGGAGTTCTATTATTTTGGACGAGATGAATAAGGATTTGGCAGTAGGTATTTTTGGAGTCGATCTTTGATTTAGGATTGTCGAGGAAGGGGAAGTCGCAATTTTAGAGGGAGAGTAGAGAAGGTTTAAAGTCAGAAATGGCATTTCAGTTTTTCCAAAGAGGAAGAAATAATTAAGGTATATTTTTGGTTTTTAATTTTAAATCTACATGGAAAATGAATTATGAAGTTAGTAATTAATTAGAAATTGCTACAATTAGGGTACGGATAGCTCGTACCAAAGTTACATTGTAAACTAACCATTTAAGGATGAAAGTTGGGAAAGGTTAGATTTTTATTAAATAGTTAATATGGTAATTTAGCTTTATGATAGTAATTAATTTCAAATTAATTTTTATCACATATAGATAGTAAAATTTTAAAATGTATAACCTTATTATATGTTTCCAGAATAAAATGAAATTGATTAAGTTGGATTTGAATTGGAAAAAGCTTGTAATGCAATCGGGTTTGGGATTTGCGGAGTTAAAAAGGATTTTCAAATTTTATCGAACATTGTTCGATTTAAATTTGAAAAGAAACTGGAATGGAGTGCAAATAAAGCCCTAGTGAGTAAATCTCGCTAATATTTTTATTTAGAATTATTTTATTCATTTAAAATAATTGTTCGTTTGGTTGTTTGCATTTACTTAATTATTATTGTGCTATTAAATATGTATTAGTTATTTAGGATTGGTGTTCGTGGCTATTATATATATATATTGGTGGTTGGATTCCCACAGTACCATTAGCGGATGCCCGTAGTATCATTAGCGGATGACCCTATACGCCCCACGCTATGATAGTGGATGACCTTCTATACCGTGATATCCTGCCTCGAAGCAGGACGGGTATTATTTATGTTAGCTAACGTTTGTGGATGTAGGAAAAACAGGTTGGAGGGATCCAACTGGATTCCTCAAAAATATTATTATTTGTTTGTTTTCACATATATTATCATACATGATGTGTTGATTGATAATTTAGTGGTTTGATTGTTTAAATATCAATGGGCTAAAATGTTGATATATAAAAATATCATGAAAATGATATTTGATATTTAAACGGAAAAATCTATTTCTCTAAAATAGAACTTGAATTTCAAATTGGGCTACAAATATATTAACTTGTTTCGAACAAATGAATTTATAAATATTATTTATAAATTAATAATTCAGGATTTGAAGTGAATTTATAAATGTTGTTTATAAATTAAATAATGCCGAGAATTGAAATGAATTAAAATGGTGTTTATAAATGAAGTGGAAAAATTATCCTTCGATATTTTGGATATTTAAATTCAAATATGAATTTAAAAATAGAAATGTGGAATCGTTTTAAAAAAGTAAACGGTGAAATTATTCTGATGCTCAGAATATAAATTGAATTAAAAATAAATCCGTATGGATTTATGAATTGAATCGATTAGATCGAATTTGTTTACGTATAGTATTTCCAGAAAAGAATATTTAAATCGTATTTGATATAAACTAGAATTAAATATGCAAATATAATAATAAGAGTTAGTTGAATGCAGTGTTTTGGGTTGTTGTAACGATGTTTTACACAACATTCGTTTTAACCCAAGTAATTGGAAATTTGGAAATATAATAATAGATATTTCCTGCGTATAGTAATAAATAAATGGTCGTGGAAGACATAAGTAATTGGAATAATTTCCAATTATAAATAGAATATATTTTCTAAGTACAGAAAATAAAAGAAGACGATATATGGAAATGTTTTCCAAATAGCGTAAGAGGCCAAGATGATTATTGAAAATATTTGGTTAACAAATATTAATAAGGAAATGGAATAGTGATTTAATTAATAAAATATTAATTAAGGGGTCCAGTGATTGTTTGATGTTTTGAATGGATGTTTGTTTTTCTTCGATAGTTAAATAACCTACTATCGAAGTGTTTGCCAATATCGTTGTCAATATGGAGAGACTGGTTGGATTATTATCCGTGAACCACTCCGTATTGGCAGTAACGTTGCGAATTAGATTATATGAAGATAATCGAAGACAGAGTAAAGTGCAATGACTTTTTCTATTAATAGAAATTGTGCCTTCGGTTTCGTTCAGTCTCACAACAAAGTGTATGGACGAATGTCTGACAGAGTATTTCCAATGATCGCATATGTTGGTCTGTATAGATATATATATGGTGGCAGAGAATTTATTCTCTTAACATAATATCCATAATATATTTGTGCAAATCAATTAATGATTTACGGATATGCCAATGTGGCATTCAAAGTGATTGTGCTATCAATGAATGATAAGAAATCGTAGCCTCAGGCCTCAACAACCCGGAAATGACAAAATCGGATAGGCAGCATGGCTATGTGGGTCGCTCCCATTAGGGTGTGTAATCACCTATCTAGAGAAATTCCTTTTACTTCTTTAATCTATCGATGTTGTCCCTTTTCGGGAAACGGTTGCTGATCCCAACCATTGGTGATATACATTCGACACACTCAAGCGAAATGAGTGGTCGGTCATGTGTGGGCCAGGTCGCAAGATGTTCTTGTTGAACCCAGTGTATTCCCCTCTAGAGATACACTATCGGCAGGTGGTTCCATACCTTGTCATAGTCGGAATCCAGTCTCCAGTAAGCGCCCTACGGTTTTAAATTTTATATTATATATGGAGCATGAGATGCAAGCGTTCCGCTAAATTCTATTTATTTGATGTAGACATTATTATAATATCACTGGATTTGATATCAAAAATATTTTGGGTTATCGTAAGGTAAAAACCATCCCTGTTTATGTGTGGATCGGTCTTACGATTATCATTTCTTTCGAAAGGATTTTTAAAATTAAACAAATGATTGGAGTTTACCCACACCAGTCCCAAGACTGACCCAGAGTTTATTTTGTTTGTTTTCCCTAAACTCTTGGGTGCCCAAATTTGTACGGGCAGTCAAGTAGTCGGGATTTTTTAGATTCACTTGGAAGAGCTGGAAGCAGGAGGCTTCACCAGTTAGTTATAGACTATCATATATTCCGCTGTGTACCATGTTTGTATCTGGAAGCAGGTGTTTATATTTGTTCCAAAAATAGCTGTTGTGCTCTGATGATGGTATGTATATAAAGTTACTGAATTGTATTTCAAAGTTTATGTTACCTAATATATTTTATTCGTTCCGCTATGAGTTTGTGATCTTCGTTTTCTTCTATTCTAATATTTCTTTCTTTCTATTTCTTATCCTCTAACTTCTTTCTAATAATGATTCGTATTTCTATGCAATTTGGGTTGGACGTGTGGTGTTATTAGTCAACTCAGATAGTACGGATTTGCGGGTCGTTATAGTTGGTATCAGAGCTTAGGTTGAGCGAATACCGAGGCTTTGGTGGGGTTATGCTCATTAGAGATAGGGTCAGCAGTATCCTAGAATGAGTTGAGTGTATATATACGAGAGAGCGTATTTGTTAATTGATATAAAAAAAAATTTATATTGTGTTGGCTAGTATGTTGAGTGGCTTATGAATTCTGGTCGAATCGTAGGACGCCACGACATCGATAAGAGTTTGTAAATACTTGAACAGAGATTGAACATGATATTATTTTAAAGTGGGTAAATGAGATAATTTTTTCCAAAATTCTATTTTTATAGAAAAGGAATAATTTTCTAGAACTATTATATTATATTGATGTGTTGGTTGATATAGTTATAATCAAATGGGATTATAAAATTGAAATGGCTATATATATAACCAAATATAATTTGTATATGAATGAAATATACAAATGTGATGAATTAAAATTAAATTCAAACCAGAATTGACACGACCCCAACTTCCCCGTGAAGGAAAGCACGGATTGATTTGAGGACAAGACGAATACGAACACAAACAGAAGAACATTTCATTGCTTATTACAACAATTCCATCAGAATACAAGAATATGCAAAGTATGAAAGAATAAAATACATTCAATAAATATCAGAGATTTACAATACATTACATAGCAGCGGAAAATAACACAAAACACAACTAAAAAGAATATACGGATACAGAGCTTTCCGAATATCATTCCGTCTGTAAACCAGGATCCTGTGAATATAAATTAGCAAAACCAAAACTACTAGCTGTCCATGTCGAAAATAAGGGCACCCAAAGTTTAGGTTAAAACAATAAACTCTAGGTCAGTCATGTGACGGGTGTGAGAACTAAAACAGTTATTTAAAACTTAACTTCAAATCAGATATATCAAGTGACCACGCCGTATAACACGGAACGGGTTTCCTCCCAAGAATACCAGTGCATATATCAAAACAGCGCAATACTTTTTAGAAAAATGAAGCTATTATAAGACCCAGGTCCCATCACACAATGCAACACAAGCCGGAGGATAGGGTTTTCCCTTATAATAGCCAAACATGCTTGGTACGTTAAAAACAAATCATTTGATACCATTATAAGTGCATAGTGTATAAAACAACTTCAATCATAAATGTATCAATCCTAAGCGGCATGGGTACCATATATCATGTCGCCAATACTAGGATCTACAATCAAAACCGCAAATGTCACATATTGGAACTTGGATTTCCATCTGTGAACCGAGGCAAGGGAGCATCCTCACCGAATTCGAGACGCTCTAGCCCGCTCCTCAGGACCCAGACTCAGGTGGGCCCTTGGATCTTTAGGGCCGGTCCACCGATGTGGATTAAAATGCCTGAACACTGCGTTTCCCCGCCCTTTGGGGCGTCAATGAGCCAAATGACTCCATCGGCTCCACATAGTCACTGATGTATCCGAGGCGCCTCGCAATCCAACAACCACACAGGTGAAAATAATATAAATGTCAGGGCTGGTAGATCACTGACACCACCCAAGCTAGAAGGAAACACATGTCCTCCCTGAAGTCCTTTCCCGTTTCTGGTTCACAACCGAGGTGTGAGGCTCGCGAATTAATGCTACACAAATCTATTCCATAAAGGCCATGCCTTGATCATCAACCACAAGACTCTGCATTTCAACAGAAGCCTTAATCATTTGCATCTTATCATGCCACACAGGCAAACCACTCATGCAACCGATATCAATCAATCACATAGAATGATATCCAATGTCAGACACACAATCCATTTACAAGTCTGTTCTGGGTCTAAACGAAACTCAAGGCACCTTGTACCTCGCATATCTATCGATCTCCAAGTACATCTGGACGATCACCAACTGATTCCCTCCTCTTGGGTGTACAGCCCAATCAAGATCATCAGTAATTACCCAAATGGTGTGAAGACCTTCGGTCTTCGACCACCGTCTTCTTCCTCGACACATCGTCAAATAAGTTATTCAGAATGGGATAAACCCGGTCTTTCTAAATAACTTGCGTATATAATAAAAAAAAGTGTTACACAAACACAACATCCGCCTCATTCCAATTCAGAATATTCTTTTATTCAAATATTCTTATACTTTGGGAAGGGTCCTATTAATTTTATCAAAGGTAAATTCTTTAAATTTATTCTTTAATCTTCCTTTGAATATCAATTCAAACCAAATTATGGTTTATCCAAACTAGTCGGGATTAGCGAACCTTACCGAAGTAATCACTTGTTAAATTTCCGAACCCCAACCCATTCATCCTATGAAGTAAAACTGGCCATACTTCATATCTAACACCACGGTTTTATCGGTAAATTCAATTACCATTTCACGTTCAAATCTAATTAAAGATTTAACTATCGCCTGGAGCAAAACTGGTGATACTCCATTCTCGATCATTTCAATCTAATTAAACATTCATTAAAACTCCACTTGGTTTTAATCTTCCCTAAAATCACTATCAATGAATATTTAACTTGGGAAATCATATCCTGTCTTTAACTGGGTTAAAGAACCAATGTCATTTAAAACATGGTTCATGATAAACCCCAAAATCACATTCTATTCCATCAACCTTTAACCGTAAATTAGCAAGTGAACAATTCCCTAAGTAATAACCCCGAAGGCCGAAACCAACATCAGATCAATGCCCAGGAAACCATTCAACTTAATTAATCTTCGGTTAGTTTATGATTCTCTTAACTCCGTTGGGTCTAAGAACAATATTATTAAAGATACCGTTCGCGACACCCCAAAATCACATTCCATTTACAATGGAATTTTCATGGAAAGCAAATCGATATATATAATTGATATAAACTTCCATATCCGACTAATAATATAAATGAAATAACGGCGAAGCCTTTTAAATTCCAGATATATTAGTTGTCTTTCTCCACAGAAATTCACTTCGATTATTACCAAATCGAATTCCATTCCAATTTATCTTATTAAATTGGAAAACTTTACTTTGGAAAATCTCCTTTAAATTTTAACAAAAGATTTATAAATTCCAAATCACATTTTTCACTATAAATTGGGTTAAAGAACGAATGTCGTTAAAACACAGTTCACCATAAACCCAATTCACATTCCATTAATTATCGAGTTAAAGAACAAGTATTATTTAAAATACCGTTCACGGTAAACCCAAAAATCAATTCAAATTCAATTCCAATTAAATACCATTTAATTGGTATACTTCATTAAATCTAAATAAAAAGATTTAATCTTTTTCTCAACTGGGTTCAAGAACAGTGTTAATGAAGACACCATTCACGACAAACCCAAATCCCATTTGATATTAAATACAAGGCTCTGAATAGAAAATATATCGGATTATACTCAATATCAAATTCTACGACCAACAAATATCGTATTGGAAATAACAATATAAATATATCTTTCAAATTTCCATAACAATATCTATGTAATCATGAAATCCAACATCGAAATTTTCCAAAGACAATTTCGATTCAAATCCATTCCAATTCAACTATTGGAAATTCTGATTATTTTTAAAACTCTTTCAAATCCAATTTATTTATTTCAAAAATAAATGGATTATAATTCTAGTTCAAAACTAGTTCATTTCGATAAAAATCTATTTTTATCTTTTCAAATATGGAATTTTTCATCCCAATTCTTTCCATATCATTTCTTATGATTTTACATAAATTATTGCTATTTTTAATAATTTTTTTAAGACCCGTACAGTCGATTTGCATAAACGGCCATCGAACTGCACTTACAGCAACCTTTTCCAAATTTGATTTGGACATAATTCCAAATCTAACCATTAGATTTCAAATCTCTAATATTCTTTAGAAAGCTCTTTTCGATACGAACCCAACGGTTTCAGTTTTAGAGAATCCGACTGTCTGATCTCCCGTAATGTCCGTTCGAAGTCAATGGTCGAAATTTGCGAACTACTGCAGCGCGGCGTGTTCTATTCAGGCCATTATATTATATATATATAATATATATAATATATATTTCATCGATTCCCCTTTAAAACGTATTTTATAAATCGTTTTAAATTTGTTTTCAAAATGATTTCAACTTAATATTCAATTTCAAATCAAAACTGAATATTCTATAGATATATAAATGATAATATTTTCAAAATATTGTATTTTGAAATCAATTCCTTTTCGATATTAATTATAAAAATGAATAAAATCGATATAAATATCGTTCACGTTAAAATGGCGTCAATCTAATCAACACGGCTTTATATATTTAAATATAATCGTGTCCATCCCAAATCGGAGATAAAAATCACATTTTGATCTATTACTGAATACTATTTTAAAATATTCTTTATTTTAAAATAATCATTATTTAAAAATATTCATTCTTTTTGAACGAATCAGACACAGTCGATTACCATATAATTTGACTATAAGGATTTCACACAACAAATGTGTATAACCACAATGAAAACAGCAATCCATCATCCAGAGTCCATTCTACACTGTATAAGCATTAAATAAAATATCTAACACTTACACAGCTTGTCAACCAATCGATTGACATACAACTAATTATTGGGATTAGTGTATGTCCAATATCATCCCAATACCCCTGTGGGGTTTCAAACAATCAAACACAGGTTTTATTTGTGCAATTGGGCGATGTGTAAAATTTATCGTCCTAATCAATATCAGTCTAATGTGTGTACCTAAACAAATCATCTGATTTGTTTATAAATATATATCTTATAGTTAAAAAATATATTTTTAACTATAAAATATTTTTAACTATAAAATATTTTATTCCATTTCACATCACACAATCAATTTTCACAACACATCAATCGAACAAACAAGTCATCCATGATCTATGGACGACGGGTGTCGGGTGCTGCTAAGCACCGTCTACATCCTAGTATATATTTCAACAAGAAAATAAAATAAAAGTGAGGAGTTCTCACCTTGGGGATCCACTCCGCCGTTTCATTTCTGAATTTCTGAACCATTTGGATTTGTTTGAAATTCCAATGCAATCCTTACCACGCTATTCATAGTAAAAATCACATTTTTATTATCACTACATGTACATAAAAATCATATTTTTATTTCCACTTCATATATATATATATATATATATATATATATAAATCACAACTTCATATATATAAAATCGCTACTACATATATATAAAAATTGAATTTTTATATCGATGTTCATATAATAAAAATCATAATTTTCTCTCGCCATTCTCTAGATAAAAATCACATTTTTATATATAAAGATCGTATTTTAATATCTCTACTACATATGTGTTAGATCGAAGTTTGGACCTAACACCCAAATTGTTATGAACAGTAGAGAATTTAAAATGAAGTACCAGGAAAAAGAAAAGAACACTCAGAATTTATAGTGGTTCGGCGTTAACGAGCCTACGTCCACTTTATATCTTATTGATTATGCTTTAAAAGCTAATACAACAGTGATTTCTCTCAATATTTCAATAGTTTGACAACAATGGCGGATTCAGTACTCAATATTGCCAAAAAGCTCCCGAAAAATGCCAAGCTCTGGGCTATTTATAGCTGATTTTGTCAGGCGGATCGTGGACACGTGGCACGAATCCCGAGATCATCGGATCGCATCGCCACCATTGAAGAAACAGTCAAACTAGCCGTTGTGGACAGGTGTCGTGATCTGCTTGAAAATCGGATCGTGCAGATGGGGAGAATTGGTCCAGATGACGGTTGGGGACACGTGTCGCCAGATCCGTGCGATTCGGATCGCTGAAGAATAGGTCGCGCCTGAACAGATCTGAGGGTTCGCCATGCACCAGGGGATTGGATCGGTTCGCTCGGGGTATCAATGTGAGCTTGGATCGGATCGCCCAGCTACGTCGTTCGCTGATGAGATGGGGCGATCCGTAGATATGCGATCCGATATTTGGGCGAGACAATGGTGCGCGATTCGATGTCGGGCGAAACGATAATGCGCGATCCATTCCTTCATGTTCTCAAATACTGTGGTTTCCTGCTTTCCCCTTACGAATGATCCTGGGTGGCTTGATCAAAAAGTAAGCCAACATTTTGCCCCCTCGAAGTATGTTTTATCGATGATGGAACATGCTTCGAAGATTCTAATTTACCTTCCCCTGGAGGGACGTAAATCAACAGTCGCATTGGTTCAAATCAACACATGTATGAATCGGATCGCCCTAGGGCGACACGGTCCGATTTGGTCACGTGCTCGTCTCGTGCTGAGTACCTAGGCCTTTGTGCGAAACGGGGCGTATTTTCCTTCGAGCCGTGTCGGGCTTCAAGTTTTGTGGGCCACCGTTTCAAGGCGGTCCGTGGGCTTCTATGCGATTCAAGCTTTGGATCGTGGCCTGCATGGTGCTTCGTGGACCGAATAAGACAAAGAAAGGGAGACAAACGGTCGCCCTCTTTGCCTATATAAGCCGACCCCCTCTCCTTCATTCTCCTTCTTCTTTCTTTTCTACCGAATCGTTTCGCCTACATTATCAAGGAGCGAACCCAAATCTTTTGACCCTTCGAAAATCCAAGCATTCTTTCAATCTTTAGAAAGGTAATTCCACTAAAAGTATTCTTATTTGTGAACGCCGCTCTTCCACGAACTTTCTCGACTGGAAACGACGAGAATTCGTGCTTTTCTGACGAAATCATCAAAACACCATGGCCAAGTGACGTAGAGCTCGGAGTTCGAAGAAGGAAAGGAGAGGAGGAAAACGGAGGAGGAAGAAGAAGAAGACAGAAGGCCGTTTCGGTACGTGGTCAAAGATGGAAGACGAACGCGAGTGGCGAGACGACAGCTCGAGGTGGCAACGAAGGGACGGATCGTGGGAGTCGCAACGGTTCATGAAGGGGCGATCCCTTCATCCGGCGATTCGATGGGGGGGCGATTCCTGTGCTCCGCGAGTCGAAAGGGTGGCGATCCCTATGCTTTGCGATCCGTCCTACACCTAACGATACGAAGAAATTTCAGACTTTAATCGACGTCCTGTCACCATAAAACTTTGAACAGTTAGGCTAGAGCCGCAATGTTGGACTTTCTGGACTAAATGACCTCATGACTTGATTGCATATGACGACTAATGACTTCTGATAACCTTGACTGCTTTCATGCTTTATTATTATTTTTAATAATGGGCACACACAAGCACATACACCGGCACTTGCACACACGGGGGACGGGTAGTGTTAATCTTATTGTTCATATTTTCTCGTCCTAGTAGCAATGTCGAACGATCACTCTTCCTCAAGATCTGTAGCAGAAGCGGAATCCGAGACTCCTGAACAGTATAATCCTGAAATTCCTCCAATCAATCCGGGAGGTGAAGATTCTGGATCTGAGTACGAAGCCACAGAATCAGATCCGACAGAAAGTACTTCATCCAGCAACAACTCTGAGTCTGATGAGCGAGCTCCGGACGAAATCCCAGGCGCGGTCGGGATAGATAAATTCTTTGATTCTTTAGTGTCCAAGCTTGACGAGATAAAACTTAAGAGAATCTGCTTAAGACATGGCATTCCTTGGGACGATGTCTTGACGCCCGGAAGCGAAGATAGACCCCACCTAGCACCGGAAGGGTATATGGCGATTAGTCGAACGATGTGTCTAGTTGGAGCTATCCCTCCGTTCCCTCCGATTGCCATTGAAACTTTAAGACGACTGGGCATCGCTCCGATGCAGCTCCATCCAAACGCCTACGCATCGTTATATACCTTGTACATTGCATATGCGGAGATCTTACATGCCGAACTTAAATTTAGAGATTTGACGTTCTTCTTTCTTTTCAAGCACCGTTCTTCGGCAACTCCAAACTTCTCCTTCTTTGAGTCGGTGGCGAACAGGAAGGTTTTATATGATGGGTACAGCAATATAGGGGACCCTAAATCGGACTGGTTTTACATAAAGAGACAGGCCGGATGCTCACGAAGATGGCTTAAATCAAGTAAGCTTTGATCATATTATCGAATATCTTGCTCGAGGAGTCTAAGTACTAACATTCTTCTACTTTTTCCTTTGTTTCGAACAGATCATGTCTTCCCGAAAACGGAGGGTCCTCTATACAGCAATCGGTTAGCCATTCTTTCACAAAGCAGATCCGACTTTCTAAGGATCAAAAAATGCATTACTGACGACAATCTCCATAAGCATCGCCTCCTAGACAGAAGATTTGGACTTGGCACCGGCGGCAAACCCTATAAGTACTTGCCCCCAGTAGAGGGAGAGGGAACTTCACAAGCGGTAGAAACAACTAAATTTCGCAAAAGTCCTTCTCCGATAGTCATCCAAGACGACGAAGACTTGAATATATACAGAGGGGATGAGTCCCGTGGTGATGTGTCGAAGGAAATCCCTACCTCTGCTCCAATGGAAACTGTTGGTGATGACGACTTGACAGAAGAACAGTTATTTGACGAGCTGAATAAAATCCCTCTACCCGATATTGAATATACAGAAAAAGACTTCGGCGAGGAGCCTTTCTTTTCTGCTCCCGAAGAGGCGACTGCTTCAACAAGGGGACGAGAAACGGGTCAGATGAGCCTGTCTCCAGGCCCGGGTCCGTTAGGGGGAATTATATGGGATGCGCACCTCACACACACTGTCTGACCTTGCACTCTAACTTTGCGGGTATTCAAAGTTTTAATATATTCTTTTCTTTTTTGCAGGAACGATGTCTCGTAGGAAATCTTATTCGTATCGTTCTCTCCACGAGGGCACACCCAGCCTTCGTCCGGATACTGAGCGCCCTCGCGGTCCTCCTCATAGGCCAAGCTCCTCGCAACCTCGATCTCCACCCAAATCAACCTCTAACAGGCCTTCGAGTCATTCGACAATTCCGACCGGGGGAAAGACACTTCCAAAAGAGTTGACTCCTCCAAAGAGTGCGCCTTCCCACAGTCGGTCGTCCAAAAGGCGCCACGAATCCAAAGATAGGGACAGAGATTCATCCAAAGAAACTGAGAAAGAGAGAAGTGACATTGTCCCCACCAGCCAACCAGAGTTAGCTGCCCCCGGATCACGGGATTACGTCCACGGTCCCGAGATCCAAGGTAGGCTGGAAAAGCTGCGGGAACAATTTCCAGGAATGTTCTTTGACAGGATGGTCTTTGTTCCTGCCTTGGAACCGGTCCCTAAAAATTGGGATGATGAAGTTATCGGGCACATCCAGCACGCAGCCAGACAATACGAGATGATGAAAAAACACGCAGTCAATCTTTCGGAAGTCGTCCGAAAACTCGAAGTAGAAGCACATAGGTCTAAAGCAAAACTTGAAAACAACGAGAGGGCTAGGACAAAATTGGAGAAGGACCTGGAAGATGCTCAGGCCTAGCTTGCTTTAGCACGGAGGGACGCTGAAAGTTATAAGACTGAATTAGAGAATGCCAAGCAGCGCTTTCATTCAGAACTGGACTCCAATAGCCAAGAAAAAATGGCTTTAAAGAAGGAGGTTGAAGATCTAAAAATGGCCAATGTCGAGTTGAAAGCAGCACAAGGCCATTTTGAAGCTGAAAGGGCTGCTTGGGAGGCGGAAAAAGTGAGTCTAAAAGAAAGTTTGGCCCTGGCAGAAGTAGAAAAGGTGATTTTGAATGACCAGGTTGCGGATGCGGAGAGACGTGCAGCTCTTGCCGAAAAGAACGTCGAGAGCGCCATTGAAATGGCCACTGCTTCCAACAACAAACTCCTTGCAAGAGAGAAAGAGATTGAAGGGTTTGAAGAGATGATTTTCGATTTCCTCGGCCAAGTTCTCAAAACTCGCAACATCTCATGGATCCCGGATTATCATGTTACTTTGGCCAACTTATGGGATGCCATTGTGGAGGGCGAAAAATATAGACTGGGGGTTGAAGAGATCAATGAGGACGAATTGATGAGGAGCATCCTAAGAGACAACGAGCCTGAGGACCTGGCAGAGGGTCGCCGCCTAATCCTGGCGGAAATGGAAAAGGAGAGAACCTTGGCTAAAGGTAAAAGCAAAATTGACGAAGGTTCGAGTTCCGCCGCGAAGCCTAAAACCCCCGAAGTTGAGGAGTACCATCCTGATGATCCGCTCATCCCTTTGGGCCTAACTCCCGTGGTTGTTGGAGCATCTGGAACTACTCAAGAGGGAGCAACTGCTGAAGGTATCCCTCTCTTTTCCCCGCAATTTGCTAAAGCGATTGCGAATTGTCGTCGTCTGGCAGAACAACCCATTGAATTAGTAATGTGTGTCTCTCGTAATGCAGGTGGCGAGCCCGTCGACAAGGGTGCTGGAAAGGAGAGAGAAGTGGAGAAGGAGACTGCCCTGCCGGGTGTTGGTATTGATGTTTCAGAGCGAGTCGAGGTCACAACAGTAGAAGGAAGCATCCTGGTGCCTAGCGCCGATGTATCCAAAGATGCTGAGACTATCGAAGCTTTAAAAGACTTGGATGGTCGTCATATGGATGACGAAGAGGACATTACCGGCACCAAAGAGGCCGACGATGATGATGATGACGAAGAACCCCTGGCCAGTCGAAAAGCCAGACAAGAGAAAGAGTTGGTTTCAAAGAAGGTAGGAGATGAGGCTTTGGACATAGTCCCTCTTGCCGAATTCGATCCCAAAACTGGGATGATTGTGAAAATCCGGCCCAAGTCCATCAGCCGACAGCTTCACTTTGCAAACCCTGATGACTTCCCGGCTTCCCTCTCCAGTAGAAGCAAGAGAAAAGAGGTGGAAGAGGAGACCTCAGAGGAGTCGGATGCTCCCCTTGTGGACAAGCGGAAGAGGAAGAAGGGGGATCCATCCGAAGCCGACAAGGAGAGGCCGGAGAGGCAGGGGCAAGAGAAGAAATCAAAGTGTAAATAGGATGTTTGTAGTTTGTTGGTATTTCGTCTTTAGGTTTTCCACTGACCAGGAAATGTAATTGTAAGACTGGTCCTCACTTTTGTTTCTAGGTTGTCTTTCACTTTGACGATTCGTAGTACATAAACAAGGATTTATCTCTTCTTACATCATTATGTACCGGTATTCATAGAAACTTTCCATGTTTAGTCGTTAGCCAACTATTGATAATTATAAATCAGTCAATCAACAGTAAGAAGAATGTTCATGCTATGTTACACTGTTGTATCAAAGTTTAGTGTTTGCATATGAGTGCCTGGTGCCCCCCAATCAGTTGTTACTGTAGCATCTGACTGGGGTTTACTAGGGATTGATTAATACTGTCGGTAAGTTGCCCCCTATTTCTGAATACGGGGGTATAAGAGATTTCATTGGATATCGGTAATTCAGCCAACCCTCGTTCCTTTAGCAGCGAATAAGTTCTTTCTCAGCGCTCAATCGGAGACGCTTTTATACTCTCTCCCTCTCTGGAGAGTTGGAGTTCGAGCTCAGCGATTCCCTCGCTCCCCAATCCTTCAGCGGGAAAGGATCTCTTTCTCAGCGCTCAATCGGAGACGCTTTTATACTCTCTCCCTCTCTGGAGAGTTAGAGTTCGAGCTCAGCGATTCACTCGCTCCCCGATCCTTCAGCGGGAAAGGAGCCCTTTCTCAGCGCTCAATCGGAGACGCCTTTATACTCTCTCTCTCTGGAGAGTTAGAGTTTTGCGCTTGGCGATTCATTCGCTCCCCGATCCTTCAGCGGGGAAGGAGCTATTTCTCAGCGCTCAATCGGAGACGCCTTTATACTCTCTCTCTCTCTCTCTGGAGAGTTAGAGTTCGTGCTTAGGCAGCTCCGATCATGGTACACCGCCGTTATTCGTGGACGTCGATTTTCGTGTCCTTTATACTCTCTCTCTACTCTGGGGAGTTAGAGTCACGGATCACGCAGTCTGCAATCATGCATTCTCATCAAACTCATCCTTGATGTGTGTTTTAACCCGAGCTCCGTGGATTAAAGCTAGTCGGACAAGCAGTTGGAGCCTTTGCCCAAGCTTTGGGTTCCTCTGATTAGTTTACGAGAGGAACTGTTGGCACCGGACTTCGGGTACCTGCATTATTCACATTGATTTTTCATAAGCAAATAAATAAAGATGCAATAAAGGTAAATGTCACACAGTATTTTTATAGTGGTTCGGTCGAATCATGACCTACGTCCACTTTATAATCTCTTGCTTTAAGGAATTAGACTGTTCTAGGCATGTCATGCCCTGTACATAGTTTTTTAACAAAGCAAAAGAATAAATTTGAAACTTCTCATGTTAAATATGGTCGTAGATGTTGGGCATTCCACACTCTGGGGATTTCCTTTCCATCTACGGTTGCCAGCTTGAAGGTTCCGTTATCAAGCTTGCTGAGAATAGAGTACGGTCCTTCCCACTTCGCTCCCATATGAGTTGGGGATGGAAAGACACGCTTCAGAACCAAGTCTCCGGGTTCCCAGGTTCGGGCTCGGACCTTTTTGTTGTAATATCGGGCGACCTGTTGTTTGCATCTTAGGGCACGCAGGTCTGCTTCATCCCTCTTTTCTTCGATCATATCCAGGGACTCAAGGAGCAACTCATTATTGGTCATTGGATCATAATAGGTCACCCGATGAGAAGGTACCTTTATCTCAACCGGGATGACTGCTTCCGTTCCAAAAGCGAGGGAGAACGGGGTATGTCCTGTCGCTGATTTATATGTCGTCCTGTAGGCCCATAGCGCCAAGGGCAATTCATCAGCCCACATGGCTCTAGCCCGCTTCATTCTTCTTTTCAGAATGGACTTAATTACTTTATTTGCAGCTTCGACTTGCCCGTTTGATTGTGGGTGTGCCACGGAGGTGTACCGATTCTCAATGTGGTATTTTTGGCAGAAGTTTCTGAATTCAGCACTATCAAATTGAGTTCCGTTGTCTGTTATCACAATCTTTGGAATCCCAAATCGACAGATGATGTTTTTCACGATGAAGTTGATCACCCGTTTAGTTGTGATTGTAGTTAGTGGTTCTGCCTCGACCCACTTAGTGAAATAATCTACGGCCACAATAGCGAACTTTGCTCCGCCCCTTGCTATGGGGAGACTTCCTATGATATCAATTCCCCACATAGCAAAAGGCCATGGACTCATCATTGTTTTTAACTGACTTGGAGGCGCTCTAGGTATCTTTGAAAATCTCTGGCACGCATCACATCGTCGTGCATATCTTACTGCATCCTTGTTTATGGTAGGCCAGAAATAACCATGCCGCAATACCTTTTTCGCCAAAGTTTGCCCTCCAGTGTGGTCGCCACATTCGCCTTCGTGGACTTCTTGCAGCACACGTTTGATGTCATCGTGGGCTATACACCGAAGGAGGGGCATTGAAAACCCTTGTCTATAAAGAACTCCGCCTTACAGTACGTATCGGGCGGCTTTACGAATCAATTTACGCCTCTCGCTTTTCTTGGTCGGAAGCGCTCCATCCATTAGGAAATTCTTTATAGGGGTCATCCACGACTCCCTTTCTGGTTCCGTCTCTAGTACTAGGTCGATTTCCATCTGATCAATGTTGGGAGACCGAAGTACTTCAACGGGGGCTAGCCCAATTACTTCAGGATCGTTAGAACTAGCCATCTTTGCCAACTTGTATGCCTGCTGATTTTCTGACCGCGGAATATGGGATATGCTGTAGTGATCAAACTCATTCAGCAGTTCTTTCACTTTCTTTAAGTATAGAATCAATCTTGCACTTTTAGCTTGGAATCTTCCAGTGACTTGATTCACAACTAACTTGGAGTCGCAGAAGATGTTCAGCTTTGTGACTTCTAATTCCTTTGCAATCCTTAATCTAGCTATCAGAGCTTCATATTCAGAATCGTTGTTAGTGGCCTGAAACTCCATTCGGATGGCATAGGTTATCAATCGTTTCTCAGGGGTTTCAAGTACTATTCCAGCGCCAGATCTTTCGTCGTTCCTAGCACCATCAGTATATAATTTCCAGGCATTAGGATCGAAAAGTAACTTTGAGGGTTCCACTTCTTCGTTTGCTATATCTTCTTCAGGAACAGTGAATTCTGCTATGAAGTCGGCTATCACTTGCCCTCGAATTGACCGTCTGAGCTGAAAGTTCAAGTCAAATTGACTTAACTCTATGTTCCATTTGAGTAACCTTCCAGATGCCTCCGGTTTCTGTAAAACTTGCTTGAGTGGATGATCAGTGTATATGGTGATAGGATGTGCCTGAAAGTAGTGCCGAAGTTTTCTGGAGGCAATCAGTAAACTATACGCCAGTTTCTCTACCCTTGGATAATTACGCTCTGCTGCTGTCAATTTTTTTCTCACATAATACACAGGTCTTTGGACCTTATCCTCTTCCCTTACCAACGCTGAGCTGATCGCATGGGATGACACTGCCAAATACACGAATAAATCCTCGTGATCTATTGGTTTAGATAGAATGGGAGGTTTCTCCAAGTGCCTGAGCAAATTCTGAAACGCTTCCACGCAGTCAGGTGTCCATTTAAAGTGGCGTTTTCCTCGCTTTATTAATTCGAAGAATGGGATGCACTTATCCGTAGCCCTGGAGATAAATCTGCTTAGTGCGGCCACTTTTCCGGCAAGGCTTTGCACATCCCTAATTTGCCTAGGTTCCTGAATGTTTCTGATTGTCGCGATCTGGTCTGGATTAATCTAGATACCGCGCGAACTGACAATGAATCCCAAGAATTTTCCAGAAGCAACACCGAATGAACATTTGGTTGGATTGAGTTTCATCCCATACTTTCGAAGAATGCCGAACATCTCCGCCAAGTCAGTAGTGTGTTGAGAGGATTGCTTGGATTTAACCAACATGTCGTCGACGTATACTTCCATTGTTTTCCCGATTTGGTTATAAAACATTCTGTTGACCAAACGTTGGTACGTTGCGCCTGCGTTCTTCAAACCAAAGGGCATTACCACATAACAATATAATCCCAGATCAGTGATAAAACTAGTATGCTCTTGATGTGGAACATGCATTAGAATTTGGTTGTATCCTGAATAAGCATCCATAAATGAGAGAAGCTCGTGACCTGCCGTCGAGTCTACCAACTGGTCAATTCGAGGTAATGGGAAACTATCTTTTGGACAAGCTTTGTTTAAATCTGAGAAGTCGATACATGTTCGCCACTTCCCGTTGGCCTTCTTTACCAGGACTGGATTTGAAATCCAGTCTGGGTAGGTTGAATCTCTGATAAACCCATTACTCTTTAGCTTTCCAACCTCTTCATTCAAGGCAGCGGACCTCTCTGGGCCCAGCATTCGCCTTTTTTGCTTTACTGGAGGATGTTTGGGGTTAATGCTCAAAGAATGGCTCATGATCGATGGGGATATCCCGCACATGTCTGCATGGGTCCAAGCAAATACATCCAAGTTGTTCTTTAAGAAATTCGTCAATTCTTCAGCAAGATTCGGACTTAACTGGGATCCAATCTTAAGGACCTTCTCCGGGTCACTATCATCGATTGGCACATCCACAGTTGCCTCGTTGGGAGTCGCCATTCTGCCCCCGGGTTCTTGATCCTCTCTGGGATCTATATCCTCGGTTATCTCTCTGGGCAACTCTCCAACAATTATCCTCTTTGGTTGCTATAAGGTCTCCGCCCCCGAAGGGGGAGAAGTGCCTTTAGTTTCGATATCCCCTCCGTTGCGAAGCAACTTTAGTTCGGCAACATAACATGCTTGCGCAGCGACTTGATCCCCTCTGACGATACCAATGCCAGCTTCTGTGGGGAATTTCAATAGCAAGCACCAGGGGGCTATACATGCTCTGAACTTTGCGAGGGCCGGTCGGCCCAAGAAGGCATTGTATGGCGATTCAACATCCAAAACCACAAAGGGGAGGATTCTCACTCTCTAGCGTTCTCCTTCCCCAAGTGTAACTGGCAACTCTACATAACCCATTGGAGCGGTGGATGCTCCGTTGAATCCACAGATCCATCCTTGGCAGGGTTTCAAGTCCTTTATTTCAAGATTCATCTGGTCAAAGGCCTTTTTGAAAAGAATATTAACGGAACTCCCGTTGTCTACCAGGACCTTATGAACAGTGGCTGGCCCTATGGGTATCGTAATTACAAGTGGATCTTCAGTTGGAGCATGGACTCCAATGCTTTCTCATTCTCGGAAAACAACGTCATCGGTCATCATCTTCTGCTGCTTCACCGGGATATTGTCCTCGGGGTTGCTACATTCCCCCACCTCGAGGTGTTGTTTGGCTGCATTGACGTATTGATCTAATGCTTTGGAACTGTGCCCAGCAAGATAAAGTCCACCGATCACGGTATTGATAACAATATTCTTTCCTTTTTGCTGAGCAGTCGGCCTAGCAGCCAGTTGATTTTGATTCTGATTTGGGGCCTGCCCTGCTTGCCCCCTGTCCCTAGGCGTTACTCTGTATTCATCTAGCTTCCCTTCTCGAAGCAGCCTTTCGACTACATCCCTCAGGTGACGACATTCATTCGTCGAATGGCCGTGGATTTGATGAAAGAGACAAAACTTCCCTGTCTCACGCTCTTTCTCTGTTGACTCTCTAGGAGGTGGCCTCTTATTCTGGAGGACTTCGTACGCATCCATGAAGATATTTTCCAGAGTATCACTTATGGATGTATAACTTTCAAAGGCCCTGGGACGAGTCCTTCTCTGGGAGTCGTTCCCTCGGCCCCTCTTCCGGTTGTTGCCGTTAGCATTGTTATTGTTGTTACCTGGCTGGCGACCGCCCTGATTCTGATTTCCGACGTTAACTTCAACTTTCCCCGAGCTGTCTCCAGTCTGTTTGATGGCGACATTGCTCTGAATTTCCTCCTTATCAGTTGTTTTAACCTTTCGGTTTGCGTATACCTCTTCCCGGCGTAGGTGTACATTGGCTTTCTCATAGAATAATTCTCTGGTGTGGGGCGGTTTGCCTGCCAAGTACCTCCCGAATTCAGTGTCCTTATCCACTCCGTCAATCAGTGCCGCGACGATGGTCGGTTCATGAGGGTCTTTAACCTCAGTGGCGGCCAAATTGAAACGATCCAGGTACATCTTTAGACTCTCGCCTGGTCGCTGTTTGACAAGGAATAAATCGATCACGCTTTTTGTCTTCTGTGCGTAAATACGGAATTGTTCTACGAACTTCTCGCTCAGCTCCCTGAAGCTAGAAATTGATCTCGCCGGCAGGCAAGTAAACCATAGCAAAGCCACGTCCTCCAGGAATATGGGAAACGCTTTACACTTAACCGCGTCAGATGCTGCGGCAGCGGTCATCGACCAAGAGTATCTCATTAGGTGCTGAACAGGATCAGATCTTCCCGCATATCGGCTCATTTGTGGCATGTTGAAACGTCTTGGAAAAGTCGCGTCCAAAATATCGTCAGTAAAAGGGGTATGACTGCGATCGATCCCCCAATCTTCGTTCCGCTGTCCACGGCTGTCGGCCAGAATCTGGTGAACCATGGCTGCGACGTTTGCACTAGTCAAAGGAGGTTCAGGGTCAGTGCCTCTGGCCCGACGAGGTTCTCTGATCTCTCTTCGGGGAGCAGCCACAAAATCCGGGGCTTGGACAGGGCTTCGCTGCCCCCTGTTATCATGGGTATGTGTGCGGCAACGGGGCTGAGGTGGTCTGTCATGCACAGGACTGTTCACATCTCGAGTCCTGAGAGTCGTTGCTTGACCATTCATATTACGGTTTGTGGGTCCTGCCCCTAGTTCTTCTTCTTCCTGTGAGGGCAGGGTCCCGAACCGAAGCTGTTCTATGTTTTCGGCTCTCTCATACGGTCGCCGCGGAGGTCTCGGCGATTCTTCAGATGAAGAGGAATATACTGGGGTGAGTGGACGAACCGGCGATGCTCTTTGCCTTGCTAGCTCATCAAGTCTTCTATCCATAGCCGTCAAATTTTGCCGTAGGATGGAACTTTCCTGCCTTTGGGCAGCCAACTCATCAAACAACCTATCCCACATTTCGACAAAGCGAGAGAGATCCCCCTCAGTGACAGGAGCGGCAGGATCATAGTGGTCATCACCACTCTCTCTTATGCGCAAAGAGCTCGAACCGGGTCGAGCAGACGTACCAGGACGATAGGAGTGGGTCATAGGTTCTTTTCCAGGTCGAGTTGTGTTCTGACCATCAGTTCGGATCGCTGCGGTTCGTGGAGGGCGATTCGCTGCGCCCCCCTGAGATCGACTCGTGGTCGTGGTACGCGGAGGCTGCGAGGTGTTGCCCCGGGATCGAGTAACAACCCCTTCAGTAGCACGGATCGTCTCGTTCTCATCGACTCGGAACGAGGTGTCTTCGTCGGATCGGATCGTCCCCTGCGCTCCGCGATCCAGAGTTTCTTCGTTGCCCAATTCGTGTACACTCTCCTCAATCGTTTCGTTGGTCTGCGAAACTTTAGATCTTTTTCCAGCCATGATATCCGAATCGCTGGAATCCTCAAAGAAGCGAATGGCGAAACTTTAAGACTGAATTTCTCAGTGAAAGCACCAAAAATGTTAGATCGAAGTTTGGACCTAACACCCAAATTGTTATGAACAGTAGAGAATTTCAAATGAAGTACCAGGAAAAAGAAAAGAACACTCAGAATTTATAGTGGTTCGGCGTTAACGAGCCTACGTCCACTTTATATCTTATTGATTATGCTTTAAAAGCTAATACAACAGTGATTTCTCTCAATATTTCAATAGTTTGACAACAATGGCGGATTCAGTACTCAATATTGCCAAAAAGCTCCCGAAAAATGCCAAGCTCTGGTCTATTTATAGCTGATTTTGTCAGGCGGATCGTGGACACGTGGCACGAATCCCGAGATCATCGGATCGCATCGCCACCGTTGAAGAAACAGTCAAACTAGCCGTTGTGGACAGGTGTCGTGATCTGCTTGAAAATCGGATCGTGCAGATGGGGAGAATTGGTCCAGATGACGGTTGGGGACACGTATCGCCAGATCCGTGCGATTCGGATCGCTGAAGAATAGGTCGCGCCTGAACAGGTCTGAGGGTTCGCCATGCACCAGGGGATTGGATCGGTTCGCTCGGGGTATCAATGTGAGCTTGGATCGGATCGCCCAGCTACGTCGTTCGCTGATGAGATGGGGCGATCCGTAGATATGCGATCCGATATTTGGGCGAGACGATGGTGCGCGATTCGATGTCGGGCGAAACGATAATGCGCGATCCATTCCTTCATGTTCTCAAATACTGTGGTTTCCTGCTTTCCCCTTACGAATGATCCTGGGTGGCTTGATCAAAAAGTAAGCCAACAATATGTAAAAATCACTCCTTTACACCGATACTTCCATGATAAAAATTATATTTTTATCTTGCTAGTAATATAATAAAAATTATATTTTTACTTCTAAAATAAAAATCACATTTTTATATTGTTGTTATACATATAAAAATCACTTCTTTTTACTTTTAAAAATCAAAGCTTTACCTATCAAAGAATTCATGTTTTCCCTAAACAAAGAAATCATATTTCTTCCATATATTTTATCATATAAAATCCTCTCCTTTTTATTATTAAAAATCATTTTTTTTAATGCTATATAAAAACTGATTTTACTTAATCCCTAAAATATATTTAAACTAAATAAAATAAAATAAAAAGCTCACCTTTTCGATTTTCAGCGAAGGTGGAGGTTTGAATTGAAGAAAGAGAGGGTAGGGGGAGAGAGGAGGGATCGGGGTCTGCGCTGGGTGATTGGGCGTCGGTGGAAGTCGGCGGATGGTCGGAGGTTCGCCTGGGGTGGCTGTGGTTGCGGGTGTTGTGGGTATGGGGGGCTTGGTCTTCGAACGACGCATGGTGGAGAGGAGAGGGAGGAGTAGATCGGAGGGGGACTAGAGGGGGCCGCGCGTCGGAGCCTGAGGGGTGTAACAAAAAGGAATTTCGCTCGATCTGAATCGATCGCTAAACCGACCAAGACCGTTCGAAACCCCTGATTGTTTTGAGAACAAGCCACATTGGAACGCAAACAGAAGAACATTTCATTGCTTATTACAACAATTTCATCAGAATACAAGAATATACAGAGTATGAATAAATATTACACATTCGATAAATATCAGAGATTACAATACATTACATAGCGGCGGAAAGTAATACAATACACAACTAGAAGAAGATATACGGATACAGAGCTTTCCGGATATCATTCCGGCTGTAAATCAGGATCCTGTGAATATAAATCTGCAAAACCAAAACTACTAGTTGCCCGTGTCAAAATAAGGGCACCGGAGTTTAGGTTAAAACAATAAACTCCAGGTCAGTCATGTGACTGGTGTGAGAACCAAAATAGTTATTAATCTTTATTTTAAAGTTAGGTAAATCAAGGGACCACGCCGTATAACACGGAACGAGTTTCCTCCCAAGAACACCAGTGCATAAAACAACAACGCAATGCTAAATAAAGAACAATGAATCTATTATAAGACCCAGATCCCATCGCACAATGCAACACAAGCCGGAGGATAGGGTTTTACCTTATAATAGCCAAAGAATGCTTGATACGCTAAATTTCATCTTTTATTATTACTATAACTGTATTGTGTCAAAACAATTTCAATCAAAAGTATCAATCATAGACGGCATAAGTGCCCCATCCCACTATGACGCCATATATAGGTTCTACAATCAAAACCGCAAAGTCACGTGTTGGAAATTGGATTTCCGTCTGTGAACCGAGGCCAGGGATCGTCCTCAACGTTTCGAGACAATCTAGCCTACCATGTCTCAGGAACAGCCGCAACTGCACCTTGGATCGTCAGGGCCGGTCCACCGATGTGGATTAAAATGCTTGAACACTGCATTTCCCCACCCTTTGGGGCGTAAATGAGTCCAATGACTCCATTGGCTCCACACAGTCATCGATATATATGAGGCGCCTCGCAACCCAACAACCATATAAGTCAAACTCGTCAGGGCATATAAAACCACTGATGCCACCTCTAGCTAGAAAGAAATGCATGTCCTCCCTGATGTCCTCTCCCGTTTTTGGTTCACAACCGGGGTGTGAGGCTCGCGAATCAACGTTACATAAAGCGATGCCACACAGGCGGTGCTTTGATCATCAACCACAAGACTTTACTTTTCAACAAAAGCCTTGATCATATAGCCACTTAGGCATGCCACACAGGCAAATCACTCTATGCGTTTGATATCCATCAACATATAACCTCTGAGATCGTACGTCTCAGAGAAGGGCGTTAAGCAAGAGAATAAATTCTCCGCCGCCAAACAGATAAATATTTAATAGAAATCAATCACACAGAACAAAATCCAATGTCAGACACACAGTCCATTTACATGTCCATTCTGGATCTGAACGAAACCGGGGGCACCTTGCACCTCGCATATCCATCGTTCTCCAAGTACGTATGGACGATCACCAACTGATTCCCCCCTCTAGGGTGTACATCCCAATCAAGATCATTAGTAATCACCCAAACGATGTGAATACCACCGGTCTTCAACCACCGTCTTCATCCTCGACACCACGTCGAATCAGTTATTTAGAATGGGAAAAAACCGGTCTTTCTGAATAACTCGCGTATATAATAAACAAGTGTTACACAAACACAACATACGCCTCATTCCAATTCATAATATTCTTTTATTCAAATATTCTTATACTTTGGGAAAGGTTCCCATTAATTTTATCAAAGATTAATTCTTTAAATTTATTCTTTAATCTTCTTTTGAATATCAATTCAAATTAATCGGGATTAGCGAACCACAACGAAGTAATCGTTTATTTTATTTCTCAATCCCAACCTATTCATCCCATGAAGTAAAATTGGTCATACTTCATTTCTAACACCACGGTGTTATCAGTAAATTTAATTACCATTTCATGTTCAAATCTAATTAAAGATTTAACTATCGCCTGGATAAAAACTGGTGATACCCCATTCTCGATCACTTCAATCTAATTAAAGATTCATTAAAACTCCACTTAGTTTTAATCTTCCTAAAAATCAATATCCTGTCTTTAACTGGGTTAAAGAACCAATGTCATCTAAAACACGGTTCACGATAAACCCAAAATCACATTCCATTAATTATTGGGTTAAAGAACAAATGTTATTTAAAACACCGTTCACGATAAACGCAAATCACATTTGGTATTAAATACAAGGCTTTGAATAGAAAATATATCGGCTTATATTCAATATCAAATTCTATGACCAACAAATATCGTATTGGAAATAACGATATGAATATATCTTTCAAATTCCTATAACAATATCTGTGTCATCACGAAATCCAACATCGAAATATTCCAAAGACAATTTCGATTCAAATCCATTTCCACTTTATATATTGGAAATTCTTGTTATTTTCAAAACCATTTCAAATCCACTTATTTATTTTAAAAATAAATGGGATTATAATTCTAGTTCAAAACTAGTTCATCTCAATAAAAATCTATTTTTATCTTTTTCAAATATGGAATTTTTCATCCCAATTCTTCACAAATCATTTCTTATGATTTTACACAAATTATTACTATTTTTAATAATTTTATCAAGGCCCGTACAGTCGATTTCCATCAACGGCCATCGAACTGCACTTACAGCGATCTTTTCCAAATTTGATTTGGACATAATTCCAAATCCAACCATTAGATTTCAAATCTCTAATATTCTTAGAAATCTCTTTTCGATACGAACCCAACGGTTCCGGTTTTAGGAGAATCCGATGGTCAGATCTCCCGTAATATCCATTCGAAGTCAATGGTCAAAATTCGCGAACTGCTGCGGCGCGTTATATTCAGGCCATTCTATATATATAATATATATGGTATATATATTTCGTCGATTTCCTTTCAAAACGTATTTTATAAATCGTTTTAAATTTGTTTTCAAAACGATTTCAACTTCATATTCAATTTCTAATCAAAATTGAATATTCCATATCATCAATATATATATATATGATAATATTTATATATATATATATATTTAATATTTTCAAAACATCATATTTTGAAATCACTTCATTTTCTATATTCATTATAAAAACGAATATAATCGATATAAATATCATTGGCGTCAAAATGGCGCATATCTAATCAACACGGCTTTATATCTTTCAATAACTTCGTTATTCTATTCAACAAATGAATATTTTCTTCAACACATGAATATATATTTTATTCAACACATGAATTTATATTTTTATTCAACACATGAATATTTATTATATTTAACACATGAATTTTTATTCTATTCAACACATGAATATTTATTTTATTCAACACATGAATTTTCTTTCTATTCAACGCATGAATTTTCTTTTATAATATTCTTTATTTTTCAAATTGGAATGAGGCCCAATCAATTACCATATAATGTTAATAAAATGGATTTTCTACAACACATGTATATAATAGCAACGATAAATTATCAACCATCATCCAAAGTGCACCACACAACTGTGTAAGCATTAAATATAAATAATTATCGCTTACACAGTCTGTTAACCCATCGATTAACATACAACTAAAAATCGGGATTAGTGTACGTCAAATATCATCCCAATACCCGTGTAGGGTTTCAAATCAACAAACACAGATTTTTATTTGTGCAGTTGGGCGATGTGTAAAATTTATCGTCCCAATCAATATCAGTCAAATGGGTGTACATAAACAAATCATTCGATTTGTAAATGAATATTTATTTTACTTCAACCCATGAATTTTATTCTATTCAACACATGAATTTTATTCTATTCAACACACGAATTTTATTCTATTTTTTATTCTATTCAACACATGAATTTTATTCTATTCCACATGAATTTTATTCTATTCAAGACATGAATTTTATTCTATTCAACACATGAATTTTATTCTATTCCACATGAATTTTGTTCTATTCAACACATGAATTTTATTCTATTCCACCTCACAATCAATTTTCACACAAACAAATCAATCCAAATGAAATCAAACAAACAAGTCGTCCATGGTCTGTGGACGACTGGTGTCGGGTGCTGCTAAGCACCGTCCGCATCCTAGTATATATTTCGACTAGAAAATAAATTAAAAGTGAGGAGTTCTCACCGATAAGCTAAACCAAACGCCGCAACTCTTCTTATGTAGAAAACTTCGCCGTGCTTCTTCTTGTCACTTTCATCTACCGTATCCACTACATATATAAAAATCGCATTTTTATATTGTTGTGATATATATAAAATTCACATTTTTATTCTTCTCACTATATAAAAATTATATTTTTGATTCACTTCTTATGCAAAAATCATATTTATTTATTCTTTCTATATTATAAAAATCATATTTTTATTCTTTCTATAAAATAAAAATCATATCTTTTCTAGTTTAAAAATCAAAACTTTAAATAAAATAAAAATCAAAACTTTCCTTATGATAAAAACCAAAGTTAAAAATCAAAACTTTACATTTTTGAAAATCAAATCTTTATAGAGTTGGAAAATCAGATTTTTATAGTGTTTAAAAATCAGAGTTTTATATAATAAATAAAATAAATAAATAAAAATATATAAAACTCACATTTTTCCAATCGATGGGGCGGTCGTGGGGCTGTGGCAGCGCAGGGAGGGGCTGGAGGTGGCGTTGGGGCATGGAGGTGGCGGCGGTCCCTTCCAATGGTGGCGATGGCCTCGGTTTTAGGGTTTGCAGGCGGTGGGTCTTTGATTGGGGCTTCGGATTCGCGACTGAGTGATAGAAGAGGGGCGTAGGAGAAGAGGGGTTACGGCGCCTGAGGCATGACGATAGGGTGGTGCAGGGGCGGCAGTCCCCTGTCGCGGCGGCGCGATTTGGATCGAGGGGGGCGATGTTTTTTCTGAAAGAAGGGCTTACGGGTTTGAGAAGAGGAAAAGGGATGAAGGGTGAAACACCCCACCTCCGTTAAGGTCACTCACAAAGGGAATGCCTTAATTTTGGTATAACTAAAAGACACAGATAAAACACAAGACAGATATAAACACATATAAATAAGCAG
This sequence comes from Allium sativum, assembly GCA_030737875.1. Classification (NCBI taxonomy): domain Eukaryota; kingdom Viridiplantae; phylum Streptophyta; class Magnoliopsida; order Asparagales; family Amaryllidaceae; genus Allium; species Allium sativum. Next base: position 222,515,803 of record CM060912.1, on the reverse strand, counting down.
CGGAAAAACCAACAGACTTTTATTATCATAAATACGTGTTCATACAGAACATTTCCAACATTGTCTCAAAACAAACTTCCAATTATTACAACCATAATACTGTCTTGATTTTAAAAGTTAAAGAAGCATGAAACATAAATAAAGCTGCATAATCCCCATAAATGATATCCAAAGCCATGGTCCAAATGAAAGAAATCCAAGCAATACATTCTTTCTCTTCAAGCTGGATGAAAAACTGACTAAGCTGCGGTGTTTCCTCCCTGTGGACCTGGGGGGGACGGAAGAAAAGAAGACGAAAGGAAAATGGGTCAGACATAAGTCTGGTAAGTCTAGCTATATTCCTAGAATGTTAATAATAAAAAGATCATGACTTGCATAAAGTGAGAACAGGACGATATCAGGATAATAGACTATCCTAGAACTAGATAAGGTGTCCTAAAACGAACATCCCTTCGCACCCTATTTTAAATCTCTATCTCTGCACCTACTAATTCTTATACCAACAGGCACCCCGTGATTGGGGTGAAGTGATCCCTTTCTCTTTCTTTAAAAGATCGGCTCCTACTCGTATATTCACATGTGTCATACGGCCCTATATGGTAGATACCTATGCTGGTCCCGCCATGGGGTGTATCAAGTCTCGTGGTGGCGGCCCCGACACAATTCTAGCATGCATAGGGTATACTACTGATGCTCCAGTGCCCAGACTTGTCTGCACTAGAGTGTGTGCACGCCCGCACTCTATTAGAACCCACTCTGTGCACCAACCGTCGTCGCTTTTGACCGCTTACAATCAGCCCAGTAATCGTGCCCCACCCTGCCTAGTTCAGGGTACCATGATACCTAATTGGGTTACTGCTGAAACGGGTCCCCGTTACTAGGTTTTCTAGTCAAACATGTTAAGTGGTTAAGTGTCTGAATGAACCAAACCCCACCCATCCAAATTATTTAACATGTTGAATTTAGTTAAGTATTTATTAAATTGACTTAACCCTATCAGTCCTAACTCAGCTCTAATTGTCTTATTAGAGCACCAACCTCTCAGATTAGACAGATATTGTTGTGGTTGCCTGTATGTCGGTTGGGTCCGGGCAGTCTTACGCCACAACTCAACTTAACCTCGGGTCTTTATTGGGCCCCATGCCTTAACCTCTTACATTGGATAACTATTGTTGTGACAACTGGACAGCCGGGCAGGTCCGGGCAGGTTTACGTCACAACTCAATCCAACCTCGGGTTAAGCGCATTCGTATTTTCTAATTTACATTTTAATTATGTAAATTATTCAAATTCAAATTACTGTCACACTCATTTCCAATTAATCTCATTAATTAAGGCAATTAATGCCTTTTTATGCCATAAATCACTTATGTGATTTATGACCAATATGTAAATTTGAAAATATTCAAATTACTATCACATTCATTTCCAATTAATCTCATTAATTAAGGTAATTAATGCCTTTTTATGCCATAAATCACTTATGTGATTAATGACCAATTTATGGCAAGTTTTCCTAAAATTTTCATTTTAACCCAACGTTACCCCATCCAATATTAGGCTAACCATCTCAGCCTAATTTACGTTCGCATGATTTTTGGTGTAAAGTATTAGGCTAAAAACTTAGCCTAATTTAATATACGCAAATTGGCATAAATTATCATAAACATGACAAGGGTATAACTTTGGTATTGATGGCATAATCAATATGAACATAATAGGGTGTACTTGCAAAATAACTAACATGAACATTTTAGGGGTGAACTTGCAAAATAACTAACATGAACATTATAATGTCATAGGTACAAACTTGCAAAAAGACTAACATAAACATTATAATGTCATAGGTATGAACTTGCACTTATAGGCTAACTCAACATATATGTGTTTTTAACATAGGCCATATTAACAACATACATGAGAATTAGCAATATGAACTAATCCATATACATATGTTAATTTGCAACATAGGCAAATCAACATACGTATATGTGAGTTAGCAACATAGGCTAATCAACATACACATGTGTTAATTAGTAACATAGATTTAAACATACTTGCAAATTAATCCCAACATATGATAAGTGTGAACATGGCATAAGTTTTGCATAAACATGAACATATAGATTTGACAATTGGTCGCATAACTTCACTACATAAACTTGCATAATAAACTACACAATTCTCATAAGATGTTACAATCCAAGTCCATGCTTATACAAATAATCTAATCCAACAATCCCAAATTTAACATGATAATAGAATCAAGTCACTGGCATAGATTAATATTATAAAACATAATAAACATCATACTTAATAATTCTCAATTCAATATGATAATAGAATCAAATCACAAATTTATATTAATAACATAACGATTATCGTACTATTATCATTTCATCGCAACACATGATATTCATATTAATTCGCATTCTAAAAATGTAGCTAAACTTACAATCGTAGACGGTCTTTTTTTCTGAGTTCTGAAATTCTGAATTTGCAAAGCTTTTCTTTGGGAATACGTTGCTTTGATTCTAATTTGTTGTTGCTTTTTAACCTTTTAGTTTGTATTCGCTATGTTGTTCGTCTCTTTCAAGTGGAGGCTCCCTCTAGTTCTCAGCAGACAGCATGGTGGCTCCAATTCTTATTCTTTTTTTTTTGTGAATTTTTAGTTTGAGACCTAGGGTCTTTTTATAGAGTTGCAAGTTAATTTGAGCCGTCGATGAAGCTAGGGTTAACCAGAGTCATCCGTTGTAAAGAGAAGCCAATTATGTTCACCATTTCTTTCTTAATGTACATTTACTATTATTTGTCAATCCATATAAATACGTACGCATTAGATACATCTCTCCTTTACACATTTATTATTATTTATGTATGCACATTAGATACATCTCCCCTTTACACATTTATTATTATTCTTGTATGCACATTAGATACATCTCCCCTTTACACATTTATTATTATTCTTGTATGCACATTAGATACATCTCCCCTTTACACATTTATTTTTGTATTAGCAACTTTAGTGTTAACAGAAATACAGGGTGTTACAAAGGGGGGTTTTATAAAATTTTATATTATTCAATTTATTATTTATTTTTCAAAAAGCAACTTTTTATTTCGAACTCGAAATAAAACCCACCGACTGTCGTTCATAGCTAATTACCCCTATTCCAAACACAATGAGATATGTTTCGTAGGCCACTTCCATCGTTTCGACCAGTTTCCTTCAAAATCAAAACATAAATCTATATATTGAATTTTTGAACGCACATTTTAATTTACTGGGGCCACATACTTACTCTAAAAATTCCAAAAAAATATTTCTAGCTTCGTATTGACGTTACGGTTCTAATAAAACTAATTTTGTCAAATTCTGAGACCGTTTGAAAAATGGTCATTTTCTGGTCGATCGAAATTGACTGAAACTGTTAAAACACGTTTAACTTCGCCACGCTCCCATATTGATTCAGAAAATTATGAAAATTGGAATCTAGCGGTACCTCGACATCCCGGATCCAACAAAAGTGGTTTCATCGAAAACATAGGTCGTTTGCAAAATTCCCATTTTTAAGGGCCAGAACTCCATAGCGATTATTCTGAATTTTCAACTGGGCATATCTTTTGATTTCCGTTATGAAATTTTGATTTTTCGGATTCGTTGGAAAGATATTCTCAATTAGGTTCTAATACTTTTGGTTTCGCTAAAATCCGGTTTATTTTGAATCCTGTACATTCATTTGAACTTTGAAATCGAATTTTCAAACTATTGCGCCATTTTAAATTCCTTTTATAATTTAAAATAAATATTTATATTCTAGCGTCGATTCAAATAAATATATACGTTCTAATTCTATTCAAAATAAATTTCTCGTCGTCATTATTTAAAATAATTCATTTTAAATATTCAAAATTCATCAAAATTGCCAAAATAAAAAATTTAAATTGGCTTAGATTTCCGGGTTATTACAATCTCCCCTACTTAAAACTTTTCGTCCTCGAAAAGGAACAAAGCCGAAAGTTGTTTAACTAATCAACTCAACTTTCATTATTTTCAATACGGCTTAAGTTCTTCAACTTTTCAGTTTCTAAGAACTTTTCAAATTTTTCAAAAATTTGGCTAACACCCTAAATTTTCGAAAAATTTCGCCATAATCTCCCCTGCACCAGGAGCTTCGGGACATTTCAAATAGCCTCCCATGGCCCTCATCAATCCAAAAAGAAAAAGAAACAGCCAATCGGCTCATAAAATCATCCAAAACCTAAAAAATACAATAAACATGTACCTATTTGTTGGGCAAACAATTCTATTCCTCTTCTCTAGCCTTCTTGCAATGACTTGTTCAATGTAAGTACATGTATAAGTATGCAAATGCGACTAATTTTCAATACAATCCACTATTTGGTTCAATTTGGCTAAATGGTCCAAATTTTAATTAATCAAACAACACAACCAGCAATCAATTAGTTGATTAGCTTTTCAAATTCATATTTTTGATATATAGTCAAAAATCATGTTTTTGATGCCAAGTCATAACAATAGGCCCTATCTAATTTTGGTTCTCACACCAGTCAATTGGAAATATATAGAAATCCCACTTTCGTCACTCGAGCATATATCCACTGATGATGCAGCTGCTATCATCAGTGTCATCTCCGGGCGACTAGAATGTGATTCTATATCTATCCAGTATATTAAAACTTCGAATACACGTGGATCAAACGTATACGCAAAATCTTTATATTTTGGATTGTCCAAATTCAATATAAAATAAATAATCAAATACGATTAATTGATTTAAATTTTCAAAAAACAAATTGTTTTCATTTTAAAAATATTCTCTTCACACTCGTTCTAGGATACTACTGATCCCATCTCTAACGAGTCATCCCCACTGGATATTACTAATTCAATCTCTGATGAATTCTTTCGTTTGGTTCTAATGTGTCTTGTTCTCGAGCTTTGTGACCAAAGCTCCGATACCATATGTAACAAAAAGGAATTTCGCTCGATCTGAATCGATCGCTAAACCGACCTAGATCGTTCGAAACCCCTGATTGCTTTGAGAACAAGCCACATTGGAATGCTAACAGAAGAACATTTCATTGCTTATTACAACAATTTCATCAGAATACAGGAATATACAGAGTATGAATAAATATTACACATTCGATAAATATCAGAGATTACAATACATTACATAGCAGCGGAAAATAATACAATACACAACTAGAAGAAGATATACGGATATAGAGCTTTCTGGATATCATTCCAGCTGTAAATTAGGATCCTTGAATACAAATCGGCAAAACCAAAACTACTAGCTGCCCGTGTCAAAATAAGGGCACCCAGAGTTTAGGTTAAAACAATAAACTCCAGGTCATTCATGTGACCGGTGTGAGAACCAAAGTAGTTATTAATCTTTATTTTAAAGTTAGGTAAATCAAGGGACCACGCCGTATAACACAGAACGGGTTTCCTCCCAAGAACACTAGTGCATAAAACAACAGTGCAATACTAAATAAAGAACAATGAAGCTATTATAAGACCCAGGTCCCATCACACAATGCAACACAAGCCGGAGGATAGGGTTTTACCTTATAATAGCCAAAGAATGCTTAAACGCTAAATTTCATCTTTTATTATTACTATAAGTGTATATTGTCAAAACAATTTCAATCATAAGTATCAATCATAGATGGCATAAGTGCCCCATCCCACTATGTCGCCATATATAGGTTCCACAATCAAAACCGCAAAGTCACGTACTGGAAATTGGATAACCATCCATGAACCGAGGTTAGGGATCGTCCTCACCGGTTCGAGACAATCCAGCCTACCATGTCTCAGGAACAGCCGCAATTGCACCTTGGATCGTCAGGGCCGGTCCACCGATGTGGATTAACATGCCTGAACACTGCGTTTCCCCACCCTTTGGGGCGTAAATGAGTCCAACGACTCCATCGGCTCCACACAGTCACCGATATATCCAAGGCCCCTCGCAACCGAACAACCACATAAGTCAAACTCGTCAGGGCGCGTAAAACCACTGACGCCACTTCTAGCTAGAAAGAAACGCATGCCCTCCCTGATGTCCTCTACCGTTTCTGGTTCACAACCGGGGTGTGAGGCTCGCAAATCAACGTTACACAAAGCTATGCCACACAGGCGGTTCTTTGATCATCAACCACAAGACTTTGCTTTTCAACAAAAGCTTGATCATATTGCCACTTAGGCATGCCACACTGGAAATTCACTCCATGCGTTTGATATCCATCAATATATAACCTCTGAGCTCGTACGTCTCAGAGAAGGGCGTTAAGCAAGAGAATAAATTCTCCGCTACCAAACAGATAAATATTTAATAGAAATCAATCACATAGAATAAAATCCAATGTCAGACACACAGTCCATTTACAAGTCCGTTCTGGGTCTGAACGAAACCGGAGGCACCTTGTACCTCGCATATCCATCGATCTCCAAGTACGTCTTGACGATCACCAACTGATTCCCACCTCTTGGGTGTACAGCCCAATCTAGATCATCAGTAATCACCCAAACGATGTGAAAACCTCCAGTCTTCAACCACCGTCTTCATCCTCGACACCACGTCGAATCAGTTATTCAGAATGGGATAAACCCGGTCTTTCTGAATAACTCGCGTATATAATAATCAAGTGTTACACAAACACAACATACGCCTCATTCCAATTCAGAATATTCTTTTATTCAAATATTCTTACACTATGGGAAAGGTTCCTATTAATTTTATCAAAGATAAATTCTTTACATTTATTCTTTAATCTTCTTTTGAATATCAATTCAAATTAGTCGGGATTAGCGAACCATACCGAAGTAATCATTTATTTTATTTCCCAATCCCAACCTATTTATCCCATGAAGTAAAACTGGTCATACTTCATATCTAACACCACGGTGTTATCAGTAAATTTAATTTCCATTTCACGTTCAAATCTAATTAAAGATTTAACTATCGCCTGGAGCAAAACTGGTGATACCCCATTCTCGATCACTTCAATCTAATTAAAGATTCATTAAAACTCCACTTAGTTTTAATCTTCCTAAAAATCAATATCCTGTCTTTAACTGGGTTAAAAAACCAATGTCATCTAAAACACGGTTCACGATAAACCCAAAATCACATTCCATTAATTATCGGGTTAAAGAAAAAATGTTATTTAAAACACCGTTCACGATAAACCCAAATCACATTTGATATTAAATACAAGGCTCTGAATAGAAAATATATCGGCTTATATTCAATATTAAATTCTATGACCTACAAATATCGTATTGGAAATAACGATATGAATATATCTTTTAAATTCCCATAACAATATTTGTATCATCACGAAATCCAACATCGAAATATTCCAAAGACAATTTCGATTCAAATCCATTTCCACTTTATATATTGGAAATTCTGGCTATTTTCAAAACCATTTCAAATCCACTTTATTTATTTTAAAAATAAATGGGATTATAATTCTAGTTCAAAACTAGTTCATTTATAAAAAAAATCTATTTTTATCTTTTCAAATATGGACTTTTTCAACCCAATTCTTCATAAATCATTTCTTATGATTTTACACAAATTATTACTATTTTTTAATAATTTTATCAAGGCCCGTACAGTTGATTTCCATCAACAGCCATCGAACTGCACTTATAGCTACCTTTTCCAAATTTGATTTGGACATAATTCCAAATCCAACCGTTAGATTTCAAATCTCTAATATTCTTAGAAAGCTCTTTACGATACGAACCCAACGGTTCTAGTTTTAGGAGAATCCGACGGTCGGATCTCCTGTAATATCCATTCGAAGTCAATGGTCGAAATTCGCGAACTACCGCGGCGCGTTCTATTCAGGCCATTCTCTATATAATATATATATATATATATATTATATATATTTTGTCGATTTCCTTTCTAAACGTATTTTATAAATCATTTTAAATTCGTTTTCAAAACGATTTCAACTTCATATTCAATTTCTAATCAAAATTGAATATTCCATATCATCGATATACGTATATGATAATATTTTCAAAACATTATATTTTGAAATCACTTCCTTTTCTATATTCATTATAAAAATGAATATAATCGATATAAATATCGTTTGCGTCAAAATGACGCGTATCTAATCAACACAGCTTTATATCTTTCAATAACTTCGTTATTCTATTCAACAAATGAATATTTTCTTCAACACATGAATATATATTTTATTCAATACATGAATTTATATTTTTATTCAACACACGAATATTTATTTTTATTCAACACATGCATATTTATTTTATTCAACACATGAATTTTTATTCCATTCAACACATGAATATTTATTTTATTCAACACATGAATTTTCTTTCTATTCAACACATGAATTTTCTTTTATAATATTCCTTATTTTCCAAATTGGAATGAGGCCCAATCAATTACCATATAATGTTAATTATATGGATTTTCTACAACACATGTATATAATAGCAACGATAAATCATCAACCATCATCCAGAGTGCACCACACAGCTATATAAGCATTAAATATAAATAATTAACGCTTACACAGTCTGTCAACCCATCGATTGACATACAACTAAACAATCGGGATTAGTGTACGTCAAATATCATCCCAATACCCGCGTGGGGTTTCAAATCAACAAACACAGATTTTTATTTGTGCAGTTGGGCGATGTGTAAAATTTATCGTCCCAATCAATATTAGTCAAATGGGTGTACATAAAAACAATTTGTAAATAAATATTTATTTTACTTCAACCCATGAATTTTGTTCTATTCAACACATGAATTTTATTCTATTCAACACATGAATTTTATTCTATTCAACACATGAATTTTATTTTATTCAACACATGAATTTTATTCTATTCCACATGAATTTTATTCTATTAATCACATAAATTTTATTTTATTCCACCTCACAATCAGTTTTCACACAAACAAATCAATCCAAACGCAATCAAACAAACAAGTCGTCCATGGTCTGTGGACGACGGGTGTCGGGTGCTGCTAAGTACCATCTGCGTCCTAGCATATATTTCAACTAGAAAATAAATTAAAAGCGAGGAGTTCTCACCGATAAGCTAAACCAAACGCCGTGACTCTTCTTATGTAGAAAATCTTCGTCATGCTTCTTCTTGTCACTATCGTCTACCGTATCCACTACATATATAAAAATCACATTTTTATATTGTTGTCATGTATATAAAAATCACATTTTTATTCTTCTCACTATATAAAAATTATATGTTTGATTCACTTATTATATAAAAATCATATTTTTATTCTTTCTATAATATAAAAATCATATCTTTTCTAGTTTAAAATTCAAAACTTTAAATAAAATAAAAATCAAAACGTTCCTTATGATAAAAACCAAAGTTAAAAATCAAAAATTTACATTTCTGAAAATCAAATCTTTATAGAGTTGGAAAATCAGATTTTTATAGTGTTTAAAAATCAGAGTTTTATATAATAAATAAAATAAATAAATAAAAATATAGAAAACTCACATTTTTCCAATTGGTGGGGCGGTCGTGGGGCTGTGGCAGCGCCCTGAGGGGCTGGAGGTAGCGCTGGGGACTGGAGGTGGAGGCGGTCCCTTCTAGTGGTGGCGGCGGCCTTGGTTTTCGGGTTTGCAGGTGGTGGGTCTTTGATTGTGGCTTCGGATTCACGACTGAGTGATAGAAGAGGGGCGTAGGAGAAGAGGGGGTACGGCGCCTAAGGCGCGGTGGTGGGGTGGTAGAGGGGCGGTAGTCCCTTGTCGCGGCGGCGCCATTTGGATCGGGGGGGGCGATGTTTTTTTTTGAAAAAAGGCTTACGGGTTTGAGAAGAGGAAAAGGGATGGAGGGGGGTTTTATAAAATTTTATAATATCCAATTTATTATTTATTTTCAAAAAGCAACTTTTTATTTCGAACTCGAAATCAAACCCACTGACTGTCGTCCATAGCTAAGTACCCCTATTCCGAACATAATGGGATATGTTTCGTAGGCCAATTCAATCGTTTTGACCAGTTTCCTTCAAAATCAAAATATAAATCTATATATTGAATTTTTGAACGCACATTTTAATTTACTGGGGCGACATACTGACTCTAAAAATTCTAGAAAAATTATTTCTAGCTTCGTATTGATGGTACGGTTATAACAAAACTAAGTTCGTCAAATTCTGGGACCGTTTGAAAAATGGCCATTTTCTGGTCGATCGAAATTGATTGAAACTGTTAAAACACGTTTAACTTCGCCAAGCTCCCATATTGATTCAAAAAATTATGAAAATTGGAATCTAGCGATAACTCAACATCCCGGATCCAACAAAAGTGGTTTCGTCGAAAACAGAGGTCATTTGCAAAATTCCCATTTTTAAGGGCCAAAGTTCCATAGCGACTATTCTGAATTTTCAACTGGGCATATCTTTTGATTCCCGCTATGAAATTTTGATTTTTCGGATTCGTTGGAAAGATATTCTCAATTAGATTTTAATATTTTTGGTTTCGCTAAAATCCGGTTTATTTTGAATCCTGTACATCCATTTGAACTTTGAAATCGAATTTTCAAACCACCGCGCCATTTTCAATTCCTTTTATAATTTAAAATTAATATTTATATTCTAGCATTGATTCAAAAAAAAAATATACGTTCTAATTCTATTCAAAATAAATTTCTCGTTGTCATTATTTAAAATAATTCATTTTAAATATTCAAAATTCATCAAAATTGCCAAAATAAAAATTTTTAATTGGCTCAGATTTCCGGGTTATTACAATGGGGGGCGACGGTGATCACCTGGCGGCTAGGGTTTCTTCATGATTTTTTTTCTTTTTCTTTCTGTTTTCGGTTTGAGAAGAATGTATTATTATTTAATTTATTAAATTTATTATTATTTTTTTCAAAAAGAGGGATGTTGACTTTTTTATTTTATTTAATTTTTTTTTTTCAAAAAGTAACTTTTTATTTTGACCTCCAAACGAGAACCATCGACTGTCGTCCATATCTAATTACCCCCTTCCGAACACAATGGGATATGTATCGTAGGTTGATTCGGCTGTTTCGATAAGTTTTCGTCAAAATCAAAATATAAATTTATATATTGAATTTGAATGCACATTTCAATTTACAGGGGCCACATACTGATTCAAAAAAATCCAGAAAAATATTTGTTAGCTTCATATTTACGATATGGTCCTAACAGAACTAATTTCGTCAAATTCTGAGATCGTTTGAAAAATGGCCATATTCTGGTCGATCGAAATTGACTGAAACTGTCAAAACACGTTTCCTTTTGCCACACTCACATATTGATTTAGAAAATTATGAATTTTGGAAGCTAGCAATAACTTGACATCACGGATCCAACAAAAGTGGTTTCGTCGAAAACGAAGGTCATTTGCAAAATTTCCATTTTTAAGGGCCATAATTCCATAGCGACTATTCTGAATTTTCAACTGGACATAAATTTTTATTCCCGCTATGAAATTTCAATTTTTCGGATTTGTTGGAAAGATATTTTCAAATAGATTCTAATAGGTTTGGTTTCGCTAAAATCCGGTTTATTTTGAATCCTGTACATCCACTTGAAATCTGAAATCTAATTTTCGAACTACCGCGCCATTTTCAATTCCTTTTATAATTAAAAATAATTATTTATATTCTAACGACGATCTATATAAATATATTCATTCTAATTCTATTCAAAATAAATTTCTCATCATTATTATTTAAAATAATTCATTTTAAATAGGACAAATTTTCTTTCGAGGCTTGTTTTAAAAACTATTTCGCGTTTAGAGCTGATTTTCAAACTTATTACTAAACAGGGCTGGTTTGTGCACAGTCAGCAACACAGTCAGCAATTTCGTAACTGCCTTGTCTGGGCGCAACTCATAGTTGCGCCCAGATTTTAAAAAAAAATATGTGAGTGGGCGCAACTCATAGTTGCGCCCATATTAAACAAAACAAAAAAAAACCAAGTGGGCACAATGTCTTTTAGCCCAAATGCATGTCTCATGTGGCGCAACTCATAGTTGCGCCACTTCAGACTTTGGTTTTTTTTAATCCATAAAAAAATGTGGCTTAGCCACAACACCGATTGAAAAAAAAAATCTGGGCGCAACTATGAGTTGCGCCCAGACGAAGCAGTTACGAAATTGCTGACTGTGCACAAATCAGCCCTTTTTGGTAATAAGTTTGAAAATCAGTCCTAAACGCGAAATTGTTTTGAAAAGTAGCCCCATTGGAAAATTTGTCCTTTTAAATATTCAAAATTCACTAAAATTGCCAAAATAAAAATTTTAAATTGGCTCAGATTTTCCGGGTTATTACAAGAATTCTGAATTTAAAATCCTGGGAAGTTGAAAAATATTTTTCAAAGTATATAGAAATAATATAGCTTTGTTTTGGAAGGATTTTTGAATCAAAATCATTTTTGAATCAAAATCATTTTTGATGGATTTTCAAAGTGATAAGGCACTGAACCCACTTCAGTGGCTGGAAAATAATTCTAATAATGACTACAGCATCATCAGTATTCATTTTCGAGTTCTAAGTGATGGATTGCTACCTTAGAAAAGTTTTTGATGAAGATCTGTTTGAAATAAAACAACTTAGTTGAAAAATCCAAATATTTTGAATTTGAGTTGGTTATAAATATATGTATATTTTTATATGATTTCAAAAGGATTTATATAAAAAACCCGGGAATTTGAATTCAGGAATTTAAAATTTAACTTAAGCAAGTTAAATGAATTGAAGTAAATAAATTGATTAGAATCAATTTGAATACATATGAATGAAATGCAAAATGGATATGAAATTATGGATTGTAAATCATTCGAAGTAAATGAATGTGGGTATATATGGTGTGCAATATAAACGAAATCCAAAAGTTTTGATGGAACTAAATTTGTTGAAACATGTAGAGTTGAGTTTAAAATAAGGGGATTTTTGAAAGGTTAATGGGTTCGTAATATTTTACTACCTTAGTAATTTCGGGGACGAAATTCTTTTAAGGGGGGAAAGAATGTAACGACCCAGATTTTTGGTCAGTTAATTTTAAATATGTAATATCGTTTTAAATATTGAATTGAGATAATAACTGAATTATTATATTGATTTGTCGATTTAATAATCATATATAATTTAATTTAGAATATATTAAATTTATCGTAATTCGAAATATAATTTAATTCGAAGATTTAAACTGTGCCGAAAATGATTCAAGTAATCAATATAAATTCTAACTGGATAGAAACGATAATGATAATTATTTATTATCAGGGAATTAATTGTTTTAAATTTAATTTATATCAGTTTAAATGAATATCTTCTTCATATGATCGAATTGGGCTTCGAAACATGTTCCAGTGTGTTCAGAATGATGGTATAACCCTAGAAGTGCCTGTTGTCGTGTTCAAATAGGAGTTTGGAAACACGTGATATTTTAAATAAGGTAAAATCACACCAGTTCAACCCAAACTAAAATAAATAAATATGTAAAATATGTTTCCTTCCATCCTAAGCTTCACAACGTACACTGTAGCCTATCACCTACCCTTGTACCTCCTTAGACCTATTCCTTTAGATTGAAGCTTTCTTCATCTATAAAACTCAACCATACTCCTCTTATTTCTTTCTCTGTTTCCTCCTTTCATTCATTATTTCTATTTTCTTTGGTTCAATTTTAATTTGAACATCGCTTCTCTTCAGTCAATCGAATTCGAATCTTCAGAAACAAAATTGAGTCCTTCGCGCTTTTTCTATTTCCTTTTCCAGACGCACGAAATTTTATAAATTGAATTCCTTCTCTCTTTCCATTTTTATTTCCGTTCGATTAGAAAAGGGGAAAAATCATGCTCGCTCTCTTCCATATTCAAACTAATTCGAATCGAAACACTGAATTCCAATGCAAATAGATATCGACCATGATTAAAAGGCATTCTTCAAGTAGGATCTATCGTGCGATTCAATTGGGGTCTGGGAGGAATCGCGATTTGAAACCGCGACAACGTCGAATGGAGCGGTGGCGGAGTTTTGGAATCAGGACGTTGAGAAATACATGCGAATTGGAAAGATGGGATTTCGACATTGTTGTGTGGTATGCATAACCTGTAAGCTTGCGATAGGGGAAGTAATCGCGACTGGAAGGGGGGCTCGAATCATTCGGTGGTGGTGAAAATGGATGCTGGAATGTTGCAAAGTGTTGACATCGGCTGAGGGGATTCGGCAGTATGGTGAACTGGGAGGAGTTCTATTATTTTGGACGAGATGAATTAGGATTTGGCAGTAGGTATTTTTGGGGTCGATCTTTGATTTAGGATTGTCGAGGAACGCAATTTCAGAGGGAGAGTGGAGAAGGTTTAAAGTCAGAAATGGCATTTCAGTTTTTCCAAAGAGGAAGAAATAGTTAAGGTATATTTTTGATTTTTAATTTTAAATCTACATGGAAAATAAATTATGAAGTTAGTAGTTAATTAGAAATTGGAACAATTAGGGTACGGATAGCTAGTACCAAAGTTACATTGTAAACTAACCATTAAAGGGTGAAAGTTGGGAAAGGTTAGATTTTTATTAAATAGTTAATATGGTAATTTGGCTTTATGATAGTAATTAATTTCAAATTAATTTTTATCACATATAGATAGTAAAATTTTAAAATGTATAACCTTGTTATATGTTTCCAGAATAAAATGAAATTGATTAAGTTGGATTTTGAATTGGCAAAAGCTTGCAATGGAATCGGGTTTGGAATTTGCAGAGTTAAAAAGGATTTTCAAATTTTATTAAACATTGTTCGATTTAAATTTGAAAAGAAACTGGAATGGATTGCAATTAAAGCCCTGGTGAGTAAATCTCACTAATATTTTTATTAAGATTTATTTTATTCATCTAAAATAATTGTTCAATTGGTTGTTTGCATGCACTGAATTATTATTGTGCTATTAAATATATATTAGTTATTTAGGATTGGTGTTTGTGGCTATTATATATATATTGGTGGTTGGATTCCCGCAGTACCATCAGCGGATGCCCGCATATCCTTAGTGGATGACCCTATATGCCCCCACGCTATGATAGTGGATAACCTTCTATACCGCGATATCCTGCCTCGAAGCAGGATGGGTATTATTTATGTTAGCTAACGTCTGTGGATGCAGGAAAAACAGGTTGGAGGGATCCAACTAGATTCCTCAAAAATATTATTATTTGTTTGTTTTCACATATATTATCATATATGATGTGTTGATTGATATTTGAGTGGTTTGATTATTTAAATATCACTGGGCTAAAATGTTGATATATGAAAATATCATGAAAATGATATTTGAGATTTAAAGGGAAAAATCTATTTCTCAAAATAGAATTTGAATTTCAAATTCGGTTATAAATATATTAACTTGTTTTGAACAAGTGAATTTATAAATGTTATTTATAAATTAATAATGCGGGATTTGAAGTGAATTTATAAATTAAATAATGTAGAGAATTAAAATGAATTTATAAACGGTGTTTATAAATGAAGTGGAAAAATTGTCCTTCGATATTTTGGATATTTAAATTCAAATATGAATTTAAAAATAGAAATGTGGAATCGTTTTAAAGAAGTAAACGATGAAATTATTCTAATGTTCAGAATATAAATTGAATTAAAAATAAATCCGTCTGGATTTACGAATTGAATCGATTAGATCGAATTTGTTTACGTATAGTATTTCCAGAAAAGAATATTTAAATCATATTAGATATAAACTAAAATTAAATATGCAAATAGATTCTATATATAGATAAGTTATAAGAGATAGAATATTCCAAAACAAGTTTTTGGTTTTTAATAGATTTCGAAATGGACTTGTTTATATGTAAACAAGTAAATTTATAAACGATGTTTATAAATATGATGAATTAATTATCAAGAGATAATTTGAAATATTAAATTCAAATATGAATTTAAAGTACAAATTGAAATCATTTCGAAAAAAAGGAAATGATAGTTTTTATTCCGAAATTTGGAATACAAAAGGGGTTGGGTTTCAAATATGTATTTGAAAGAAAAGCTTGTTTTAATTTTTAAACAATAAAATTAATTTATAAATAATATTTATAAAAATAGGGAAATAAATTATCATTGGATAATTTAGAAGTTTAAATTCAATAAGAATTTAAAAAAGTGAAATTGGAAAATGTGTTGAAAATAGAATAATTGATTATATTCCGGGATTTAGAAATATAAACTGAATTGAGAAAATCCAAAGGAGTTATAATTGGAATTCGATTATACCAAATTTTATAATTGGGATTTAAAATAACAAATCGAGTATAAATAAATGTATAACCGAGTAAAGAAAAATCAGCGATTATAGATAATCATAATTATTGAGTTGAATTGGGAAAATTGGTTTGATATATATTTAAAATATATTAGAATGTAGTTGAATTTATTTTAAATGAAGTTTAAAAGTGTATGTATATAAATATAATTAAAACGAACTTGCCGCAGCACGGTAGTTCATAAATTAGCATTTCGAACTTCAATTGAGTAAATGGAACTCAATTTAAGTCGGAATTCTTTGAAACAAGAACCGTCAGGACCAATTAGATAATAGTTTTCTAATGGAAGAGAAAAATCTGGATTTCGTCGTATAGATTTTGAGTTATGTCAAAAATAAATTTTCAGAAAAACAGCGCTAGAACCATTATAAAACCATAACGGTTTATTTAATTAAATAAAATGATTTTAAAGAAGTAAAATCTGAATTGCCATTAGAAAAATCCAGACTGGAGATATAAAATAAATATGAACTTCAGTGAAATAAGTGAAATGATTTTTGAGATAAAAATCAAATTTTTACTTATTGAATAAAACTAACTAATTTGAATAATAATTAGTTAATCGAAATTTGACTTGAAAATGGACTTTGAATAAGTAAAGGAGATTTGAGAATTTTTATTCGAAATCGAATATGGAACTTAAGTCGAAATGGAATTAAATTAATTCATAAGCAAGATAAAATGATAATTGAACATGATATGTTCAAATATAAAGTGGAATGGGAAAAGGAGCTAATAAAAAGATTAAATAGCGAGTTGAGTTAAAAATTACCAGATTGAGTTGAAATAAATTAGAAATGGACACATATGTGTTAGATAGGTGTGGAATGAAGTGTATGAAGTTTATAGATCTAGTGCCCGACGAAAAGATACACGTTTAAATTCCATATGAGGTTTTATGCACTGAATCGGCAAGCCACTTGGCTTTTTGATTTTCTGTTTGAATGGAAAGGGCCTACAGAGGCGAGTTGAGGTTTGAACTATCGACCGATACAAAGGAGGTTATGGCGAAATTTTCCCAAAATTTAAGGAGTTAGAATATTTTTAAGAAATTTTGATAACTGGAAATCAATGTATCTATATATATAGAATTCGATAAGGAAACGAACTTGAAAATAGAATACTATAAACAAATAGAAAAGCAATAATTAAATCTGGTAAAATTAGAAAGAGAAACGTATATGGGTTTAAAAATGAATAACTGGTTTTTTATGATGTTGATTATTGAGGTAAGTGGTCTTGTCCGCTTTGAAGTTAAGGATATTTTCAGTCAAGGTCTGAGAGGTAATTATACCCCAACTTGATTGATTTCATTTTTAACTGATAAGTAGCAAGATCCAGTCTCAAAGAGTTGAATAAGAGTTAGTTGAATGCAGTGTTTTGGGTTGTTGTAACGATGTTTTACACAACATTCATTTTTACCCAAGTAAGTGGAAATTTGGAAATATAATAATAAATATTTCCTGAGTATAGTAATAAATAAATGGTCGTGGAAGAGATAAGTAATTGGAATATTTTCCAATTATAAATAGAATATATTTTCTAAGTATAGAAAATAAAAGAAGACGATTTATGGAAATGTTTTCAAAATAGCGTATGAGGCCAAGATGATTATTGAAAATATTTGGTTAACAAATATTGATAAGGAAATGGAATAGTGATTTAATTAATGAAATATTAATTAAGGGGTCCAGTGATTGTTTGATGTTTTGAATGGATGTTTGTTTTCTTCGATAGTTAAATAACCGACTATCGAAGTGTTTGCCAATATCGTTGTCGATATAGAGAGATTGGTTGGATTATTATCCGTAAACAACTCCGTATTGGCAGTAACGTTGTGAATCAGATTATATGAAGAAAATCTAAGATGGAGTAAAGTGGAAGGACTATTTCTATTAATAGAAATTGTGCCTTCGGTTTCGTTCAGTCCCAGAACGAAGTGTATGGACGAATGTCTGATAGAGTATTTCCAATGATCGCATATGTTGGTCTGTATAAATATATATGGTGGCGGAGAATTTATTCTCTTAGCATAATATCCAGAATATATTTGTGCAAATCAATTAATGATTTACGGATCTAACAATTTGGCATTCAAAGTAATTGTGCTATCAATGAATGATAAGAAATTGCAGCCTTAGGCCTCAACAACCGGGAAATGACAAAAATCAGGCCGGCAGCATGGCTATGTGGGTCGCTTCCATTAGGGTGCATAATCACCAATCTAGAGAAATTCCTTTTACTTCTTTAATCTATCGATGCTGTCCCTTTTCAGGAAACGGTTTCGATCCCAACCGTTGGTGATATACATTCGATACACTCAAGCGAAATGAGTGGTCGGTCGTGTATGGGCCGGGTTGCAAGATGTTCTTGTTGAACCCAGTGTATTCCCCTCTAGCGATACACTATCGGCAGGTGGTTCCATACCTTGTCATAGTCGGAATCCAATCTCCAATAAGCGCCCTGCGGTTTTAAATTTTATATTATATATGGAGCGTGAGATGCAAGCGTTCCGCTATATTCTATTTATTCGATGTAGACATTATTATAATATCACTGGATTTGATATCAAAAATATTTTGGGTTATCGTAAGGTAAAAACCATCCATGTTTATGTGTGGATCGGACTTATGATTATCATTTCTTTCGAAAGGATTTTTAAAGTTAAACAAATGATTGGAGTTTACTCACACCAGTCCCATAACTGACCCAGAGTTTTTTTTCCCTAAACTCTTGGGTGCCCAAATTTGTACGGGCTGTCAAGTAGTCGAGATTTTTTTCAGATTCACTTGGAAGAGCTGGAAGCAGGAGGCTTCACTAGTTAGCTATAGACTATCATATATTCCGCTGTGTACCATGTTTGTATCTGGAAGCAGGTGTTTATAACTGTTCCATAAATAGCCGTTGTGCTCTGATGATGGTATGTATATAAAGTTGCCAAATTGTATTTCAAAGTTTATGTTACGTAATATATTTTATTCGTTCCGCTGTGAGTTTGTGATCTTCATTTTCTTCTATTCTAATATTTCTTTCTTTCTGTTTCTCATCCTCTAACTTCTGTCTAATAATGATTCATATTTCTGTGCAATTTGGGTTGGATGTGTGGTGTTATTAGTCAACTCAGATAGTACGGATTTGCGGGCCGTTACAAAAGCACTGGATCAATCCGAGAAACCACAACATCAATTCATCAGCATCGATCGAGATTTGAGGAAGATTGGATAAACCCTAGAAAATTATCATAGCCGCCGCCATTCTTTTTCACAGCAAAGAGATCGAGAATAATAATAAAAGAAGGGTGCAACCTATTTGTTTTGGCCGGCCAAGTCAAGTGTTAAAAGGAGTGTTTAAATTTTCTTTTAAATTCTAAGGTTTTGATTTAAATTTTGTTGTATTTCAATTTCAATTTCATTTGTAAAAATGATTCTACCAGTTCTAGAGTCTGTAAAATCTAAGGGGAAACTAGTTAGGGTGTTAACTGGCAGTTTACTAGAGTCTGTAAAAATCTAGGGTTACGGATTACAGGTTTGTAATTCGGGAAAATCTGGTCAAGGGGATATCGGTCAGTCTAGGGTTTTGAGCGTAGGGTTAGTACAGGAGTAGGGAGTGCAAGTTTACATGGTCTTGTAAGCGGGATATGTTCTATCACCTAGTAGAAACCTTAGGAATGCAGCAGCAGGCAGGATTTTGCCAAAGCTGGGTATATCTTGTGTCATTTACTTTCTGGTTTTTAATTCTGTTGCATTCTGTGAATTTTTAGTATCCCGTAAAAACTGTGATAAACCCTATTTACCCCCCCCCCCCCCTCTAGGGTTAATCTAGATCCAACAACCATTTCTTCATATCTTCTGCCTCTATGAAATTATTCTAAAAATATAAACATATAATGAGGGAATGTTGTTGAGATCCAGATCTATAGAGACAACATTCAGGACTTGCATACATACAACTAAAAGAATTGGATTGGACTTTTCTATGACATATTGTTAAATATATAAGAGATTTGTCTCTTCTTCACCAAGACCCACTATGAGTTCCCTGTCATTTTCATATTTGATTTCTTAGACTATAACATGACAGTTAAATAAATTTGGGTTATGATTTATAGTGTTTATAAGATAAAGGTTATACATGTTAATCACTGATAAACACTTATGCCCAAGTGGTAGTAAACATATGTTATACATGTTAAACACTTATGCTGTTGTGATAGTAAAACATATGCCTGTTAGTTGGATAATTAACAAGTATTATGTACCTATCTTCTTTTTCCCTATTTTCATGTTTTATATTTATTTCCAGTCTTGCCTATATGCCTATGTGATTTGATTCTATTCTTCTTCCTCTGTTTTCCCTTTTTATTTTACGCTAAGCCTGGACCTTTAGAAGCCTAAGCTACACCCGAGTAGAGTGTGCGTATAATTGGGGCAATAATGAATAACATAAAAAGATGAATTTAAGCATGTTAATAAATTTGGACTGATTAACTATAATTTAGGAAAAAGGATATTATACACATGTTTAGACCTGCTGTAAACTGATAAAAAGGGATAATGTGTATATACTAGCTGTAAATGGATAATATGCATAAACCGCTACATATTGTAATTTGGGAACATATTGATAAATAGTATACATATATATTGGACATATTAGATTTGGCTTAATAAAGACATTACGTAAATGACATGTTAAGTATCAGATGTAGGTCAATAAACTGACACGCTGTAGAGATTGTATACATCTGGGCAGGTGCTTTGGGGAAGGGTTGTACACACATAAATGACATGTGATATTACAACCATGCTTTCTAGTAATCCTAAACCTGCTAGATTAAAACATGAGTATTAATAAGCTAAGAGGTCCCTCGTTCTGTAGTTGTATCGGGTTTTCGGGACTCTTAAATCCTAATTTTGGGGGCATAAACTTAGGGGGTTTGGCTTGTGTCAGTATGCTGTTTGGAACCCATATTAGTCAGTATCCCTGATGGTATATTGTTAGAGGGGGACTCGCAATAGGTAGGTGTAACAACCCGCTCATTCGATGATAATAGATTTAAATATTATTTAAATATATTGTTGTAACCGATGTATCACTCGAACTGTCGTTTTTCACAAATGATAAAATTATGATTCGGGACCACTTCCATTGAGTCTGGATTGTCGTTTACGACCTTTTTGACTATAAGCATGGACACATTCGGAGTTAGGTAAAATTTGGTCGTTTTCTCATTTGAGTATATGACCAAAATATCACTTTTCGCATACAACTAAATTTGGACTCGAAACCACTTCCATTGAGTTCAAAACGTTGTTTAGGAGTTCGAAAAGTATAAACTTCGATATATTCCGAGCTTTGGAATTTTGGCACCTTGGCTGGGGCTTGCTTAGCCAACCTAGCTCATTCACTTAAGAGCTCCACCTAGCTCTCTCCTCCTTCATTCATTCTCACTTCAAAGAAAATAGAAAATGGGAGAAGGGTATGGGAAATAGAAATTCCCTAAGCTAGGGCCTTCAATCTAGAGCTGAATTCTTGTGCAAATCCAATTCTAAGACATGGGTAAGCTCTCTACTCTCCCTCTCTACCTTATCCTCCTCTCAATTTCGGATTTTTCTCACAACCCTAACACATATATGTTTGGATGTGAATGTATGAGGTAATTTCGGAGGTGCAATTGATGAAAGAAAGGAGCTTTGCTCGTTTGGGTGCTTGTTCTTCCTTGTTGGAGCTTTTTCTTGATATTCAAGAGCCAAAGGTTAGTTCTTTTTGAGCTCACATCAAGCCATTGTCTTTTAAAAGTGTAATTACTGTTCATTTGAGTTTGCATATGCTTGTAAATTGGTAAGGTTAGTGTAACTTGGCCGACTTCATGTGTTTATATTTCATTTAATTGAAAATTTGGATTAGAATTGTCCACACAATCTAATTCATATGTTATGAGTTGATTTGATGATATTGTGAAGCTCCGTTGTCGCCTCGGCATAGTTCAGAGCCTTCACAAGTCGCTTGAATCGTATTTGATTGGTTTGGTTAGAAAATTTGCCCATTTTGGAATTTATAATCAAAACCATTGCTAATCTCTTGTATGAGTGTTTGTGCATGTGTATTTGGGTGTTATAAGTTGTTTCAGCAAGTCTTTGATCCCTCATATACATGTATATAACATTATAGGCCTTCGGGCATTCGTCGATATCATTTTAAACATGTTTTCAAGGCAAATTGTGCTCTGGAATAGGTTTCAGACGTCTGAATATTATAAATCAGACGTCTGACCTACTTCAAATAATTATGAGTCAAGTAAGCAAATTATGAAGTCTGAAAATTTCAGTTCAGAAGTTTGAATTGTAATTCAGACGTCTAGCCAGAATAATTCAAACATCTGAAATGGCTCCAAAATAAACTAAATCCTTGCGGGTTTCTGAAAATCTCAGTTCAGACATCTGACCCAAATGATTCAGACGTCTGAATCTATTTTTCTTCTATGGACCAGAGGGACCTCGTCCATAGTCTACCCCCATCCAGGCTCTTTCCCGATCGGAGCTCGAGCCGTTCGGACTGCGTTTGTGAACTTCAGCTTCACGAATTCATAGGTTCCAGCAGCTTGATTCATCGTCTTTGATTCTCAAGTGATTCGTCCAATGTTAATTCTTTTGGTCTATTCACATTGTTTAGGATGTGAATTGGATAAATGATCACTCTAAAGCCCATGCGTTCTATTTTGTATATCAAATTTATTCGATACTCTTGTTAAGATGATTCACGCCATTAAAACGTGAATTATCGACTCGATATCCATCTAGTCTATTCCGATGTAGTTTAAAACCTTTGGGTGCTAGTTTGGGATTTCGATTCATTCATTGATCGAATACAACCGTTATCTCTTGATTTCCTGTATGTTGTTGTAATGTGAGTTTATGTTTCATGATGTTTGTGTTCTATTTGCTACAACGACGGTTTTCATGGATATTTGAACCACAATGGATAATGGGGTTTTATACTGTCAATAGGCATCGAACCAACGTTTAATTAGTTTTTAAATTCAAATACTTTATAAATAAATTCGATTTCTAAACCGATTCCAATTCTATTGATTTATATATGATTCCTAACCCTATCGATCAAACGATAAATTTAGTTTATTTACCTTAGTAAAACTGAGGACTATGACTCCTTATATGTTTACTTCGGCGAATAACTCTTGGACTCATGCGTTAGAACATGTGTGGTGATATTCTCTGTTTTGAATAGAAACCAATTACGGGTTCGTAAATATTCGAGAATAGCATGTGGTTATGGGACATGTCGCTATTTCCTTATATTAACTAGCTCGGAGTAATTTCTATTCACCCGGATCGTTGGTATCCGCCTCCTAACATAGTGTTTGGTTCGCAATCGCCCTAGTGGGAATTTACGATTTGGGACCTTCATCTATGGGACTTCGGTCCAACTTTCTATGATTTTCTATGATTTATGTTCTCCTCTACCGGGGTCACGACCCGGCTCCATGGGGAGCTTCGACTCAAATAAATGGGGTCGCTACCTAGAGATCGTATCTCACCACTTTGATGCATTGCGCGTCAATTTGACCAATTTGATGCATTGCGCGTCAATTTGATAAATGATTTCTGATTCTTGATTACTTTGATGTGATGCGCATCAATTTGATAAATGATTTCTGACTCTTGATTACTTTGATGCGATGCGCATCAATTTGATAAATGATATTTTATTCTTGATTACTTTAATGCGATGCGCGTCAATTTGATAAACGATTTTTGATTTATGTTTACATTTATGCGAAGTGCGTCAATTTGATTTATGTTTGGCTTCCTCTGTCGTTTCCTGTTATGTGCTATTATTTGAATGTTGCATTCTACATTAGCCAGGAGATTATTTAGAGATAATTGTGTGCTAACATTCCATTGTCATTTCTTGATTGTGTTGACATGCCATGTTTCATACGTATTTATGATTAGATATTATTACTAGAATCATATCATCCTGTGTTATATCTATTATTATCTCAATCCATTTGATAAGTACAGCTTAACTGATCCGTTTATTGTTTATTTTCTTATAAATAATACTTGGGTCAGGCCGAGTCATTTTAGGTGCTCCTTTGGGTCTCAGTGCAGGATTAATCTTCCGCTTTCAGCTTGCAACTCTATCTCCACAGCTTTATGTACTTTTGTACCTACGACATTATCTTTCGTTGTGTGCATATTCTTTTAGTTGGATCTTGGTACATGTATTAGTGGGTCTTTGTTGACCAGTAACTTGATGTACACATTCTTGGTTTATTCAAATTTATTCCGCCTTTGTGATATGATTATTCTGTGTCTGGCTTTGAGATATACCATATTTATATTATTGTCATTGTCTATTTTATACTGCTTTTCGGATTGCATATAGATGTTGTGTAGTTGCCTTATGTGCCAAATGGTCATGTCGAAATTTTAATCGGTATCAGAATTCGATGTGCATTCCTCACATGGAGTAATCATGCAATTGGACGCTCTTCACAAACCTCATTCTCCGCTATGGTCTACGACATTTATCTAAAATGAACTCGATGATAGTGGGTATAGAGGCGGGGCGCTACAGTTGGTATCAGAGCCACTTTCCGGAATAGTGTAAGATAGTATGACGATGGTATTGTCTTAAGCCTCTCTCAGGAATCGTGCTTTAGGGTTTTAGTTAGAGTCTTAAGACCCGTCATAACTTATCTTCCTATACGATTCCATTTTGATTGAATTCGCATCATTTGAATTCAACTTGAGACTAACTTTTTCTTCCTTCTTTTTCCTTAAAGATGCGAAATAGTTGGTCGTAGCCGTGCAAGTGCCGATTTATCCAGTGTACTTACTACGGGAGGGGTGTATGTCTCAATGGCCTATTTTTAGTCTTCTAGAATAGTTATCGACTTGTCCTTTCGGGTTGATTTCTATAGTCCATCTAGGGACCGTGTGCTCTAGTGGTGCTTCTGTTTCATTCTTTGATCCATGTAATTGATTGATCATTGGATATCTTTCCCATTTGTCATTACGCATGTTGCAAGTGTCTTTGACCCTAATATTTCTTGATTTCTAGTTAAGATTGTTTCATACGTCGTTACGTACCTAGCTTGGTCTATTGATCACTTGTCGGTCGGTATGGAGATACCATGTCTTTGTGACTAAACCTACTCCCTTGTTGTCAGCTATATAGTTCTAGTTTGGTGTTAGATCACCAAGCCTTCAGGCTAAAACAACTCATTTGTTACCTCGTTGTGCCGGTGTGAGTCACCAAGCAATTGTGCTAAACTAACTCAACAAATGTATCATTGCATTCCAAACTCAAGGTCAAGAATGAGGGAAAGCATCCCGCTTCATATGATCCCTCTTGTTGAGTCAAGGTACGTGTCATTAATTCCTTAATGTCACTTACCTTGTTCAGAGATTATTTTATTTATGTTCTTTTGATATACGTCGACCGTGTTCTTCGTTATCAAAAGATATCAATTGTGTTTTATTCGTAAGTTGATAAAGGAATTTTGTTTCCTTTATGCCATCCCAAATGACTTATTGAATTTTTATATTTTCACGAGATCTGTATGAACGTTAGAAATTATGAGACTTTCTTATGTTAACTTGTCCATCGGGTGCGTTAAGGATCTCGAACGAGATATGAGATGCCATGTTGTAGTTTGGAATTCCTAAACACCAGTATGTGACAATCCGACATTCGAAATGATTCCTAAAAATTAAAATTCTCCTAATAAGTTAATAAAAATACTAATAATTTGGATTTTTGCGATTTTTCGTAATCGTTTGTTATTTTTCTAAATAATTTATTTCTAGATATCCTTGGAGCAATTCCAAGAATTTGAATGGTTCAAGATTTTCAATTAGAAATTACCTTGAATCTTTTCTTGAGTAAATTAAATAACTCCAGGAACAACCCAAAAAGTTATTTATTTATGTCCCTTGTTTCTGGATTTCAGATCTTTGATTTTCGAGAATTTTTAGTCATTGAGAATCTCGCCTAATTCTTAATCCTTGTCTGAATTTGCTAAAGAGAATTTAGTATTCTTGTAACTCCATGGTTCTTCTTATTTTCTCTAGTGAACGATCACTCGAGAGAATGGGAATCCTATGGGGAGATTTGGGTTTTGTGTCCATAGCAAACTCAATAATTCCTTACTTTAAATCTATGATCTAGTCTATCATCCGGAAGTGCTATAGTCAATTCACTTATGGACTTAGCCTTGCGTTGTCCTTAGAAATGAATATCGAAAGGATGAGCTCTTTTGGTATCCCTCCGTTGTTTGTTTGAATCATATGGATTGACAATTGTCTCCGCACGTTTGTTAACCCTTGTCAGTCAAATTTTTGGGGATTACGACCTCTTTGGTTTAATCTCATCTTGTTATAGAAATTTTCTATTGCTTCTTTGACTAATTGCTGATGTTTTTGCGATTTGAGATTTTTGGCGGAAAATTATCTTAAATCATGTTGTTCCAAAGTGGTAAGTTGTGCACTACTTATCCGTCATCTTCTCGATGTTTCTGATTTTCTAGAATCGACACTCAAGTTTCTAAATATTTGGAATTTCGTATAATTCCTAATGATTCGTCTTTATGGTTACTAAATGAGATTAAGTACATGGTAAGAAATCGATTTCCCCGAATATTTCATTGGTATTCCATTACCAATACTACTTATCGATTTCTAGTTCATTCGTATTGAGTACCAACCTGGGATCGTTGATTATTCCTTCGAGAATTGCTCTCTTTAGCTAACTTCGTTGGAATCTCTGAGTTGTTCTTTTGTGGGTGTCAGCCACCTTGTCGCAAGACTAAAATGCAGAAGTTCGGTGTTCGCAACATCGTCGTGATTAAGTTTTGGGAATGGATTAGTCAACCATCGTAAATTCCCATTTCGTATCCTGAAAGAAATATCTACTATTGATATCTCACGTCTGTAGGACGTAGTCCCGTTGCTCGTTGAAATTCCAAATTAGATTCGCTTGGTTTTTGTTCATTCAATTGATTCTCATTCCCTTGAGAATCATATGAAGAAAGGCGAGTCTTGTGACGGCCCGCCCCGCACCAGCCGACATTTCCCTGAAATGCACTATGCCAATGCCCGACTAGCACAGGACGATCGCCAAAGAAAGGAATTTGAACTAACAAGGAACCTATAGAATGTCTCACATCGCATGGGATAAAATATAATAATAACATAATTTTGACATAAAACAGGTGAGACAGTGCATAAGCCGAAAACTAAACCATCATAGCAGCGGAAAATCCAAAATACAGCTTATGTTCCACATCATCATTATTACAACTTTTAAAAACTGTCTATAAAGCAAAATAAGAAAGGTACACTACTAATGTCCAAAGTAGTGACCAGTAGTGACACAGGGAGAATATATGTATAAATGGTACGTGTAAGCCTCCTGCTCGTCTCCGGACATCTACTCGTGCATATCCACCAGACCTGTCTCTAGTCTGCTTGTTTAGGAGCACCCAGAGTAATAAGAAGAGACATAAAACTCTGGGTCAAACAAAAGTCTGGTATGAGCAATAAGCAACAAAACAGAAAAATAAGAAGTATAATCCAATCATACCTGAACCTAGACCTGCAACCAAAGAGTTAGCACAACAAGATGTACAATACTCTAAGGTGACACTAACATATGGTGTAAAGATACGGGGGTGGGGGTCATGGTGATAGCAAACATCAAACATAACAATCATCCTCACATCTCTCACTCAGTGCGTAAAGCATACGATATCCACCACTCGATCACCCAATCCTTTGCTACGATCACTTTGCTCCATGGAGTCACAATGGCCCCATTGCACTGATCCATAGCCACTAATATGTCTCTCAGTGGTGAACTAAAGTTATGGATATCGTTAACCCCTTTGCACACGTCCCTCAGCAAAGTCCAACTCATGAAGTTAACTCGTTGGTTCCCGTCTGGATCTTGAGTACAAACTTCCTATTTGGACTACCTTTACATCACGGGTTTTGGTCATCATCTCCATTCGTGATTCTTCAATTCGGCTCGTTCGCTGTCCAGACTCAAAGATTGTATTGTGATTTCCCCTTAGGCATCGGCTCTTGGTCCCTCCTTCAGCTCGTGGCTCGTGACATCATGCCCCAACATCGGTTCGCGGCATGCGGTCTGCCTCCTCCATCTCGTGCTGACCGAATTGGCTCGTGCAACATCTAGGTGGTTCATCCTATTCCTCATGGTCTGGGTGTAAGAGTTCGCCATCTTCCACATGGTCGGGGTGTGGGGCTCGTGATCATCCTCACGATCTGTGTGTGCGGTTCGGGTTGTTGTAACGACCCACATTTTTCAGCGATATAATAATTGATTTATTTAATTATATAAATAGTGATTTAGAATTCAAATGGTCGATTAATTAATTTATAGTGAATATTTAATTAAAATAATAATTAAATAATATATTTAATTCAGAAATAATCAAAAATGGTAGAATTCACAATATAATGTGAACTGGACGATTTATAATATATAATTTGGTTTAGAGTTGAAATATATTAACGAATATATTATATAAACGAAGTTTGAACGTATAATTATATTATAATTAAAATCGAGCTCGAAATGGTGCTGCAGTTCGTTATTCGGTGATTCGAACTTCAATTGAATATACAGAAGCCGTTTTAAATCGGATTTTTGTGAAACAAGAAAAGTTAGGAGCGGGTGAAGTATATTTTTCTAGTGAAAGAGAAAAATGGAGATTTCGTCATGTATATTTTGATTTATGTCCAAATCAAATTTTAGAAAAGTCGCTGTGGAATTCCTTTATAATTTATATCGATTTATTTATATTATAAAAGGAATTTAAATATAAATCGAATATCGATATAAAAGAGAACTTTGAAATATCGAGTTATAAATCACAATGGAGCTGTATGGTATTCCACTGTGAATATATACAATAATAATAATTTATTAATATTTTATTTAATTATTTTTTAATATATTTATATATTTAAAAGGGGTTATTCAGAGCTTTAAAAATAACCAGTTTTGCAAACGACCTCAGAATTCGATGAAACTAGTTTTATTAGATCCGCAATGTTAAACTATTGTTAAATTCCAATTTCCGTGATTTTTGAAGTCAGTATGTGGCCGTACCAATTTTTAAAGTGAAAAAAGTCGATATTTCAATGGTTAAATATACGCTGTGTGAGCAAACAGAGTTAGAATTCGACGAAACCAGTTTCGTTGGGTCCGTAATGTCAAACCCTAGTGGCATGTCCATTTTCGTGATTTTTGGATGTTGTATGTGGTCGCAGGAATTTTTAAGGACCAAAGACGAATATAAAAATCAAGGAAATAAAATAAATAACAAAGAAAATAAATATCCTAATTTATGGGTGACCCTAAAATAGCCCATGTTACTTTCTTCTTAGCCACAAGCATTACCAAGCACCAGCGCAGCATATAAGATCAGCCGCTACCAATTTTGCTTCCAACGTGAGAAAGAAAAATCAAAAGCAAATGAAATTAAACACTATAAATCCTAAAATATATATCTTTGTGATCGTTGCAAGAAGCGCTTTAATCTGATGTAGTTGCTGTGGTATTCGATCGCCATTTTGGGTCGTGGATTTTCTACAGAAAAGCTAGGGTTGACATCGGTGGGAGTTTGAGGCGTCGAGGGGAGGAACGGATGGTGGATTCAAGTTTGTGGTTGGATTTGGCATCTGCGGTGAGGATTTGGGGTTGGCTGGCAAAAAAATGTGTCGCGAGTTCCACCGTAGGGAAACGAAACACGGTGAAAACCGCGGCGGTTGAGGGAGGTGCGAGCTTGAGCTCGAGTGTAACAACCCGTATTTTGAATAACATATTATAACATAAATCAAGGCAGAATTAAACGATAAAATATGAATCAAGGGAAACGGGCTTTTCCATTCCGTTCGTCTCGGAAAATTACGCGAAATAGAGTCCGAGTTTTCGAAAATCGGAGTTCGTATGACCAAGATATGGCCCGTCAAAGTTTTCAGAAAATTTCAAGTTCAAAAACAGTTCAAATTTGAATTCAGAATTCAAATTCAGCCAAGCAGGACAGGCGGGAAAATTCCCGCCACCCCCAAGTCGACTAGGGAGTCGACTTGGGAGTCGACACACCCCAGGTGGTGTCGAATGCCCAGTCGACACCCCTGTCGACTTGGGTGGTCGGCCAGTTTGGCCTGGTGCACCTGTTTTGGCACCTGGGTCTTGTTTTGTTGGCTAGTGACATTATTTGATGGCTCAGATCTGAATTAGGGTTAATCCCATGGCCTAAACTAACCTAAACTTCTATAAAAGGACCCTAATACCTAGCCTAAATCATCACAAATCATTCCTACAACTAAATTATGCCAAAATGTTTCCTAATCATGGCCTCCACCTTCATATCATGGCCTCCATCCTCTTCATGAAAGTTTGAGTGTTCTAAGATAGTAAAAGAGCCATCTTTCTTCATCAAAACAAGGATCTTTCTTCATAAAAATCAAAGGAGCTTCTTGTTTCTCAAGACAACTTGGAGCTTATATTCATTTGGGGATTTCTAGTGTGGCTTCGTCTCAATCTTGTTTTACTTTGTTCTAGTCTTGTTAGCCAAGCTTTGTAAGCCCTATTCTACTCTTAGATTTAAACTATGAAGTTAAATATGACATGTTGCAAGTTTGAGTTTGGGCCTAAGTATGATTTGTGCTTTGAATCTATCATGTTATGCATAGATTTATTCTATGTATGTTTGTTAAGCTATCACCTTGACTTTGTGGATTGAAAGTTATGAGCTTTGTTTGGAAATGTTGCACAATGCAACATAGAAACTCTCATAACCTTTATGTTAACTTGCATATGATGTTATATGCGAATCACTAGTCATCATCCTATGCCATCTATGACCATGTATCACCTATTTGCTAAGTTTGATATCATGCATGTTTTGAGGCTTATAATGTAATATGCAAGTTTAATGAATACATTTTGCCTCATGTGCCACCATGTTTAACGTGTGGCCAAATCATATCACCTTATGCCCATTTTTGTCATGCTTCTAAGTTCCCTCTTTTAACCCATTTTGTGTTGTAACGTACATGCGATGGGAATGCGTATGGGTAGGTCGGTAACTTTAATGACAAAAAAAACATTGTTTTGAAATATGACATGTGATTATGCTTGAAAAACATGAACATGGACATGACATGTAGAAAACATGAAAGTGGTCAACTCGAGGTTGGGTTGAGTTTGTAGCATAAATCTACCCGGAACCGACCGGCATAACTAGTAGCTACAAACAATAGGACCCAACGTGAGTAGTTGGTCATGTCACGCTTAAAACCCGAGGTTAGACTAAGTTGTGGTGTAAAGCTACCCGGACCCGCCCGGCTTAACTAGTAACCACAACAAGGTCTAATGTGAGAGGTTGGGTGCATTAAATTAATTAATGCCACATGATAGGGTTAAGTCATGGACCACTTGAATACTTAACCAATTAAACACGATGGGTTGATAGGGTTAAGTCATGAACCTTGGGTACACTTAACCAACTTGATACTTGATTGGATAGGGTTAACCACGCTTAACCCGTTAGAAACCCTAGTTACGTGGTCCTTTTCACCAGTAACCCTCTTGGTTGTATCATGATACCCTAGGGACTAGGCTAGGGTGGGGCACGATTACTGGGCTGACATGTAAGCGACCAAAACGACGGCTGAGTAGGTGCGCCGGTGTAGGTTCAGGCGGACTATGGTCGTGCACATAGTCTGGTGTTGAAAAAGCAGACATGGGCACCAGTAGGTTTAGACTGTGCGTGCTTGATTCGTGTTAGTGGTTGGCACCCTGGGACTTGATACACCCTAAGGTGGACCTAGCACAGTTTGACTACATTCGTGATTGGGTCGTATGACACCGACACTTGACGAGTTAGGCTTATAGGGAGCCGATCGACTAGACCGTGTAGTTGGACCTTGATTCAGGTCATCTCATGATGTTGGGCCAAACTTGGGCCAAAGGATCATTTCTTGTTTATACTTGACATGGATTGGATTACTGGTACTATTGGTGCAAAACTTAACCTTGTATATGCGATGCCACACTTGATCTATCTTGTTAACTTTTCACCATGCCAGTTATCATCCTATGTTTCATCTCTGTTTTACATGTCCAGTTAACTTTTTAGTTTTTATACTAATAGTAGGTAGGACTTACCAGTCTTTTGACTGACCCGTTTTATTTCGCATCTTTTCTTTCGTTCCCCCCCCCCCCCCCCCACCCCACCCCCCAGGTTCTCAGGGTGGGAACACTAGCACCTAGCTTGGATCTTTAGCTTGCTTTCTGGATAGCTCATGTACGGTTTGGACTTGAGCTCGCTATGGCTTTACTACTTCTACTTTGGGGATAGTTACTTTATGTCATTTTCAGTTTTTAGTTTATGTTTCTAGACTTTGTTTGTTGGAAAATAATGACTAAGTACTTTGATGTAACTTGACTATGGTTTTATCCGCTACTTTATTTACTCTGTTTACTTATATATGTTCTGTCTTGTGATATCTTTGTTCATATTTACCTTGTCCAACGCCCCTCCAAAGCCAGTGCACTTGCAAGAGTGACCCTGGCGGAGGTGGGGCGTTACATTTTGTATTAGAGCATAAGGTTTTACTAGACCGGACAAAAGTTTTAAAACCCTTTTGAAAAACTATTTTCAAAACCAATTAAGTATTTTCCAAGAAAAGACTAGTTTATTTTAAAAGGCTATTCCCCAAAAGCCATTAGTACTATCCTTTGTTTCCTCATTCTAAATCTATCTTTTCCCTTTTTCAACATGGCCGATCTTAACCTTCCCGAGGGAGTAACCATTCCCAGATGGTTCCTGAGGTACTTGGAAGCTAGGGCCAACGAGGCGGGCCCAGCGAACACTCCCGCCGTAACTGAGGTTCCTCCTCCTCCTCCTCCTTAGCGTCCACAAGCGGATTTCGCAAAGGTTTGCAAAGACTTTAAGGCGATGGGTGGCAAGAATTTTATTGGGACGGAGACTTTTGTTGAGGTGAGAAATTGGTTAAAAGAAACTGAAGACCTCTTCGCCATCTTTGATATGGAAGACCGTAGAAAAGTTCTGTTGGCAGTATGGCTATTGAAAGAGGAAGCTGCTTATTGGTGGGAGGTCACCAACGCTACTAGACCTATAGAGACTTGGGCCGACTTTAGGATGAGGTTTGGGCTTAAGTTCCTATCATCTGCTGAGGAGAATCTTCAAATGGAGAAGTTTATATCTTTGAAGCAAGGGGACATGACAGTGAGGGAGTATGTGAATAAGGTTAACCAGCTTGCTCGATTCGGTTTGGACATGGTTAATACACCCCAGAAAAAGGCTCTACGCTTTGCACGAGGGTTGAATGAGCCATTACAAGGTTTAGCCATGTCTCATATACCCATGGGGGCCACTTTTGAAAGCCTAGTGGATATGGCATTGCTTCAGGGAGACGATAAGAATGGCAAGAAAGAAGTCAAGCCTAATGAGACTCAAACCAAGAAGGCGGACTCCAAGTGGGGAGGAAATCAGAGCAATTAGAACAACAAGAACAACAAGGGTAACAAGGCCAACAACAACAAGGCAAAGGACACAAGAAAGTGCAACTTCTGTGGGATTGTTGGGCACATAGCCAAAGATTGTAGGAAGAAGAAGAGGAAGTTGGGAGAATGCTTTCATTGCGAAGAGACTGGACACTTCAGTAAGGATTTCCCAAAGAAGCAAGGACAGGGGCAAGGACAGGCTCAGCGAGCAGGACCTTCTGGAGGGCAGATGCATGCTCTCAACACTACTCCAGTTCAGGACCGAGGTAGTATTTCTGTAGAAAGTCTTGTTTATATTTCTGGTTTTCCTGTTCGAACTTTATTTGATTCAGGCGCATCGCATACCTTTATCTCTTCTGACATTGTTGAAAGTTTGCACTAAGTACTAGTCTAGTTGAGGATCCCGTTAGTGTTTCAAATCCAATTGGGGGTTCCGCCCATCTATCTATGATTTGTATGGATTTGAGGATTTCTATCTTTACCGTAGAGTTCACGTGTAATGCTTATGTTCTCGGGTTCATGGGATACGGGTTGATTTTGGGCATGGATTGGTTGTCCAGTTATGGAGCCATTCTCGATTGTGAGCATAGGGTGGTGAGGCTCATGACTCGCCTCGGTAATACCCTAGAGATTTCTTGTAACCCGCTGGATCCCGTCATGTTATGTTATCTTGAATCCCTCGACTCGTCTATTGAAAATCTTCAATCTGTGAGGGTGGTCCGAGAATA
Source organism: Allium sativum (assembly GCA_030737875.1). Taxonomy (NCBI): domain Eukaryota; kingdom Viridiplantae; phylum Streptophyta; class Magnoliopsida; order Asparagales; family Amaryllidaceae; genus Allium; species Allium sativum. The sequence goes on along the minus strand of CM060912.1, from coordinate 222,481,105 downwards.
TCCTGATGTTTTTGATGAGGTGAAGGGGTTACCCCCTAAACGCGAGATAGACTTCTATATTTATCTGGTTGATAATGCCAAGCCAGTTTCATTACCTGTTAGGCACATGGCCCCGCGAGAAAGGAGAGAGCTTAGCAAGCAAATCAAGGAGTTGCTTGAGAAAAATTTCATTAGGCGAAGCATTTCAGAATGGGGTGCTCCGGTGGTATTCGCTACTAAAGCGGATGGATCGCTTCGTCTATGTGTTGATTATCGTGAGTTGAACAAGCTGACAAAGAAGAATATACACCCGTTACCGAGAATTGATGATCTCTTTGACCAGCTTGTTGGGGCTTCTGTTTTCTCTCAGCTCGATCTAGCCACCGGATTCCATCAGCTTAGAGTGGCTGAGGATAGCATTGACAAGACGGCGTTTAGGACTCCAGATGGATTCTTTGAATGGCTAGTCATGTCGTTCGGTTTGACTAATGCACCCGCATATTTCGTTGATTTGATGAGTAGGGTGTTCAGGGAGTTCCTTAACAAGTTTGTGGTTATCTTCGTGGATGATATTCTGGTCTTCTCTAAGGACGAGGAAGAGCATGCTAGAAACCTCAAGGAGGTTATGGATACGCTTAGAGCTCATCAGTTGAAAGCCAAGTTCTCTAAATGCCATTTCTGGAGAAAGGAAGTTCGGTTCCTTGGGCATATAGTTTCTAAGCAAGGCATAGCTATGGATCCCTCTAAGGTGGTGGCGGTACAAGACTGGAAAGTTCCGAAGAATGCAACTGAAGTAAGAAGCTTTCTCGGTCTGGCAGGATACTATAGGAAGTTCATTAAGGACTTCTCTGGGATTTCAGCTCCTCTTACTAAGTTAACGAATAAGAACTTAGTCTTTGCATGGGACTTAGAGTGTGATCTTGCTTTTCAAAGGCTCAAGAAAGCCCTTACCACAGCTCTAGTTCTAGCATTACCCGATGGAGGGAAGTTGTTTACCGTGTACACCGATGCATGTGGAACAGGATTGGGCGTTGTCCTGATGCAAGAAGGGAGAGTGATATGCTTTGGGGGTAGGCAACTCAAAGTTCATGAGAAGAACTATCCCACTCATGATTTTGAGTTGGCGGCGATCGTCTTGCACTCAAATCCTGGCGCCACTATCTTCTAGGTGAAAGGTTTGAGTTATATACTGATCACAAGTCGCTCAAGTACCTCTTCTCGTAGAAAGATCTGAATCTAAGGCAGCAAAGGTGGATGGAATTCTTGGCATCATATGACTTCGAGATAGCTTATACCCCTGGCAAGGGTAATGTTGTGGCAGATGCGCTAAGCAGAAGAAGGTTGAATTTGAGTCCCTTGTTTGTTGAGATGAAGAGCCTAGAGTTCTTGGCAACCTTTGATTTCACACCGGCTATTGAGTCGATGACAGGTTCGTTAGCATCCCTTGAGCTTAGACCTATACTTCTTGATCAAATTGGGGCTTCACAGAGGGTAGACCCACAGATAGTCGAGATCTTGGACAAGTTGATCCGGGGTGAGACGTCAAGTCACCTCGCTAGATATACTATTGATGACAAGGGATGGATAAGGCGTGATGGAAGACTATGTGTCCCATGAGTGGACAACTTAGTAAATAAAGTTCTTGAGGAGGCGCATCACTCGAGGATGACCATACATCCCGGAGGGGATAAGATGTACCGGGATATGAAGCGCATTTTCTTTTGGGATGGGATGAAAAAGGATGTGGCAGAGTTTGTTTCTAGATGCATTGTTTGCCAACAAGTGAAGGCCGAGTCGAAGAAGCTCGGTGGGCTATTACATCCATTGGAGGTCCTGCAATGGAAGTGGGAAAGTGTCTCGATGGATTTCGTGGATGGATTGCCTAGGTCAAGGAAGGGAAATACGAGCATATGGGTCATAGTTGATAGACTTACGAAGAGTGCTCACTTTATTCCGGTGAAGAGCAAGAGGACTGCATCATGGCTAGCATCTGTTTATCTTCGAGAGATAGTACGATTGCATGGAGTTCCTTCCAGCATAGTTAGCGATCGTGACCCAATCTTCACTAGCCAGTTCTGGAGTAGTTTGCAAGAAGCTATGGGTACTCAATTGAATCTAAGTACAGCCTATCACCCCCAGACGGATGGCCAAACCGAAAGGGTGAATAGAGTGCTAGAAGATCTTTTGAGGCTTTGTGTTCTTGACTTTGGTGGTACTTGGGAAGACCACCTTCCTCTTGTAGAGTTTGCTTATAATAATAGCTATCAAGCTAGCATAGGGATGGCACCATTTGAAGCTTTGTATGGGAGGCCGTGTAGGTCACCATCTTGTTGGTGGGAGACAACGGATAGGCTTATACTTGGGCCTGATATGATATGGGACACATCCTAGAAAGTTGAATTGGTGAGAAGACGGATGAAGACGGCCCAAGACAGACAGAAATCCTATGCAGACAAGTGAAGGACGGACTTAGAGTTTGAAGTGAGAGATATGGTCTTTGTGAAGGTTTCTCCTTTGCGTCATGTAGTTCGATTCGGAGCAGTGGGGAAGCTGGCACTAAGGTTCGTAGGACCCTTCCCTATCATCGAGAGGATTGGGCAAATGGCTTATAGAGTGGAATTGCCCGAAAAGCTGGCTGGAGTGCATAATGTTTTTCATGTCTCGCATCTCCGAAAGTGCCTACTTGAGTCAGCCGAGGTGGTTGAGCCTAGCATTCTTGAAGATGTGGAGGTAGAGAAAGAGGCAACTTTGAGGCGAGCTCTGATCCGTATCTTGGGAACGGAGATCAAGAAGCTGAGGAATCGAGAAGTCAAGTTGGTAAAGGTTCAGTGGAGTGAAGCCGAGGAAGACGCAACTTGGGAAACCGAGGAGAAGATGCGTGGGCTTTATCCATTTCTTTTTGAGGGTACATTCTCAATCTCTTTTCCTAATTAGCATATCTTTCTTTTGCTATCCATGTTTATCTTGTTATCTCGTTAACCTTGTCATGAGAACCTTAGGTAGAAACCCTTTGGATGAAACATGTATTTGAAACATGTTATGCTTGATGTTTGCAAGTGGTTACAAGTGTTTGCAAGTGGATACTCGTGGATGCATGATACACATTAGGCACTAAGATCGGCTCACACACTTTCATATTGCATATGCATGAGTGCTTATACTTATTCATGGTTGAAACTTGTTATGCTATCACGTGGATGTTGCATATGGATGAATGTTATGTGTACTCATGTAGAGATTATGAGTCATGTTAGGAATTTGCATACATATGGACTCATTTCACTAACATACCTTCCATTAAGGAGGTTTACTGAATCAGTAACCGCCTTATTTTTGCATTAGATAAGTACATATACACACACCTTTCGCATATGATCATACAGCATTTAGAATCTTTTAAGGACAATGACTGCTCGTGGATGATGTTTTGAATAGATGGATGATGGATGGTAGGATACGTTCTTCCTAACTTGAAGATTTCGGGGACGAAATCCTTTAAGGTGGGGAGAATGTAACAACCCGTATTTTGAATAACATGTTATAACATAAATCAAGGAAGAATTAAACGATAAAATATGAATCAAGGGAAAGGGGCTGTGCCATTGCGTTCGTCTCGGAAAAATACGCGAAATAGAGTCCGATTTTTCGAAAATCGGAGTCCGTATGACCAAGTTATGGCCCGTCAAAGTTTTCAGAAAATTTCAAGTTCAAAAACAGTTCAAATTTGAATTCAGAATTCAAATTCAGCCAAGCAGGACAGGCGGGAAAATTCCCGCCACCCCCAAGTCGACTGGGGAGTCGACACACCCCAGGTGGTGTCGACTGCCCAGTCGACACCCCTGTCGACTTGGGTGGTCGACCAGTTTGGCCTGGTGCACCTGTTTTGGCACCTGGGTTTTGTTTTGTTGGCTAGTGACGTGATTTGAAGGCTCAGATCTGAATTAGGGTTAATCCTATGGCCTAAACTAACCTAAACTTCTATAAAAGGACCCTAATACCTAGCCTAAATCATCACAAATCATTCCTACAACTAAATTATGCCAAAATGTTTCCTAATCATGGCCTCCACCTTCATATCATGGCCTCCATCCTCTTCATGAAAGTTTGAGTGTTCTAAGATAGTAAAAGAGCCATCTTTCTTCGTCAAAACAAGGATCTTTCTTCATACAAATCAAAGGAGCTTCTTGTTTCTCAAGACAACTTGGAGCTTATATTCATTTGGGGATTTATAGTGTGGCTTCGTCTCAATCTTATTTTACTTTGTTCTAGTCTTGTTAGCCAAGCTTTGTAAGCCCTATTCTACTCTTAGATTTAAACTATGAAGTTAAATATGACATGTTGCAAGTTTGAGTTTGGGCCTAAGTATGATTTGTGCTTTGAATCTATCATGTTATGCATAGATTTATTCTATGTATGTTTGTTAAGCTATCACCTTGACTTTGTGGATTGAAAGCTATGAGCTTCGTTTGGAAATGTTGCATAATGCAACAAAGAAACTCTCATAACCTTTATGTTAACTTGCATATGATGTTATATGTGAATCACTAATCATCATCCTATGCCATTTATGACCATGTATCACCTATTTGCTAAGTTTGATATCATGCATGTTTTGAGGCTTATAATGTAATATGCAAGTTTAATGAATACATTTTGCCTCATGTCCCACCATGTTTAACTTGTGGCCAAATCATATCACCTTATGCCCATTTTTGTCATGCTTCTAAGTTCCCTCTTTTAACCCATTTTGTGTTGTAACGTACATGCGATGGGAATGCGTATGGGTAGTTGGGTAATTTTAATGACAAAAAAAACATGGTTTTGAAATATGACATGTGATTATGCTTGAAAAACATGAACATGGACATGACATGTAGAAAACATGAAAGTGGCCAACTCGAGGTTGGGTTGAGTTTGTAGCATAAATCTACCCGGAACCGACCGGCCTGACTAGAAGCTACAAACAATAGGACCCAATGTGAGTAGTTGGTCATGTCGCGCTTAAAACCCGAGGTTAGACTAAGTTGTGGTGTAAAGCTACCCGGACCCGCCCGGCTTAACTAGTGACCACAACAAGGTCTAATGTGAGAGGTTGGTGCATTAAATTAATTAATGCCACATGATAGGGTTAAGTCATGGACCACTTGAATACTTAACCAATTAAACATGATGGGTTGATAGGGTTAAATCATGAACCTTGGGTACACTTAACCAACTTGATACTTGATTGGATAGGGTTAACCACGCTTAACCCGTTAGAAACCCTAGTTACGTGGTCCTTTTCACCAGTAACCCTCTTGGTTGTATCATGATACCCTAGGGACTAGGCTAGGGTGGGGCATGATTACTGGGTTGACATGTAAGCGACCAAAACGACGGCTGAGTAGGTGCATCGGTGTAGGTTCAGGCGGACTATGGTCGTGCACATAGTCCGGAGTTGAAAAAGCATACACGGGCACCAGTAGGTTTAGACTGTGCGTGCTTGATTCGTGTCAGTGGTTGGCACCCTGGGACTTGATACACCCTAGGGTGGACCTAGCACAGTTTGACTACATTCGTGATTGGGCCGTATGACACCGACACTTGACAATTTAGGCTTATAGGGAGTCGATCGACTAGACCGTGTTGTTGGACCTTGATTCAGGTCATCTCATGATGTTGGGCCAAACTTGGGCCAAAGGATCATTTCTTGTTTATACTTGACATGGATTGGATTACTAGTACTATTGGTGCAAAACTTAAACTTGTATATGCGATGCCACACTTGATCTATCTTGTTAACTTTTCACCATGCCAGTTATCATCCTATGTTTCATCTCTGTTATACATGTCCAGTTAACTTTATTAGTTTTTATACTAATAGTAGGTAGGACTTACCAGTCTTTTGACTGACCCGTTTTTTTTCGCATCTTTTCTTTCGTTCCCCCCCCCCCCCCCCCCCAGGTTCTCAGGGTGGGAACACTAGCACCTAGCTTGGATCTTTAGCTTGCTTTCTGGATAGCTCATGTACGGTTTGGACTTGAGCTCGCTATGGCTTTACTACTTCTACTTTGGGGATAGTTACTTTATGTCATTTTCAGTTTTTAGTTTATGTTTCTAGACTTTGTTTGTTGGAAAATAATGACTAAGTACTTTGATGTAACTTGACTATGGTTTTATCCGCTACTTTATTTACTCTGTTTACTTATATATGTTCTGTCTTGTGATATCTTTGTTCATGTTTACCTTGTCCAACGCCCCTCCAAAGCCAGTGCACTTGCAAGAGTGACCCTGGCGGAGGTGGGGCGTTACATCGAGGTGATGGGAGGACGTGGCTTTCGACGAGGAGTAGTTCGATGTTAATGGATTTTGATTTGGTCTAGTGTTGAAGGAGAGGTGTTGGTGGGATTCACAAAGTGGAGGAGCAGAAGCCGCGTAGCAGGATTGGGGAAGATGAGTAGCTGGAGGCGGGTTTATTCTTTTTGAAGTGGGCCAAGGTTTTATGGGTAAAGCCCAATTACTAATTAAAATAAAACCATATATATATATATTGTTTTATTTTCATGTTATCTTGGAAAATTCATAACATTGTCATACCTTATCGAAATTGGATGAAACAGCATCCATTAGGATCGTATGGACAAACACTACCCAATGGAACTTAGGGGAGCGAATCAAAGCTCGTTACAATTTATTGCAAAATAAATTGTCCGTTTGAATCAAGCGATGGTTGTCGTTATTAACGATGATCGTCCAATGTGAGTAAAACTCACCAACTCTGAACAGTTATATTTTTATAACGTATTCTTAGAACTGATAAATGATGACTGATTGTGGTGTGTTAACTGTTGGTTGAATTGTTTGTGTATTGATTGAAATCATAGATAACGATATATATATATAAATCGTTAATCGAATATTGATTCTGTTTAACAGAATATTTTATATTCATGCTTGTTTAACATCTGTGATGCAGGGAAACAGGTTGGAGGGACCCAACTAGGTTCCTCAATATTTATAATACTGTTCTGTTCATATATTGTAACATATGATGTGATATATAATTTGTTGTCGATTATGTGTGTTTGGACGATATTGGTCAACATGATTTGGTATGTTAAATACCCTAGCATATCGGAATGTTGAAAAGGGCATTTTCAAAGTGAATACTGAAAATAAATTATTTATAAAATCAAATGATTTTATAAAGGAGAAAATATTTATAAAATCAAAGAAGATTTTATAAAAGGGATTTATTTTAAAAATCCAAAGCTTTTAAAGAAGGAATTTATTTATAAAATCAAAAGATTTTATAAAAAGGGAAATGTTTATAAAATCATAAGAATTTATAAAAGAGAATATTTGTAAATGGAATTATAAATAAAGGGAATTCTTTATAAATGAAATATTTGTAAAAGGAAATATTTATAAAATCATAAGATTTTATAAAGGAGATATTTATTTGTTAAATAAATAGGAGATATTAAACGAATTATTTATTTAGTAAATAAATAGGATATCATAAAAGAATTATTTATTTAGAAAATAAATAAAGATATACAAGGAAATAATTATGAAAACAAATATACAAGGACATATTTGTGAAACAGAAATAGAAAGAGAAATATTGGTGAAACCTTTGCAAATGATATCGAAAATGAGATATTTGTAAAACACTTATAAATAGAAAGATAAAGGAAATATTTATTTGTTAAATAAATAGATTATAAAAGAGACATTTATTTGTTAAATAAATAGAATAGAATTAAAGGAATATTTATTCAGAAAATAAATAGAATAAAGAATATTTATTGGGAAAAATAAACAGAGTTAAAGGAGTTAATTGAGTATAGTTTATTCGAATAGAGTTAAAGGAGTTAATCGAATATAGTTTATTCGAATAGAGTTAAAGGAGTTAATCGAATATAGTTTATTCGAATAGAGTTAAAGGATTTAATCGAATATAGTTTATTCCAATAGAGTTAAAGGAGTTAATCGATGTTAGTTAAATCGAAAGGAGTCATTGATTGTAGTTTAATCGAAAGGAGATTATCGAATATAGCGTATTCGAAAGAAAGAGATCGAATATAAGTTATTCGAAGTGAGTTGATCGAATATAAGTTATTCGAAGTGAGTTAATCGAATATAAGTTATTCGAAGAGGGTTATCGAATATAAGTTATTCGAAGAGAGATAATCGTATATAGGTTATTCGAAGAAGAGTTAATCAAATAGAGATTTCTCGAAAGAGAGTTATACATCGAATTCGATTATATCGAATTCGGGAAAGTACTTATGCCTTCTGGTTTTTAAATCAAGAGAATATATTAATGAATTAGTGTTTGTTTAATTATTCGAATTAAGTAATAAATGGAAGTTATAATTTGAAGTTAGATAATTCGAAAGTAGGATTATAACGTTATCGTTATAACAAATGTTTTTATAAAAGAAGTGGATTCGTAAATTGAACCCTAGAGAGACGTAAAGAAGTTTGTAAAAGGTTTAAAAGATAAACTTTGACCATTTTGAAGTTAAAACGTTGTTCAGTTAAGGTCTGAGAGGTAATTATACCCCAACTAGATTGGCTTCCTTCTTAACTAAGAAATGGTAAGGTTTGATCGTAAAGGAGTTTTGGAAATGTTTTCCAAATAAGAATCAGAATTATTTTCTGATAATAGAAAATAAGAATTTAGAATATATGGAAACAGGAGATAAGTAAATTAATGAACGAAAGAGATAAATGTTAAATGATGATCGATCGATATAATTTCCACTTGGAATGTTTTTCTTTGATAGTTAAATCACATACTATCAAAGTTTTGACCATTTTTAACGTTGTTAATATGGAGAGACCGGTTGGATTATTATCCAAAGAACCACTCTGTTTTGGCATAAATGTTGCGAATCATATATGCCAAAGATAATTGAAGCTTGAGTAAAGTGCAAGGGTTGTTGTATAAATCTTAGATAGCAATTGCCTAAGATGGATGAACTGAATAGTGCCTTCGGTTTGTCTAGTCCTAGGACAACTTGTATGGACGAAGGTCTGACAGAGTATATCTTATAGATTGCGTAAGTTGATCTCTTCAAACGTATTCACGTTTGGTGGCGGAGGAATTCGTTTCTCTTAGCTATATACCCGTGTTATTTTTGGATAATAAATTTTTGATTTTAACGGGTATGACGATGTGACATTCTAAGTGAATGAAGATGTGGCATGTAAAAGATAAGCATAGCTTCTAGCCTCACAACCGAGAAATGAAAAAAATCGGGCAGGCAGCATGACTATATTGGTCGCACCTATTAGGGTGTATAATCACCTGATCTAGAGTTTTATTTTCTTCTAAAAATCTATTGTTGATGTTGTTTCTTATCGGGAAACGGTTGCTGATCCCAACCGTTGGTGATATACAGTCGGTACACTCAAGCAAAATGAGTGGTCGGTCATGTGTGGTCAGGTTAAAAGATGTTCTTATTGAACCTAGTGTATTCCTCTCTAGAGGTACACTAGCGAAAGGTGGTTCCATACCTTGTCATAGTTGGAAATCCATTACTCAATACGTGCTTGCGGTTTTGATTGTATACTATATATGTAGAACGTGAGATGAAAGCGTTTCTGCTAGATGATTATTATATTGTGCTTGATAGACATTATTGTAATATCAAAAGGTTTTTGATATAAAGATATTTTGGATTCTTATAAGGGAAAAACCCGTTACGTTATACGGCGTGGTCTTATGAGATATCGTTTAATGGCTCAGACTGTTTAAACTGTTTTACTCATACCAGTCCCATGACTGACCCGGAGTTTATTTTGTTTTGTTTTCCCTAAAAACTTGGGTTCCCAATTCTATACGGGCATTCAAGTAGTCAGGATTTTACAGATATACTTGGAGAGCTTGGAGCAGGAGGCTTCAGGATTATATAGCTACAGTTATTTCCGTTGTGTTGTAAGTGTTGTACCCTGATAATGCTACTGTAAAACATATACTAATTTTATTTTAAGGATATGTTATCTATTATATGTTGTTCATTCCGTTGTGAGATTCATGTTACTCTGATGTTGTATGTTCTTCTTCTTCGTCTATTCTAAGTTTTTATCTTATCAATTCTCACCCTCTAATTTCTTTCAGTAACTACCGGTATTTTTTGATGTTTGGTTAGTCGTCATTGAGTTTATATCGATAACCAAAGTCGACAAAAACCGGGTCGTTACAGTTGGTATCAGAGCATAAGGTTAAGCGATTTACCTTGGCTCTGTGGCGTGACTCGGTAGAGATGGGGTTAATAATACCCTAAATTGAGTTTGAGTGTATATATATGTGACGAAAAGGAATTTCGCTCGATCCGAACCAGTCGCTAAACCGATCTAGACCGTTCGAAACGCCTGATCGTTTCGAGAACACGACAAAATAGAACGCAGACGGAAGAACATTTCATTGTATATTACAACAATGCATCAGATTACAAGAATATACAGAGTATAAATGAATATTACACAGAAATATCAGAGATTTAAATTACATTTAAATACATAGCAGCGGAAAATAATATAATACAATACACAACTAGAAGAGATATACGGATACAAAGCTTTCCGGATATCGTTCCAGCTGTAAACCAGGATCCTGTTATTATAAATCTGCAAAACCAAAACTACTAGCTGCCCGTGTCAAAATAAGGGCACCCAGAGTTTAGGTTAAAACAATAAACTCCAGGTCAGTCATGGGACTGGTGTGAGAACTAAAACAGTTATTAATCTTTATTTTCAAAGTTAGGTAAATCAAGGGACCACGCCGTATAACACGGAACGGGTTTCCTCCCAAGAATACCAGTGCATAAAACGACAGCGCAATGCTAAATAAAGAAAAATGAAGCTATTATAAGACCCAGTTCCCATCACACAATGCAACGCAAGCCGGAGGATAGGATTTTTACCTTATAATAGCCAAGAATGCTTGATACGTTTAAAACAAATCATTTGATACTATTAAGTGCATAGTGTATAAAACAACTTCAAATCATAAGTATCAATCATAGACGGCATAAGCGCCCCATCCCACTATGTCGCCATACTAGGCTCTACAAATAAAACCGCAAATGTCACGTATTTGGAAATTGGATTTCCATCTATGAATCGAGGCAAAAGATAGTCCTCAACTGATTCGAGACGCTCTAGCCTGTGTCTAAGGAACAGCCGCAGCTGCCCCTTAGATCGTCAGGGCCGGTCCACCGATGTGGATTATTATGCCTGAACAATACGTCTCCTCGCCCTTTGGGGCGTCAATGAGCCAAAAAAATGAATCCATCGGACCCGGATCGTCCGATCAAACCAAGGCGCCTCGCAACAGCAACAACCACATAAGTCAAACTCGTCAGGGCGTGTAAAACCACTGACGCCACTTCTAACTAGAAGGAAACGCATGCCCTCCCCGATGTCCGTCTCCCGTTTTTGGTTCATACCGGTTGTGAAACTCGCGAAGTAAACGTTACACAAAGCTACGCCACACAGGGCTTGCTTTGATCATCAACCACAAGACTTTTCTTTTCAACAAAAGCCTTGATCACTCGCATCTTAGCATGCCACACAGGCAAACCACTCTATGCAACCGATATCAGTCACACAGAATGAAATCAGTTGTCAGACACATAGTCCATTTACAAGTCCGTTCTGGGTCTGAACGAAACCGGAGGCACCTAGTACCCCGCATATCCATCGATCTCCAAGTACGTCTGGACGATCACCAACTGTTTCCATCTTCTTGGGTGTACATCCCAATCAAGATCATCAGTAATCACCCAAACGACGTGGAGACCTCCGGTCTTCGACCACCGTCTTCATCTTCGACTTATAGTCGTATCAGTTATTCAGAATGGGATAAACACGGTCTTTCCGAATAACTCGCGTATATTTTAAGTAAGTGTTACACAAATACAACATACGCCTCATTCCAATTCATCAGTCACTAACCGTAAATTAACCAAGAGAACAATTCCCCAAATATTAACCCCAAAGGCCGAAACCAACATCAGATCAATATCCAGAAAGCCATTCTGCTTAGCTAACCGACAGTTAGTTTCTAAATTTCGCATTCATAGGGAAAGGTTCCCATTAATTTTATCCAAGATAAATCCGTTGAATTTACTCTTTAATCTTCTTTTGAATTTCGATTCAACTAGTCGGGATTAACGAACCTTACCAAAGTAATCGTTTGTTTTAATTTCCCAATCCTAACCTATTCATCCCATGAAGTAAAACTGGTTATACTTCATATCTAGCACCACGGTGTTATCGGTAAATTCAATTATCATTTCACGTTCAAATCTAATTAAAGATTTAACTATCGCCTGGAGCAAAACTGGTGATACTCCATTTTCGATCATTTCAATCTAATTAAAGATTCATTAAAACTCCACTTAGTTTTAATCGTTAACTGGGTTAAAGAATCAGTGTCATTTAAAACAGGGTTCACGATAAACCCAAAACCACATTCCATTAATTATCGGGTTAAAGAACGAGTGTTATTTAAAACATTGTCCACGATAAACCCAAAAATCAATATCAATTCAATTAAATAACATTTAATTGGTACACTTAATTAAATCTAAAGAAAAAGATTTAATCTTTTCTCAACGGGGTTCAAGAACAGTGTTAATGAAGACACCATTCACGACAAACCCAAATCTCATTTGATATTAAATACAGGGCTTTGAATAGAAAATATACCGGCTTATATTCAATATCAAATTCTACGACTGACAAATATAGTATTGGAAATAACGATACATGTATATCTTTCAAATTCCCATAACAATATCTGTATCATCAGAAATCCAACATCGAAATAATCCAAAGGCAATTTCGATTCAAATCCATTCCAATATAATTATTGGAAATTCTGGTTATTTTCAAAACCATTTCAAATTCAATTTATTTATTTAAAAATAAATAGAATTATAATTCTAGTTCAAAACTAGTTCATTTCGATAAAAAACTATTTTTATCTTTTCAAATATGGAGTTTTTCATCCCAATTCTTCACAAATCATTTCTTATGATTTTACACAAATTATTACTATTTTTAATAATTTTATCAAGGCCCGTACAGTCGATTTCCATCAACGGCTATCGAACTGCACTTACCGCGACCTTTTTCAAATTTGATTTGGACATAAATCCAAATCCAACCATTAGATTTCTAATTTCTAATATTCGTCTTTTCGATACGAACCCAACGGTTCCGGTTTCAGGAGAATCCGACGGTCGGATCTCCCGTAATATCCGTTCGAAGTCAATGGTCGAAATTCGCGAACTGCCGCGGCGCGGCGCGTTCTATTCAGGCTATTATATAGTATATATAATATATATTTCGTCGATTTCAATTCAAAACGATTTTTAATTCAATTTCCATTCGTTTTCAATTAAATTTCGATTCGTATTCAATTCTATTAAATTTCAATTCGAATTCATTTCTATTCAAATTCAATTCGAATTCATTTCTATTCAATTTCTATTCGAATTCATTTTAAAACGATTTCAATTCTATTTCAATTCTATTCGAATTCATTTCAAAACGATTTCAATTTTATTTCAATTTTATTCGAATTCATTTCAAAACGATTTCAATTCTATTTCAATTCTATTCGAATTCATTTCAAAACGATTTCAATTCTATTTCAATTTCAAACCATTTCTGTTTATTTCGAATTTCAAATCAATTCAATTAAATTCGAATTTCAATTCACTCTAACATTCACTTCAATTTGAATAAAATCGATATAAATATCGTTCACGTCAAAATGGCGTCAATCTATCAACGCGGCTTCATATGTTTCTATTTTCAAATATTCTATTTCAAATATTTTCTTTTTCAAATATTTCTTTTTCAAATATTTCTTTTTCAAATGTTTCTTTTTCAAAACTGGAATGAGGCCCAATCAATTACCATATAATGTTAATTATATGGATTTTCTACAACACATGTAAATATCAACAACGATGAATAATCAACCATCATCCAAAGTGCATTCTACACTGTATAAGCATCAAATATAAATATTCAACGCTTATAGCAGCCTGTCAATCAATCGATCGACATACAACTAAAAAATCGGGATTAGTGTACGTCAAATATCATCCCAATACCCGTGTGGGGTTTCAAACAATCAAACACAGATTTTATTTGTGCAGTTGGGCGATGTGTAAAATTTATCGTCCCAATCAATATCAGTCAAATGTGTGTATATAAACAAATCGTCCGACTTGTTTATAAATATTTATTTTATATACACGTTAAAAATTATATTTTTTACTATAAAATATTTTCAACTATATAAATATTTTATTTCATTTCATATCACATCACACAATCAACTACACATCAAAATCAAACAAACAAGCATACAAGCCGTCCATGGTCTGTGGACGACGGGTGTCGGGTGCTACTAAACACCGTCTGCATCCTAGTATATATATATATATATAACTAGAAAATTAAATTAAAGAGTGAGAGATTCTCACAGAATAGCTAATCCAACACCACGACTCTTCTTGGGTAGAAATCTTCGTCGTTCTTGCCTCTTGTCACCTTTCACTGCCCGTATTCTCTACATATATAAAAATCACATTTTTACTTCGCTATTCAATATATAAAAATCGAATTTTTACTATGCTATTCAATATATAAAAATCATATTTTTACTATGCTATTCAATATATAAAAATCATATTTTTACTATGCTATTTCTACGTATAAAAATCCAATCTTTGCGAAACCACAAATGATAACTTTCCTATAGAAAAAAATCATAACTTTTTATTTTTTTTAAAATTATAACCTTTCAAAGGCAAAAATAATATCTTTTTAATTTATAAAAATCCTAATTTTAAATAGAAGAATCGACACAAAAAAAAACTAATTACCTTATAATAAAAAAGAAAGGAAAACTCACATTTTTCCGAGTAAAAATCGAATCTTTAATTGATGTAGGGCCCACTGGTCAGCGGTGAAGGACTAGTGGAGGTAGCGCCAGGTGCTGGAGGGTAGGCGGTGGCGGCGGTTGGCCGGTCTTGGCCTGAGGTGGTGGGGTATGCTGTTTTGGGAGCTATGTTAGGATTTGAAGGGGGAAAGAGAGAGGGAGGCAGCGCTGGAAGGGATGCTGGTCGGAGGGGGGCGGGACGGCCAGAGGTGGGTGGGCGGTGGTGTGCGTGGCGGTTTACAGGAGGTTTAGGGGGTGGGTTTTGTATTGGTCAGAGGAGGAGAGAGAGAATGACGAGGAGGAGGAGGGGATGGCCAGGAAGGGGGCGGCGCAGTAGTGGGGGAGGGTGGCGATGGTCGCGGCGGCAGTAGGGGGAGGGCGGCGCTCGGTTTTGGGCTAAACGTGGAGGCATCGGGTTTTATTGATTTGGGAGAATAGGGTTGGAAAGGAGTGGACTTATATATATAAATCTAATTAATTATTATTTTAAATTCTAAAAGCAACTTTTTATTTCGAACTCAAAACGAAACCCACCGACTGTCGTCCCTAGCGTATTACCCCCATTCCGAACACAACGGGATATGTATCGTAAGCTGATTCGATCGTCTCGATCAGTTTTCGTTAAAATCAAAATATAACTCTATATATTGAATTTGAACGCGTATTTCAATTTACTAGGGTCACATACTAACTCTATAAATTGCAGAAAAATATTTTCTAGCTTCGTATTGATGATACGGTCCTAACAAAACTAGTTTCATCGAATTCTGAGACCGTTTGAAAAATGGCCATTTTCCAGTCGATTAAATTCAACTGAAATGGTCAAAACACGTTTTCCTTTGCCACGCTCACATATTGATTCGAAAGATTATGAAATTTGGAATCTAGCTATAACTTTACATCACTGACCCAACAAAAGTGGTTTCGTCGAAATCCGAGGTCGTTTGCAAAATTTCCATTTTTAAGGGCCTGAATTTCATAGCGACTATTCAGAATTTTCAACTGGACATATCTTTTGTTTCCCGCTATGAAATTTCAATTTTTCGGATCGTTGGAACGATATTCCCAATTAGATTCAAATATTTTTGGTTTCACTGAAATCCGGTTTGTTTTGCACCCGGTACATTCATTTGAAGTTTGAAATCAAATTATCGAACTACCGCGCCATTTTCAATTCCTTTTATAAATATAAATTAATATTTATATTCTATCGTCGATCTATATAACTATATACGATTGAATTTTATTCAAAAGAAATTTTCTCGTTGATATTATTTAAAATCATTCATTTTAAATAATCAAAATTCGCTAAAAATGCCAAAATAAAAATTTTAAACTGGCCCAGATTTTCGGGTTGTTACAATATATATATATGAGCGCGTGTTTGTTATTCAATATTAAAATGATTTTAAACTGTGAAGATTTATTGGTTGAGTTGTTTGTGAATTCTGGTCGATCAGTTTGGTCCACTCTATCAATAGGGGTTTCTACACACTCGGATACGATGAACCGACGTGGTATGTTTTAAAAAAAAGGTAAATGGAATAATTTTTCCCAGATTATATTTTGATATAAAGGAATTATTAATATTTGAAATATTAGTATATTGGATGTGTTGGTTGTTATTATAATCGAGTAAGATTATAAAAGTGAAACGGTTATGTAAATAACCAACTAAGAGTCGTATAAGTGTTACGAATGAGTTAAATCTGAAATTAAATCAGAATTAAAATTTAAACCTGAAAATTTGGAGAAGTGTTTGTAAAAGAACATGGATTAAATTTACGTGAATTTTAAAATCCGGGGAGATTTTAAATTTGTTACAAGCATTGAAATGATGTTTTGAACTAATTTCAGAATGGAAGTATGTGGAAATGATTTTGAAAGTAGTATTGTAACACCCCACCTCCGCTAGGGTCACTCACAAAGGGAATGCACTAGGTTTGGTGAAGCATTATCGAGGTACACATGCACAGAAATATTATAAGACAGAACATATATATATATATAACAGCGGAAGTAAAACAAATTTCATTACCTTATAAAATAAGGTCTAAAGCCCTTTACATCAGAATACATCAAAACCTGTCTTGCAACAATAAAGAAGCATAAAAACCTTTTCATAAATTATTCCCCAAGTAAAACAGTAAAGTAGCCATAGCCAAGAAAAGTCCGAGCCATACATGATGACCTTCAAACAGGAGAAGTCTGAACTAACAATAGCATTTCCTCCCTGTAGCCTGGGGGGAACGGAAGACAAGAGGCGAAACAAAACGGGGTCAGTCATAAAGACTGGTAAGCCCTATCTACTATTAGTATATAAACTAGTAAAGTTAACTGGCATGAGGAACTGAGATGAACATAAGTATGATGACAAGACAGATAAGCTAAACCAAAATAACAGGATGAACTACTGTACCAAGATACACGAGTGTGTCATGATAAACTACGGTGTCAAGATAAATCAAGGTATCACATTGTCAGGTTTCTATCAAGTATACTATCCCAAGGTATCTACCCTGTATAACGTCCCACGGTATCTATCATGTATATTTCCCCTGGTTCTAACATGTATATTTTCTCTGCACCCCTCGTACTAGTATCCCAACCCGCGTCATGTGTTAACTATGAATGTCCCTTGCCCAATGTCATGTAATGGTCCATGTCAACCTAATATATAGCATATGTAGGTTTTCCCAACTCGTATGTTTCTTTCCATGTATAAGTTCAGTCCTTTGTCGTAAGCCATACGGGCTTTCCCATGTAAACGTTTTATCCTTGAGGTTATTTTGGACTGCTACCCTTGATCTAGTTATGTTTCCTTACCATGAACTATCGCGCGTTCACTTAGGATTTATTCCACCTAGGACCACTAGGGATTATGCTACCTAATGAACGTTTCCGTGTCTCGGTTTGGGTTCAGCCACCTAGGGCCACTAGGGATTATGCCACCCGTCAACCGTGCCCTTTATCCCACGTATGTATCGTGAACCGTTTTCCATGTCTAGACGCGCATGTTTCTCAATGTGCCATCCGAGTTCCGTGCCAGGGCAAACCAAGAAATACGGAACTCGGTCGGGAGCTTTAAGTCGTCTGCTGATGCAGATATCAAGGTCTGTTTTTGTACCCGTGGATATGGTCCCACGTGACCCCTCCCTCAACTACTGAAAGGCAATCCAAGAAAAATCATGTATGAGAACTATACTAAGGCCCATCGATGCCCATTTCCAGATAGCCAACCTCACCCATAACTTGATAGCTAGTATATGGTCTCTTGGGAGTTCCCTGCCTTTCCGTACGTACACGATTGACTAAAGATGGTAGGTAGTCGGCGACTTGCTATCCCGGGGCAAAATCAGGTATCGTCGACTCCACGCTAATCCATCCCAGTCTTTAGGTCGCTCGCATAGCAACCAAGGCATACTCTTGGCTCTTCTACCGCAGACCTTAACCCCTGTGAGGCCGGGTTTCATGGACCACTTGCCACCTCACAGAGGGATACCAAGAGTACCCTCACGTTCCCCGAAGCTTCCGCTTCGGCACCCAGCTCGTTGGAGCTTTTATCCAAGTCAGATAACTTGCTCCTCCTCGTATACTAAGCGATGACCTACCGTACCAGGTTACTCATCTCTTTATGAACTAGTCCCATGTCCTTAGCTAAGAATTATTACTTAGTTACCCTTAACTAAGGTTTACCACTTAGCTCCTCTTTCCGTTATCCTTGTTAACTACGATTTCCAACCTAGTCCCCTGAGTTAGGGTTTTGTCAAATGGGTTAAGTGTTGTTATCCAAGTTCATGACTTAACCCGCATACGAATCATGTCAAGATCGGCTAAGTACTCAAGTTTAAGGCTTAGCCCTACAGGTTGGTTAGGTGTACCAAGAAGCCCATGACTTAACCTTATCAAGTCAAACTGGTTAAGTATTTATTTGTCTTAACCCTATCAGATTATCATGTTAGATTGATTAAGCATAGATTATCTTAATCCCATCAGATTATCGAGTCGGATTGGTTAAGTATAGGTTAACTTAACCCCCATCCACTAATCGTATACAATGGTTAAGCCTAAATTAAAAGGTCTTATGACTTAACCCTACCAGGTCCACCTATTAGATTGGTTAAGTAAAGGTTACTTAACCTCATCCAATCATCACGTATAATTGGTTAAGTATAAGTTACCTAACCCCATTAAATTATCATATTAAATTAGTTAAGTATTGGTTACTTAACCTCATTGGATTACCAAGTTTAGATTGGTTAAGTGTTTAACTTAACCCCATCGAATTACCGTGTTTAGATTAGTTAAGTATAGGTTACTTAACCCCATCTAATTACCGTGTTTAAATTAGTTAAGTCTTAATTACTTAACCTCATCTAATTACCGTGTTTAGATTAGTTAAGTCTTAATTACTTAACCCCATCTAATTACCGTGTTTAGATTAGTTAAGTCTTAATTACTTAACCTCATCTAATTACCGTGTTTAGATTAGTTAAGTATAGGTTACTTAACCCCATCTAATTACCAAGTCGGATTAGTTAAGCGTAAATTACTTAACCCCATCCCCTAATTGTCTTGCATGGTTAAGTGTCATTAAGGAACCAAGTCCGGTTTAACTTAACCTACCCATTCGTGTCATATCGGTTAAGTGTCATTAGTCAAATTT
The DNA here is from genome assembly GCA_030737875.1 of Allium sativum. NCBI lineage: Eukaryota > Viridiplantae > Streptophyta > Magnoliopsida > Asparagales > Amaryllidaceae > Allium > Allium sativum. The sequence goes on along the minus strand of CM060912.1, from coordinate 222,461,504 downwards.
ACTTAACCTTATCATGTGGAATTAATTTAATTAATGCACTCTCAACCTCTCACATTAGACCTTGTTGTGGTTACTAGTTAAGCCGGGCGGGTCCGGGTAGTTTTACACCACAACTTAGTCTAACCTCGGGTCTTAAGCGCGACATGACCAACTTCTCACATTGGGTCCTATTGTTTGTAGCCACTAGTTAAGCCGGGCGGGTCCGGGTAGATTTATGCTACAAACTCAACCCAACCTCGAGTTGGCCATTTTCATGTTTGGTCTAGTGTCTTATTACACTTACAACCCATACGTGTCAAGTTTTCAAGTCCCATGCTCATAGCCAAAGTTACATGTTGTCATGTTTATACCCATTTACCCAAATCATGTTTCACGTCATTAAAGTTTTACCCATAACGTAACCCAACGCCTTTAAACTCGCATATACATTCGCAACAACGCATAATGGATTAAAAGAAGGAACTTGGCAAAGGCATGACAAAAGGGGTGTAAGGCCACAAGTTAAACATGGTGGCAAATGAGGTATAAACGTGTTCATTAACTTGCATATTACATTATTAGGCCTCAAAAACATGCACAACCTCAAACTTAGCACATAGGTGAATCATGGTGATAAATGACATAGAAAGATGGCTAGAAGTTCGCATATGGCATCACATGTAAGCTATCATAAGGGATATGATAGTTCTCATGTTGCCAAAATGCAACATTCAACATAAAGTTTATATCTTTAAGCCCACAAGGCCAAGATAATGACTTTTTAGTCATGATAGGATACATAACATGATAGCATTCAACATACTTAATGTTCAAACCCAACTTACAACATGTCACATTAAGTTTAAAGTTAATATCTAAGAGTAGGAAGAGGGCTTACAATGCTATGAAGGCACAAATCAACATATAAAACAAAGATTGAGACGAAGCCATTCATGCTATCACCCAAAAACCCCAAAAGAACAAGCTCCAAATGAAACCCTTGAGCAAATATCAATAAAAATCCTTGCTTTGAAGAAGAAAGGTTTCAACTTTGGCTTTGAATGAAGCTTATGAGCTCTCATGCAAGATCCTTGCTTTTTGGTCAAGAAAAGGTTGCAACTTTGGCTAGAATGCAACTTATGAACTCTCATACAAACATGAAATCACTCAAATGATCATAGAATCTCTCATGAATGAAGAAAAGAGGCTCCTTTACTTTGAAACTAGCTTAGAACACTTAAGCTATCATGAAGAAGAAGATGGAGGCCATGGGTTGAAGTGGAGGCCATGATGAGGAATCATTTTGGCATAGTTTAGTTGTAGGATCAATTTATGAGGGTTTTAGGAGAGGGTTAGGGGTCTTTTTATAGAAGACTAGGATAGTTTTAGCCATAGGATAAACCCTATAACCAATCCTAGCCTTTAAAGCATGTCTTGGGGAAGAAGTAAAGTCTAAAAAATGGAGTGGTGTCTTAACCAGGCCTAAAAATGGAGTGGTGTCTTAATTGGGCTGAATTTCAAATCTGTTTTCGGATTTGAATTTTCGTGAAACTTTGCGAGGCCATATCTCGGTCATACGAACTCCGATTTACGAAATTTCGGACTCTATTTCGCGTATTTTTCCGAGACGAACGCAATGGCGCAACCCGTTTATCCTGATTCAGGTTTTATAATTAAATTCTGCCTTGATTCTTGTCTTAACACGTTGTTAAAATTCGGGTTGTTACATTCTCCCCTCCTTTAAGGATTTCGTCCTCGAAATCTCCAAGTTAGGAAGAACGTATCCTACCATCCATCATCCATCTACTCAAAACATCATCCACAGGCAACCATTATCCTTAGACGATTTCTAATGCCATATGAACACATGCAGAAAGTGTGTGTATATGTTCCTTAGCTAATGCTAATGATCAGGCCTGAATGATCTTTCTAATGCAAAGTATGTTTAGTGCCATGAATCCAACATGTATGCAAATAATCCTAGTCGTATAAGTACTACATGCGTGCACAAACATTCATTCATATGCAACATCCGCATGACAACACATTCAATTTCATCCATAAACAAGTATAAATACTCGTGCATATGCAATATGAAATATGAGTGCGTCGATCTAGTATCTAATGTATATTCGCGCATCCACGAGCAACAACTTGCAACATATCAAACATAACATGTTTCAAGCACATGTTTACATCCATAGGATTCTACCTAAGGTTCCCAAGATAAGATCGAGGAGATAAACAAGACAAACTCCTTACAGGGTTTGCAACAGAAACAGGACCGAGAGGATATCCACCAAGCGATAGCATGCAAGCAAGCTCTACAGGAGAACCAGGGATCAACCATATACTCTTAAAAAGAGATATGATGCGCGCGCCTAAGCCGCATTTCCTTGAGCTTAATTCCATTGTGCCTTGACCATCTTTGACTTCATGATTTTCGTAGCTCCTTGATTCCCATTTCCAAGATATGAGTTGGAACTCATTTCACTGTCGCCTCTCGTTCCACTTTCGCTTATTCTTTCCCTAGCATACTTGGCTCAAATATATCCGCATACTCATGCAAGCTCTCCAAAATTCACTAGTGAATTTTGGATCTCGTTTACCGATGCCAATCCCTGTTGCCAAGTGTACCTACTAGGGTGATATCGACAACTCATGCACTAGCGAAATGAACCATTCGCCTTAGTGGCGAACTCTACTCGAGCAGATTACCAACGAATGCATCATGAGATTCTAGGTAACTAACCATGACAGAACCCAAAAGGTTACACAGGACTTTGAGGGTATTACCAAGGCAAGTCAAGAGTCTAACTACCCTCTTTCCAAAACCGAGAATGGCACCCCTTATTGGGTGACCACTTTATCCCTAGAACCCATCCTTGGCTCCAAAAACATGGGCACTCTCAAATCCAAACAAGTCATGAATAAATGGACCGATCCTCTAACAAGATTTGGGACAAAAATGGGATCCTCTTCTATGCTAGTACTAAGGTGCAGAGACTCACTATCCAAGCAGACTTAAATGATGCGATGATCAAAACAAAGTCTGGACGGGATGATAGAAAAGGAAGGCTGAACCTCTAACAGAAACGGTACCATTTCTTTTAGGTACCCTAGAAATGGGAGCGTACGATTGCTCTCTCCGATGATCTTGTCCTTGTCCTCCTTGATGGACTAAGCCATACCAACAGTTGCTTATCCTTAAGCTCGTGTCCTTAATCCTTACTTTTATTATCCTTCCTTATACCACGGCAACAGGTCTCTCAAGAACCACCTCCATCGTACGGGAAACACCTACGTGGCTAAACAAAGATTAGTCACAGTCAGAACTACTGTGACCACAGAAGGAGGAAAGAAAGAAAAGGAGATTCAATCAAGGAATCAAAGGATAATGCTAATGGCCTTTGGGGAATAGCCTTTTAAAACAAACTTTTCTTGAAAAATGCTTCTTTGTAAACGGTTTTTCAAATAGTTTTCAGAAGGTTTTAAAAACTTTTGCCCAGTCTGGTAACCTTCTGCTCTGATACCAAATGTAACACCCCCACCTCCGCTAGGGTCACTCACAAAGGGAATGCACTAGGTTTGGTGAAGCATTATCGAGGTACACATGCACAGAAATATTACAAGACAGAACATATATATATAACAACGGAAATAAAACAAATTTCATTACCTTATAAAATAAGGTCTAAAGCCTTTTACATCAGAATACATCAAAACCTGTCTTGCAACAATAAAGAAGCATAAAAACCTTTTCATAAATTATTCCCCAAGTAAAACAGTAAAGTAGCCATAGCCAAGAAAAGTCCGAGCCATACATGATGACCTTCAAACAGGAGAAGTCCGAACTAACAATAGCATTTCCTCCCAATAACCTGGGGGGAACGGAAGACAAGAGGCGAAACAAAACGGGGTCAGTCATAAAGACTGGTAAGCCCTATCTACTATTAGTATATAAACTAGTAAAGTTAACTGGCATGAGGAACTGAGATGAACATAAGTATGATGACAAGACAGATAAGCTAAACCAAAATAACAGGATGAACTACTGTACCAAGATACACGAGTGTGTCATGATAAACTACGGTGTCAAGATAAATCAAGGTATCACATTGTCAGGTTTCTATCAAGTATACTATCCCAAGGTATCTACCCTGTATAACGTCCCACGGTATCTATCATGTATATTTCCCCTGGTTCTAACATGTACATTTTCTCTGCACCCCTCGTACTAGTATCCCAACCCGCGTCATGTGTTAACTATGAATGTCCCTTGCCCAATGTCATGTAATGGTCCATGTCAACCTAATATATAGCATATGTAGGTTTTCCCAACTCGTATGTTTCTTTCCATGTATAAGTTCAGTCCTTTGTCATAGGCCATACAGGCTTTCCCATGTAATCGTTTTATCCTTGAGGTTATTTTGGACTGCTACCCTTGATCTAGTTATGTTTCCTTACCATGAACTATCGCGCGTTCACTTAGGATTTATGCCACCTAGGAACACTAGGGATTATGCTACCTAATGAATGTTTCCGTGTCTCGGTTTGGGTTCAGCCACCTAGGGCCACTAGGGATTATGCCACCCGTCAACCGCGCCCTTTATCCCACGTATGTATCGTGAACCGTTTTCCATGTCTAGACGCACATGTTTCTCAATGTGCCATCCGAGTTCCATGCCAGGGCAAACCAAGAAATACGGAACTTGGTCGGGAGCTTTAAGTCGTCTGCTGATGCAGATATCAAGGTCTGTTTTTGTACCCGTGGCTATGGTCCCACGTGACCCCTCCCTCAACTACTGAAAGGCAATCCAAGAAAAATCATGTATGAGAACTACACTAAGGCCCATCGATGCCCATTTCCAGATAACCAACCTCACCCATAACTTGATAGCTAGTATATGGTCTCTTGGGAGTTCCCTGCCTTTCCGTACGTACACGATTGACTAAAGATGGTAGGTAGTCGGCGACTTGCTATCCCGGGGCAAAATCAGGTATCGTCGACTCCACGCTAATCCATCCCAGTCTTTAGGTCGCTCGCATAGCAACCAAGGCATACTCTTGGCTCTTCTACCGCAGACCTTAACCCCTGTGAGGCCGGGTTTCATGGACCACTTGCCACCTCACAGAGGGATACCAAGAGTACCTTCACGTTCCCCGAAGCTTCCGCTTCGGCACCCAGTTCGTTGGAGCTTTTATCCAAGTCAGATAACTTGCTCCTCCTCGTAAACTAAGCGATGACCTATCGTACCAGGTTACTCATCTCTTTATGAACTAGTCCCATGTCCTTAGCTAAGAATTATTACTTAGTTACCCTTAACTAAGGTTTACCACTTAGCTCCTCTTTCCGTTATCCTTGTTAACTACGATTTCCAACCTCGTCCCCTGAGCTAGGGTTTTGTCAAATGGGTTAAGTATTGTTATCCAAGTTCATGACTTAACCCGCCTACGAATCATGTCAAGATCGACTAAGTACTCAAGTTCAAGGCTTAGCCCTACAGGTTGGTTAGGTGTACCAAGAAGCCCATGACTTAACCTTATCAAGTCAAACTGGTTAAGTATTTATTTGTCTTAACCCTATCAGATTATCATGTTAGATTGATTAAGCATAGATTATCTTAATCCCATCAGATTATCGAGTCGGATTGGTTAAGTATAGGTTAACTTAACCCCCATCCACTAATCGTATACAATGGTTAAGCCTAAATTAAAAGGTCTTGTGACTTAACCCTACCAGGTCCACCTATTAGATTGGTTAAGTAAAGGTTACTTAACCTCATCCAATCATCACGTATAATTGGTTAAGTATAAGTTACCTAACCCCATTAAATTATCATATTAAATTAGTTAAGTATTGGTTACTTAACCTCATTGGATTACCAAGTTTAGATTGGTTAAGTGTTTAACTTAACCCCATCGAATTACCGTGTTTAGATTAGTTAAGTATAGGTTACTTAACCCCATCTAATTACCGTGTTTAGATTAGTTAAGTCTTAATTACTTAACCTCATCTAATTACCGTGTTTATATTAGTTAAGTCTTAATTACTTAACCCCATCTAATTACCGTGTTTAGATTAGTTAAGTCTTAATTACTTAACCTCATCTAATTACCGTGTTTAGATTAGTTAAGTATAGGTTACTTAACCCCATCTAATTACCAAGTCGGATTAGTTAAGCGTAAATTACTTAACCTCATCCCCTAATTGTCTTGCATGGTTAAGTGTCATTAAGGAACCAAGTCCGGTTTAACTTAACCTACCCATTCGTGTCATATCGGTTAAGTGTCATTAGTCAAATTTACTTAACCTTATCATGTGGCATTAATTTAATTAATGCACTCTCAACCTCTCACATTAGACCTTGTTGTGGTTACTAGTTAAGCCGGGCGGGTCCGGGTAGTTTTACACCACAACTTAGTCTAACCTCGGGTCTTAAGCGCGACATGACCAACTTCTCACATTGAGTCCTATTGTTTGTAGCCACTAGTTAAGCCGGGCGGGTCCGGGTAGATTTATGCTACAAACTCAACCCAACCTCGAGTTGGCCATTTTCATGTTTGGTCTAGTGTCTTATTACACTTACAACCCATACGTGTCAAATTTTCAAGTCCCATGCTCATAGCCAAAGTTACATGTTGTCATGTTTATACCTATTTACCCAAATCATGTTTCACGTCATTAAAGTTTTACCCATAACGTAACCCAACGCCTTTAAACTCGCATATACATTCGCAACAATGCATAATGGATTAAAAGAAGGAACTTGGCAAAGGCATGACAAAAGGGGTATAAGGGCACAAGTTAAACATGGTGGCAAATGAGGTATAAACGTGTTCATTAACTTGCATATTACATTATTAGGCCTCAAAAACATGCACAACCTCAAACTTAGCACATAGGTGAATCATGGTGATAAATGACATAGAAAGATGGCTAGAAGTTCGCATATGGCATCACATGTAAGCTATCATAAGGGATATGATAGTTCTCATGTTGCCAAAATGCAACATTCAACATAAAGTTTATATCTTTAAGCCCACAAGATCAAGATAATGACTTTTTAGTCATGATAGGATACATAACATGATAGCATGCAACATACTTAATGTTCAAACCCAACTTACAACATATCACATTAAGTTTAAAGTTAATATCTAAGAGTAGGAAGAGGGCTTACAATGCTATGAAGGCACAAATCAACATATAAAACAAAGATTGAGACGAAGCCATTCATGCTATCACCCAAAAACCCCGAAAGAACAAGCTCCAAATGAAACCCTTGAGCAAATATCAATAAAAAATCCTTGCTTTGAAGAAAAAAGGTTTCAACTTTGGCTTTGAATGAAGCTTATGAGCTCTCATGCAAGATCCTTGCTTTTTGGTCAAGAAAAGGTTGCAACTTTGGCTAGAATGCAACTTATGAACTCTCATACAAACATGAAATCACTCAAATGATCATAGAATCTCTCATGAATGAAGAAAAGAGGCTCCTTTACTTTGAAACTAGCTTAGAACACTTAAGCTTTCATGAAGAAGAAGATGGAGGCCATGGGTTGAAGTGGAGGCCATGATGAGGAATCATTTTGGCATAGTTTAGTTGTAGGATCAATTTATGAGGGTTTTAGGAGAGGGTTAGGGGTCTTTTTATAGAAGACTAGGATAGTTTTAGCCATAGGATAAACCCTAGAACCAATCCTAGCCTTTAAAGCATGTCTTGGGGAAGAAGTCAAGTCTAAAAAATGGAGTGGTGTCTTAACCAGGCCTAAAAATGGAGTGGTGTCTTAATTGGGCTGAATTTCAAATCTGTTTTCGGATTTGAATTTTCGTAAAACTTTGCGAGGCCATATCTCGGTCATACGAACTCCGATTTATGAAATTTCGGACTCTATTTCGCGTATTTTTCCGAGACGAACGCAATGGCGCAACCCGTTTATCCTGATTCAGGTTTTATAATTAAATTCTGCCTTGATTCTTGTCTTAACACGTTGTTAAAATTCGGGTTGTTACAAGTATAGTATTAAACTCACTTGATCGCTGGAAAGTAGATCCCAATGATGACAGCTGCATCACCGGTGTTCATTTTCGAGTTGTAAGTGACGGATTACTACCAAAGATTTTGTTTTGAAATTGTTTTGCAAAAAAAAGTTATACAGAAATTAAAAGGTTTTGAATTGTGATTTATGATTTCAAATTGATTAAAATAAAGCCAGTTAAGTGGTAACTGAAATTGAATTAGAACGATATCGAGACAAATTGAATTTGTGAGATTAGAATTTAAAGTGTAATTTGATAATCAAGTTAAGAGTTTGAAATCGAGAATGAAACTCGAGTTTGAAATGATATTTTGTTTGAATATAAGCGAATGGTTGTGTTCGAGATAAAAGTGACTGGAGTTTGATTGGGATGACATTGGTATATGATGAATTAGCAGCAGATGTAAAGGATATAATGATATGCTCGACAAAAAGGTACAAGTTTATATTTGGTATAAGCATGAGATTTTGATGAGCCTGATTGGCAAGCCGCTTGGCTGTTTGATTTTCTTTTGGGTTGGAGAAGGCCTAGAGAGGTGAGTTGTGGTTGTACCGATTGAGCCGTACAAAGGAGGTGCTGGCGAATTTTTTTCAAAAAGTTAAGGCGTTAGAAAATTTTCAGGATTTTTGAAAATTTTCGTTGATAAGAATTAATTAATAATTTTATTAAAATTAATTGGTTTAGTGAAACTCAAGTTAAGAAGTGAACAAAGAAGTTCTAACCAGTTGATAGGTTTATTTTCTACCTTAGAAATTTCGAGGACGAAATTATTTTAAGTGGGGAAGAATGTAACGACCCGCATTTTTCAGCGATATAATAATTAATTTATTTAATCACATAAATAGTGATTTAGAATTCAAATGGTCGATTAATTTATTTATATTGAATATTTAATTAAAATAATAATTAAATAATATATTTAATTCAAAAATACTCAAAATTGGCGGAATTCACAATATAATGTGAACTGGACAATTTATAATATATAATTCGGTTTAGAGTTGAAATATATTAACGAATATATTATATAAACGAAGTTTGAACGTATAATTATATTATAATTAAAATCGAGCTCGAAATGGCGTTGCAGTTCGTTATTTGGCGATTCGAACTTCAATTGAACATACAGAAGCCGTTTTAAATCGGATTTCTGTGAAACAAGAAAAGTTAGGAGCTGGTGAAGTATATTTTTCTAGTGGAAGAGAAAAATCGAGATTTAGTCATGTAGATTTTGATTTATGTCCAAATCAAATTTTAGAAAAGTCGTTGTGGAATTCCTTTATAATTTATATCGATTTATTTATATTATAAAAGGAATTTAAATATAAATCGAATATCGATATAACTGAGAACTTTGAAATATCGAGTTATAAATCCCAGTGGAGCTGTATGGTATTCCGTTGTGAATATATACAATAATATTAATTTATTAATATTTTATTTAATTATTTTTAAATATATTTATATATTTAAAAGGGGTTATTCAGAGCTTTTAAAAATAGCCATTTTTGCAAACGACCTCAGAATTCGACGATACTAATTTTGTTAGATCCGCAATGTTAAATTATTGTTAAATTTCAATTTCCGGGATTTTTGAAGTCGGTATGTGGCCGTACTGATTTTTAAAGTGAAAAACAATCGATATTTCAATGGTTAAAAATACGCTGTGTGAGCAAACAGAGTCGGAATTCGACAAAACCAGTTTCGTTGGGTCCGTAATGTCAAACTCTAGTGGCATGTCCATTTTCGTGATTTTTGGATGTTGTATGTGGTCGCAGGAATTTTTAAGGACCAAAGAGGAATATAAAAATCAAGAAAATAAAATAAATAACAAAGAAAATAAATATCCTAATTTATGGGTGACCCTAAAACAGTCCACGTTACTTTCTTCTCAGCGACGAGCGTTACCAACCACCAATGCAGCATATAAGATCAGCCGCTACCAATTTTGCTTCCAACGTGAGAAAGAAAAATCAATAGCAAATGAAATTATACACTATAAATAACAAAATATATATCTCTGTGATCGTTGCAAGAAGCACTTCAATCTAATGTAGTTGCAGTGGTGTTCGATTGCTATTTTGGGTTGTGGATTTTCTACAGAAAAGCTAAGGTTGACATCGGTGGGAGTTTGAGGTGTCGAGGGGAGGAACGGATGGTGGATTCAAGTTTGTGGTTGGATTTGGCATCTGCGGTGAGGATTTGGGGTTGGTTAGCGATAAAAGGTGTCACGGGTTCCACTGTAGGGAACTGGAACATGGTGAAAACCGCGGCGGTTGAGGGAGGTGCGAGCTTGAGCTCGAGGTGATGGGAGGACGTGGCTTTCGACGAGAAGAAGTTCGGTGTTAATGGATTTTGATCGTCGAGTATTGAAGGAGCGGTGTTGGTGGGATTCACGAAGTGGAGGAGCAGAAGCCGCGTAGGAGGATTAGGGAAGATGAGTAGATACAGGCGGGTTTATTCATTTTGAAGTGGGCCGAGGTTTTATGGGTAAAGCCCAATTACTAATTAAAATAAAACCATATATATATTGTTTTATTTTCATGTTATCTTGGAAAATTCATAACTTTGTCATACCTTATCGAAATTGGACGAAACAGGATCTGTTAGGATCGTATGGACAGACACTACCCAACGGAACTGACGGGGAGCGAATCAAAGCTCGTTACAATTTATTGCAAAATAAATTGTCTGTCTGAATCAAGCGATGGTTATTGTTATTAACGATGATCGTCCAATGTGAGTAAAACTCACCAACTCTGAAAAGTTATATTTTAATAATGTATCCTTAGAACTGATAAATGATGATTGATTGTTGTGTGTTAACTGTTTGGTTGAATTGTTTGTGTATTGATTGAAATCATAGATAACGATATATATATATATATAAATCGTTAATCGAATATTGATTCTGTTTAACAGAATATTTTATATTCATGCTTGTTTAACATCTGGATGCAGAGAAACAGGTTAGAGGGACCCAACTGAGTTCCTCAATATTTATAATATTGTTCATATATTGTAACATATGATGTGATATATAATATGTTGTCGATTATGTGTGTTTGGACGATATTGGTCAACACGATTTGATATGTTAAATACCCTAACATACCGGAATGTTGAAAAGGGAATTTTCAAAGTGAATATTGAAAATAAATTATTTATAAAATCGAAGGATTTTATAAAGGAGGAAATATTTATAAAATCAAAGAAGATTTTATAAAAGGGATTTATTTTAAAAATCCAAAGCTTTTAAATAAGGAATTAATTTATAAAATCAAAAGATTTTATAAAAGGGAAATGTTTATAAAATCATAAGATTTTATAAAAGAGAATATTTATAAATGGAATTATAAATAAAGGGAATTCTTTATAAATGAAATATTTATTAAAGGAAATATTTATAAAATCATAAGATATTATAAAGGAGATATTTATTTGTTAAATAAATAGGAGATATTAAACGAGTTATTTATTTAGTAAATAAATAGGATATCATAAACGAATTGTGTATTTAGAAAATAAGTAAAGATATAGAAGGAAATATTTGTGAAAACAAATATACAAGGACATATTTGTGAAACAGAAATAGAAAGAGAAATATTGGTAAAACCTTTACAAATGAAATCGAAAAGGAGATATTTGTAAAACACTTATAAATAGAAAGATAAAGGAAATATTTATTTGTTAAATAAATAGATTATAAAATAGATATTTATGTGTTAAATAAATAGAATAGAATTAAAGGAATATTTATTTAGAAAATTAATAGAATAAAAGAATATTTATTGCGAAAAATAAAAAGAGTTAAAGGAGTTAATCGAATATAGTTTATTCGAATAGAGTTAAAGGAGTTAATCGAATATAGTTTATTCGAATAAAGTTAAAGGAGTTAATTGAATATAGTTTATTCGAATAGAGTTAAAGGATTTAATCGAATATAGTTTATTCCAATAGAGTTAAAGGAGTTAATCGATGTTGGTTAAATCGAAAGGAGTTATCGATTGTAGTTTAATCGAAAGGAGATTATCAATATAGCGTATTCGAAAGAAAGAGATCGAATATAAGTTATTCGATGTGAGTTGATCGAATATAAGTTATCCGAAGTGAGTTAATCGAATATAAGTTATTCGAAGAAGGTTATCGAATATAAGTTATTCGAAGAGAGATAATCGAATATAGGTTATCCGAAGAAGAGTTAATCAAATAGAGATTTCTCGAAAGAGAGTTATACATCGAATTCGATTATATCGAATTCGGGAAAGTACTTATGCCCCGGTTTTTAAATCAAGAGAATTGAATTAGTGTTTGTTTAATTATTCGAATTAAGTAATAAATGAAATTTATAATTTTAAGTTAGATAATTCGAAAGTAGGGATTATAAAGTTATCGTTATAACAAATGTTTTTTATAAAAGAAGTGGATTCGTAAATTGAATCCGAGAGAGACGTAAAGAAGTTTGTAAAAGGTTTAAAAGATAAACTTTGACCATTTCGAAGTTAAAACGTTGTTCACTTAAGGTCTGAGAGGTAATTATACCCCAACTTGATTGGCTTCCTTCTTAACTAAGAAATGGTAAGGTTTGATCGTGAAGGAGTTTTGGAAATGTTTTCCAAATAAGAATCAGAATTATTTTCTGATAATAGAAAATAAGAATTTAGAACTTATGGAAACAGGAGCTAAGTAAATTAATGAACAAAAGAGATAAATGTTAAATGATGATTGCCGATATAATATCCACTTGGAAATACTGTCGTTGTTTGCATACGTGTTTTTCTTTGATAGTTGAATCACGAACTATCAAAGTTTTGACCATTTTTAACGTTGTTAATATGGAGAGACCGATTGGATTATTATCCGAAGAACCACTCTGTATTGGCATAAGTGTTGCGAATCATATATGCCAAAGATAATTGAAGATTGAGTAAAGTGCAAGGGCTGTTGTATAATTCTTAGATAACAATTGCCTAAGATGGATGTACTAAATAGTGCCTTCGGTTTGTCCAGTCCCAGGACAACTTGTATGGACGAAGGTCTGACAGAGTATATCTGATAGATTGCATAAGTTGATCTCTTCAAACGTATTCACGTTTGGTGGCGGAGGAATTCGTTTCTCTTAGTTGTATACACATGTTATTTTTGGATAAATCAATTTGTGATTTTAAAGGGTATGACGATGTGACATTCTAAGTGAATGAAGATGTGGCATGTAAAAGATAAGAGTAGCTTCTAGCCTCACAACCGGGAAATGACAAAAGTCGGGCAGGCAGCATGGCTATGTAGATCGCACCTATTAGGGTGTATAATCACCTGAACTAGAGTTTCATTTACTTCTAAAAATCTATGGTCGATGTTGTTCCTTATCGGGAAACGATTGTTGATCCCAACCGTTGGTGATATACATTCGATATACTCAAGCGAAATGAGTGGTCGGTCATATGTGGTCGGGTTGCAAGATGTTCTTGTTGAACCCAGTGTATTCCTCTCTAGAGGTACACTAGCGAAAGGTGGTTTCATACCTTGTCATAGTTGGAAATCCATTACCCAATACGTGCTTGCGGTTTTGATTGTATACTATATATGTAGAACGTGAGATGAAAGCGTTTCTGCTAGATGATTATTATATTGTGCTTGATGGACATTATTACAATATCAAAAGGTTTTTTATATAAAGATATTTTGGATTCTCATAAGGGAAAAACCCGTTCCGTTATACGGCGTGGTCTTATGAGATATCGTTTAATGGCTCAAACTGTTTAAACTATTTTACTCATACCAATCCCATGACTGACCTAGAGTTTATTTTGTTTTGTTTTCCCTAAACTCTTAGGTGCCCAATTTTATACGGGCAGTCAAGTAGTCAGGATTTTACAGATATACTTGGAGAGCTTGGAGCAGGAGGCTTCAGGATTATATAGCTATAGTTATTTCCGCTATGTTGTAAGTGTTGTACCCTGATAATGCTACTGTAAACATATACTGATTTTATTTCAAGGATATGTTATCTATTATATGTTGTTCGTTCCGCTGTGAGATTCGTGTTACTCTGATGTTGTATGTTCTTCTTCTTCTATTCTAATTTTCTATCTTATTTATTCTCACCCTCTAATTTTTTTCATTGACTACCAGTATTTTTCGATGTTTGGTTAGTCGTCATTGAGTTTATGTCGATAACCAAAGCCGACAAAAACTAGGTCGTTACAGTTGTGGTCACCCAACTGGATCGAGTTGGGTGCATCCTCCCACGTCTTCAGTTCGTGATGAGCATCTGGGTCGGGTCATGGTCTTCAAGTGCTGGCTTGTCTCAGCTCACGATCCTCAAGGCGATTGACTCATGGATGCTCCGCTCGTGGTGATCAAACTCGAAGAGGTGAGGAACATCTAGAGACTCATTGTGTATGGTGCTCCACGGCTCATGGTACATGGGCTCGATCCGGTCGGCTCGTGGGGAAGGACTCACGATCGGGTCGGTTCGGGTAGGGGCGATCCGATCCGGTCGGGGTCAAATTCCTGCAACTCTTCCTGCGACTGTTTTATGCCATACGATGGCATTTTCGACTATTCTAACTATACTAATTAATCACAAAGCATACCACACAGTCATATCAACATATAGAATTAACCACAAACACCAAAACAACAATTTGATATTTCAAAATGGATCAAACCTACCCAAAACCCATATTTTCCCCTTAAGCATGTTTAAGCAAATCTAATGATAGGATTAGCAAAACTTAACCAAATCAACCCAAATTTCCAATAGAGGTCTAAAACAGTGGTTAAGAATTTCTGAATATTTTTCCAGAATTTATTAATACATAATTACCCCCTAATTAACCATAATTAGTGTAAAAACAATGCTAATTACTCACCTTTGCCACAATTAAAACTTTCAAAACTGAAACTCCTTTGATTTGGGCGAATACCAATGTCTAACAGCAGCTCCAACCTTGCTTTGGTGCTATTTCTCCTTAATTTGGTGTAGATTAGGCTAATCCTTGATTAAACGTTGATTAGAAATGATTCTAGAAAGTGGAGGCCATTGCTAGGGTTTCTAAGAGGTAAATGGCGGCTAGAAAACTGAAATAGAATGAAAACCTAACTTATTTCAGCCTCCCCATAACCCTAATCCCGAAATGGGTTATGGGCTCATTCACTAATCACCTCATTTGGCCCGGTTAAGCAGTTTTTCACCTTCTAAACCTTATTTCAGCCATATCTCCCAAACGGTAAGTCTGTTTTTCACGTACGACCACTCTACGGAAAGTAAACCATCATCCGGATCTAATGGAAGTGGTTTCAGGTCAAAACTCCTTACCAATCAAAAGTTACGACAAAAAAAGATCAGCTAGGGGCAAAACGGTCATTTAAAAATCGGCAAAAATCATGAATATGGGAAATGACCCCAATAGTCGTCTCCCAAAGTTACATGACCATACGACTTCGTATGTGAAAGAAATAAATATTCTACGATCCTTTGATGCGTAGAATGCGGGTCGTTACATTCTCCCCCTAAGAAATTTCGCCCCCGAAATTCCCTAACTAAGAAACAAGCAAAGGATCTCGCATGCTACCAACCATTCACAACAATCAAACATACAAAAACAACAGACAAGTCTATCCTAGCATGCAAAAAACTAAATTGCAATTAAAATCTTACCAGGCAAAGAGTTCTAGATACGTCTTCCTAATGCTCTCCTCTGTCTCCCAAGTACAGCCATTCTCATTCTCGCCCCCACTGAACTTTGACTAGATTCATCGCTTTCCTTCGAAGTTGCTTCGTATCGTGCTTGACAATACTAATTGGCTTGCAGTTCCCAACCGCTTCGGGTTCTACTTCGATATCATCCAATTGATCAGGTGAAATAGTCATATCGGGTCCGTGCACGAATTTCCTTAACTGGGAAACATGAAATACGTTATGAACTCCTGCCATCTTCTCTGGTAATTCAACTTCATATGCCAAATTCCCAACTTGCTCGAGAACTGGGAATGGACCAACAAATCTTGGTGTTAACTTGCCTCTCCTACCAAATGGTATCACGCTCTTTAATGGAGAAATCTTGACAAACACCAAGTCGCCAATGGAGAATTTTAAATCTCTTCTCCTCTTATCAGCATAACTCTTCTGCCTATCTTGGGCAACCTTCATTCGTTGTCGGATAACCTTGATCTTATCTGAGGTTTCTCTTATCACATCTGGCCCAAGCACAAACTTCTCACCAGTTTTTAACCAACATGACGGTGAGTTGCACAGTCTTCCGTACAGAGCTTCAAATGGAGCTACTCCAATACTAGACTGATAACTATTATCATATGCGAATCCAACTAGATTCAAATGGTCATCCCATGATCCAGCAAAATCAAATATACAAGCTCTCAAGAGAACTTCTAATACTCGATTCACCCTCTCTGTTTGACCATCGGTTCGAGGATGATACGTAGTACTGAGATGTAATCCTGATCCTAAAGCCTCTTGTAAGCTCTTCCAAAACCCACTAGTAAATAATGGATCTCGGTCACTCACAATGCTTTTGGCTACTCCATGAAATCTCACTACCCACTTCATATACAGTTTTACTAATTTAGCTGTCGTTCTATTCGATTTGACAGGTGTAAACTTTACACTCTTGGTTAATCGATCCACAATCACCTAAATACTATCACGCCCCGATCTAATCCTCGGTAGACCATCTATGAAATCCATCGAGACTTATTCCCAATTCCAATCGGGAATTTTCAACGGTTGTAACAAACCACTAGGCTTCCTTTACTCAGCTTTAACTAACTAGCAATTTATACTCTTGGAGATAAACTTCCCAATGTCTCTCTTCATCCCTTTCTAGTAGTAGGTTTGATTCATGTCTCGATACATTTTGTTACCACTGGGGGTGCATAGTCAGTTTTGAGTGATGACGTTCTCTAAGAACTTCATCTCTCAATCCATTGACATTGGGTACAACTAGTCTATCATTCTTTCGAAACCATCTTCCTCGGTCAAGTCCATACTTGTTCATCTTCTCACTGTCGATGCCCATCTCTACCTTGGAGATGATTTCCAATAGATTAGGATCGTCCCTCTGACTGGAACCAATCCTCTCAATCAAAGTCGGTTTGATCGACAAACTTGTTAACATTTCTTGATCCAATCCATACTTAGGTCTGAAATCATATCCCATGATATACTCCAGTTACTTTCATTCAAGAAACATAGCACCTAAACTGACATGTCTCCTACTCAATGCATCAGTACAGCACCTAGTCTGGTACCACATGCATCTGTGTGTACCGTTATCTCTTCGTTCTCTATTACCAGAACCCTACAGGTGATAGTCTACTCAAGGGAATAAAACAGGAACAAACATAGCAACCATAACATCCATCAAACATGTCCTATCTATCACCTGCTAAAGCCATACACACGTCGATACCTACTTGACTAGTCCAACCAATCCAAAGGCTAACGGAAGCCCCGCCTCCACACATAGGTCGATGCCTACTCGACTGGTCTAACCAGTCCCAATGCTAATGGAGGCCCTGCCTCCATACGGACTGCCGTACGTCCAACGTACGTTTATCCTCCAAGGATAACTAGATCACGTCCAACGGATCCAAGGTAACGGGCGTCCCCGGATACCCCTGCTTCTAGTCCGCCTAAAACACTCGAGTACCACCCAAGTCTATCCATTATCTTGATGCCCTCTCGATTCCAACTCGAGCCAATCCATTTCCTTGCAGCCTTCTCGAGTCTAACTCGAGTCAATCTATTACCCTTTAACTCAGACCCAGTCCTGAGTATCCATTACCGACAAACTCTAATCCAGTGTAACACCCCACCTCCGCTAGGGTCACTCACAAAGGGAATGCACTAGTTTTGGAGGAGCATTATCGAGGTAAACAATCACAGAAATATTACAAGACAGAACATAAATAAAACAGCGGAAGAATCAAAAGCTAAATTTCATTACTTTCAAAGAGAGTCAAAACCTTTTACATCAAAGTACCAACTATCATTTTCCATTACAACAAGTTCTGCCTTGAATAAATAAAGAAGCATAAAACTTAAAACAACAAAAGTAGCTTAATTCCCCAAAGGTAGCAGAAATGCAGCCATAGCATAGCTCAAGATCAAACCATACATGAGCTGAACCGGAAGCAAGCGAAATCCAAGCTAAGTGCTAGAGTTTCCTCCCTGAAAACCTGGGAGGGAAACAAAAGAAAACGAGGCGAAAGAAAACGGGTCAGTCATAAAGACTGGTAAGTCCTAGTGACTTTCAACATAAAAACAAGTAAAGGTGACATGACATGTATAAACTGAAAGTAAACATAAGGATGATGACAAGATGAGCAAGATAGACTAAGATAGCATGATAATTAAAGTATAAATCAATTATAGCATCGCATGCTCAAGACTCGCTGCACCAACTGTACTAGTATCCCAATCCATGTCTAATATTAACCATGAAATGCCCCCTTGGCTCAATGTGATGAATGACCCATTACTAGGTCCAACGGAACGATTCACTAATCGATCGGCTCCCTACAAGTTCTAGCTCATCATGTGTCTGTGTTATACGACCCTATCACGAATATAGTCACCTGTGCTAGGTCCACCATAGGGTGTATCAAGCCCTATGGTGCCAACCACTAACACGAATCAAGCATGCACAGGTAAACCTAATGATGCCCAATGCCTGATTTTTCAACTCCGGACTACGTGCACGACCATAGTTGTAACACCCAGTATTTCTGTTAACACTAAAGTTACTAATTTAATAATAAATGTGTAAAGGGGAGATGTATCTAATGTGCATACAAATTTAATAATAAATGTGTAAAGGGGAGATGTGTCTAATGTGCATACTAATTTAATAATAAATGTGTAAAGGGGAGATGTATCTAATGTGCATACAAATTTAATAATAAATGTGTAAAGGAGAGATGTATCTAATGTGCACACAAATTTAATAATAAATGTGTAAATGGAGGATGTATCTAATGTGCATACAAATTTAATAATAAATGTTAATAATGTATGTTAAGAAAGTAATTGTGAACATAATTGGCTTCTCTTTAGAATGGATGGCTTTGATTAACCTTGGCTTCATCGACGGCTCAAATTAACTTGCAATCCTATATAAACAGCCTCCTAGTCTCCTTCTCTTTGCACCATTCTTCTCTAACCTTATGCTGCACAAATTCTTGATGGACATGGCTTCTTCTTCTTCCTCTAAATCTAAATAAATAGATTAAAATAAAATATAAATCAAGACGAGGATATCCTGCTCAAGTCTTTCAAGAGAAGATTCAAAACAAGTTAGGATTCAAGTAAATATTCAACGACTTCAAGCAACGCTATCTTTCTATTCTTTTCTAGATCCAATCAATGTAAGTCGGTTACTTTTTAGATTTGAATGCCTTTTCTATTTGTTACATGAAATTAAAAGAATATAAGAAATATGCCTTATCATTTCATTGAATCTGTGCTTGTTTTACGACTTTGGATCTGATTCTTGATTATGGCCTAGAACACATTGTGACTAAATTGCCAATGCTTAAGATTATGACTACGGAACTGTGGCCTTTGAAACCATAAGCCTTTGACTATGAACATAAGCCTTTGACTATGAACATAAGCCTTTGACTAGGAGCATAAACCAATGCCTATGACTATGACAAGGACAATAGTGGATAATTACCTATGATTCATGAACATAATATTATTGCCTAGGATTATGACTGTGAGATCGGATCTAAACTTGATTATCAATTCAGTTTATTCTTAATTATCCTTGGATCTTGATTATAGGAATTTATCTATTAAGTTAGATCTACCCATATACTTGAACCTATGTTATTTGTTCAACCCTTTTTATGTCATAATATTATCAGATCTATAGGCCTTCGATGCTTTAATCAATTTATTCAGTGTAATTTGTTAGATCTGTGATTAGTGAATTATCATCTTCTGCCAGTCATTATGTCTATCTTTTCATGGCATTTTGGTTCATTCCATTTTTATCCACGAATCTAGATTTATCTATAATCTAGGATGAAATCACGATTACACGAACGATGGGAATACGATTTGGGCAAATCATAAATTTGACTTAAACATGGTTGTAAACTTGGAAATTGGCATAATGTGGAACATTAACATAATTTAGAACATGTATTATGGCATGTTTATTAGAACGCAAATTTGAAAATTTGACATGAATTATGGAATATGTAATTTGACATATTAAATTTAGTATTGGCAAGTAAGCTAAGTTTTAGGCGTAAACGGTAAACTAGAATAATAATTCTAGTCTTGCCATAAACTGTAAATTAGGATGTTAAATCAGAATTGGGTCAATTAAAGTTAATTTGGCATAATAAGTATATTAGCACAAATTTTGAATTTAGTCATAATTGTGAGTAATTGTCATGTTTAGAATAATCATGGTTAGTGACACTTAATTTGGTATAATTTACATACCAAAAACTATAAATATGATATATAGGGGAAATGGGCCATAATAATAATAAATGTTGACAATGTACATTAAAAGAGTAATAATGGAATAAGTAAATTAGGGAAAATTTACTTATAGAATTTATCCTAAATGAGAAAATTAAATTTAGACAATACGAACATGCTTAACCCGAGGTTGGATTGAGTTGTGATGTAAACCTGCCCGGACCCGCCCGGCTGTCCAGTGATCACAACAATACCTATCCAATGTGGGAGGTTAAGGCATTGAGCCCGATAAAGGCCCGAGGTTAGACTGAGTTGTGGTGTAAGACTGCCCGGAACCAACCGGCATACCGGCAGCCACAACAATACATGTCTAATGTGAGTGGCTGGTGCTTTAATAAAGCAATTAAAGTTAAGCTAGAATGGGAGGGTTAAGTCCATAAGAACACTTAACCAACTTTACACAGTTAAGCTAGAATGGGAGGGTTAAGTCCATAGGAACACTTAACCAACTTAACACAGTTAAGTTATAACGATAGGGTTAAGTTAACTAGAACACTTAACCAACTTAACATGGTAACAAGACAAGATTTGTAGGGGTTAAGTAACTAAGAAAAACACTTAGCCAATTTAATATGTTAACCAGACTAGAAAGTGGGGGTTAAGTAAATTCAATACACTTTGCCAATTTAACATGTTAACTAGACTAGAGGTTGTGGATAAGTAAAGTTAATACACTTAGCCAATTTAACATGCTAACTAGACTAGAGGTTGGGGTTAAGTAAATTTAATACACTTAGCCAATTTAATATGTTAGTTGGACTAGACCGTAGGGTTAAGTAAGCTTGAACACTTAACCATCAGAGTGTGATAAATGAATAGGGTTAAGTTAAAAACATGAAGGGACAATACTTAACCATTAGAACATGTTAATCAAACCAATGTTAGGGTTAAGTTAACTAAGGGAACACTTAACCGTTATAACATGTTAGTTAAAACAGATAGGCAAGGTTAAGTTAAAAAGGAACACTTAACCAATACAAGATGAATGGGTAGGGTTAAGTAAATACTTAACCAATATAACTTGATGCTGGTAGGGTTAAGTCAACGTGAATTACTGGTAACACTTAACCAGTTTAACATGACAAATGAATAGGTTAAGTTAACTTGTATCGACTAATGACACTTAACCAATCCAACTTGACGAGAAAGAGAACTAAGTAGTAAACCTTAGTTAAAAGGACTAAGTGGTAAACCTTAGTTAAGAAAACGATGATTCAGGAAACTAAGTGGTAAACCTTAGTTAGGAAAACTAAGTAGTAATTCTTAGTATAACACGAGGAGGAGCGAACGTCCATCTGATCTTAAAGAAGGCTCCAACGAATTGGGTTACGAAGCCCGAGGCTTCGAGGGGACGTGAGGGTACTCTTGGTATCCCTCTGTGAGGCTGCAGATGATCCTCCTGGGCTCATAGAGGTTAAGGTCTTCGTTAGGAGAACCAAGGGTATGCCTTGGTTGCAATTTAAGGCAACCTAAAGACTAGGGTGGACCAGCGTGATTCGGCGAGACCAGTAGCCCTGTGATAGCAACTCATCGTCTACCTACCATCTTGAGTCCGTCGAGATACGTAAAACGGAAAGGCGGAGAACTCCAAAAGACCATATACTTGCTATCTAGTTATGGGTGAGGATGGCCATAAGACAGTGGGGCATAGGGGGTCTGCGTATAGTTCTCAATTTTTCAAGGGTGGCCTTTCATTAGTTGAGGGATGGGTCAGGTGGGACCATATCCACTGGAAAAACAGACCTTAGCATCTGCATCGACAGATATCTGAAAGCTCCCGACCGAGTTCCGTGTTTCTAGAATATCCCTACCACGGGACTCGGGTCGCACATTTCAGGACATGTGCATCTAGACAGCGATAAACGATTCGCGACACATACGTGGGGAAAGTCTAGGAACATATACCACTCTAGGTAGTGCGTCCTAGACTAGGGGCATTGTTCGACAGGTAGCGTAATCCCTAGTTGGACCTAGGTGGCATAAACCCTGAATCTGTGAAGCTTTAGATAATCCGCGTAAACCCGAGTGGAATCTAGGAAGCACTTTGATATAAAACCCTAGATTAGATCTAGGTAATAAATAATAAATGTACGCCTAAAGGCAACCACCATTACTGGGATTGGGATCGCGTTATCATTTTAGACAGATTACTAGTTGGGACACTAGATAGGTGGTGCAGAGACATAGAAACCATAATAACAGGTTAATAGCGAAGCGGAGAAAGTATTAAAGCATATCCAGTTTATCTTGTCTTATCTTATCTTGTGTTAATCTTATCCTATCTTGTTGGCCCTATCATCATGGTATTGTCTTGTATTCAGTTAATTCATGTCTTTTTGATTTTCCTTGTTCACATGCTAGAAGTAACTGAACTTACCAGACTTTATGTCTGACCCAGTTTTCTTTCGTCTTCTTTTCTTCCGTCCCCCCCCCCCCTCCCCCAGGTAGTTAAGGAGGGAATAGTATAGCTCAGGTTAGATTGGACTCTCACTCTTCCCAAGCTCGAAGATTCTTTGACAAAGTGCTTTGGACTCTCTTTTTCTGCTGCTATGGCTGGCTTATGCTACATTGGGGAATATAAATGTTATTTTATGCTTCTTTATTTTGTAAGACAGATGATACTCTGATATTGGAAAATAATTGTTGTACAAACTATTTTATCAATAAAGTAAAGTTTTATTTTCCGCTGTTTTAATTTTGTCTGTCTTGTAATTTATCTGCATCTTTTACACTAAATGCTCCACAGAACTTAGTGCATTCCCTTTGTGAGTGACACTAAAGGATGTGGGGTGTTACACGTGGTATCAGAGTTGAAGGTTACCGGATCAGATAAAAGATTTGAAAAAAAATTATTATTTTCAATCAGTTTTAAAAGAAGCATTTTCAAAAGAAAAGTTTTGTTTTAAAGGCATATTCCCCAAAAGCCATACGCACTATCTTCTGATTCTCTGTTTGAATTCTTGTCCCCTTCTTTCTTGAGTCTCTGGGGCTCCTGGCTTTCTGGGAGGTAACCTCATCGAAGGGCTAAGTAGTGCCCGACTTCCATCTATAACCGTAGTAGTTTCACCTGCGGCTAGTTTTCTTTCAAGCTTAGTAGGGTTTTCTATACGATGGAGGCAGCTTTCGAGAGATTTGTCAACATGATTACACATGAAAGAGGATGAGGAGTTTGGCTAAGGAGCACAACCCAAGGATGAGGAATTCATGGATGTAGACTTGGATCACGAAGGAGGAAGGGATTATAAAACCTAAGACAAGAGGAAGTATCTTTACTATGGCAGAATAGGGCATATAATTAAGGACAAAGGACAAGATTTTCAGAAGGGCAAGTACATGCTTTCACCACTAAGCGTACCTAGGAGAAAGGTAGTAAACTTCTGTTGGAAGAGTCTAGCTTTTCTGTTTGTACTCTTTCTTTTGGTTTTAGCACTTCGCATTTGTTCATATTTGCTTCCATAGTTGAGTCTCTGCACCTTAGTACTTGTATAGTAAAAGATCCCAACTAGTGCTCAAGTGTTTGGTTGTTTTTGCTTAGATCATCTCACGTAGATCGTCCAAATTCAGAGGAGACATTCCTCGGGTGCTTGTCTGATATTGGTTTAGGCCTTTGGGGCTTGTACTTGAGGGATGTCGAGTTCGACTAGGATGGTTTGCTTGAGAGATGAATATTTGTGGCAGGCGCTCTATATAGAGAAGGACTAACCTTAAGAGAGGTAAAAAGTACGTAGATACCTTTTGACCCTCATAGATATGGCATGATGGATAAGCTAAGAGGAGAGACCTCTGATCATCCTAGTATATACACTCAGTATCATGGTTGACATTTGTTTATTTTGGAAATGGAGGTCAAGAAACTTCGCAATTGTGAAGTTGAATATGTTAAGGTACAGTTGAGTAAAGCTCAAGAAGACGTGATACGAGAGATTGAAGATAAGGCATACGCGCCTCATACCCTTTTTCTTAAGGGTACATCCTTGATTCCTTTTTTAGGAATTCTATGCATACTAATTTCTAGCTTTTAAGGTATATCCTCTAGGACGTATCATCGATCCTTAGGTAGAAACCCTTTTGGATGTAAACATGTATTTGAAACATGTTATGGTTGATGGTTGCGAATGGTTGCTAGTGGTTGCTCGCGAATGCATATACACACGTATTAGGCACTAGATCAGCTCAGACGCCTTCATATATCATTTACATATATGTATTTGTTTATGAATTGAACTTAATGTGTTATCATATGGATGTCGCATTTGAGTGAATGGTTGTGCACTCATATAAAAATAATATGTATCATTAGGATTTGCATACATATTGGACGCATGGCACTGACATGATTTGCATTAAGGAGGTCAACTGAATCAGTAGACCGCCTGATTTTGCATTAGATAAAGACATGTACACACACTATGCATATGAACATACAAGCATTAGAAGTCTTTAAGGACAATGGATGCCTATGTTTGATGGTTGAGTAGATGGATGATTGGATGGTAGGATTTACATTCTTCTTGACTTGGAGATTTCGGGGTCAAAATCCTTTAAGGAGGGGAGAATGTAACACCCCATATTTCTGTTAACACTAAAGTTACTAATTTAATAATAAATGTGTAAAGGGGAGATGTATATAATGTGCATACAAATTTAATAATAAATGTGTAAAGGGGAGATGTATCTAATGTGCATACTAATTTAATAATAAATGTGTAAAGGGGAGATGTATCTAATGTGCATACAAATTTAATAATAAATGTGTAAAGGGGAGATGTATCCAATGTGCATACAAATTTAATAATAAATGTGTAAAGGGGGGATGTATCTAATGTGCATACAAATTTAATAATAAATGTTAATAATGTACGTTAAGAATGTAATTGTGAACATAATTGGCTTCTCTTTAGAACAGATGGCTTTGATTAACCTTGGCTTCATCGACGGCTCAAATTAACTTGCAATCCTATATAAACAGCCCCCTAGTCTCCTTCTCTTTGCACCATTCTTCTCAAACCTTATGTTGCACAAATTCTTGATGGACATGGCTTCTTCTTCTTTCTCTAAATCTAAATAAATAGATTAAAATAAAATATAAATCAAGACGAGGATATCCTGCTCAAGTCTTTCAAAAGAAGATTCAAAACAAGTTAGGATTCAAGTAAAGATTCAACGACTTCAAGCAACGCTATCTTTCTGTTCTTTTCTAGATTCAATCAATGTAAGTCGGTTACCTTTTAGATTTGAACGCCTTTTCTATTTGTGACATGAAATTAAAAGAATATAAGAAATATGCCTTATCATTTCATTGAATATGTGCTTGTTTTACGACTTTGGATCTGATTCTTGATTATGGCCTAGAACACATTGTGACTAAATTGCCAATGCTTAAGATTATGACTACGGAACTGTGGCCTTTGAAACCATAAGCCTTTGACTATGAACATAAGCCTTTGACTATGAACATAAGCCTTTGACTAGGAGCATAAACCAATGCCTATGACTATGACAAGGACAATAGTGGATAATTACCTATGATTCATGAACATAATATTATTGCCTAGGATTATGACTGTGAGATCGGATCTAAACTTGATTATCAATTCAGTTTATTCTTAATTATCCTTGGATCTTGATTATGGGAATTTATCTATTAAGTTAGATCTACTCATATACTTGAACCTATGTTATTTGTTCAACCCTTTTTATGTCATAATATTATCAGATCTATAGGCCTTCGATGCTTTAATCAATTTATTCAGTGTAATTTGTTAGATCTGTGATTAGTGAATTATCATCTTCTGCCAGTCATTATGTCTATCTTTTCATGGCATTTTGGTTCATTCCCTTTTTATCCACGAATCTAGATTTATCTATAATCTAGGATGAAATCACGATTACACGAACGATGGGAATACGATTTGGGCAAATCATAAATTTGACTTAAACATGGTTGTAAACTTGGAAATTGGCATAATGTGGAACATTAACATAATTTAGAACATGTATTATGGCATGTTTATTAGAACGCAAATTTGAAAATTTGACATGAATTATGGAATATGTAATTTGACATATTAAATTTAGTATTGGCAAGTAAGCTAAGTTTTAGGCGTAAACGGTAAACTAGAATAATAATTCTAGTCTTGCCATAAACTACAAATTAGGATGTTAAATTAGACTTGGGTCAATTAAAGTTAATTTGGCATAATAAGTATATTAGCACAAATTTTGAATTTAGTCATAATTGTGAGTAATTGTCATGTTTAGAATAATCATGGTCAGTGACACTTAATTTGGTATAATTTACATACCAAAAACTATAATTATGATATATAGGGAAAATGGGCCATAATAATAAATGTTGACAATGATCATTAAAAGAGTAATAATGGAATAAGTAAATTAGGGAAAATTTACTTATAGAATTTATCCTAAATGAGAAAAGTAAATTTAGACAATACGAACATGCTTAACCCGAGGTTGGATTGAGTTGCTATGTAAACCTGCCCGGACCCGCCCGGCTGTCCAGTGATCACAACAATACCTATCCAATGTGGGAGGTTAAGGCATTGAGCCCGATAAAGGCCCGAGGTTAGACTGAGTTGTGGTGTAAGACTGCCCGGAACCAACCGGCATACCGGTAGCCACAACAATATCTGTCTAATGTGAGTGGCTGGTGCTTTAATAAGACAATTAAAGTTAAGCTAGAATGGGAGGGTTAAGTCCACAAGAACACTTAACCAACTTAACACAGTTAAGCTAGAATGGGAGGGTTAAGTCCATAGGAACACTTAACCAACTTAACACAATTAAGTTAGAACGATAGGGTTAAGTTAACTAGAACACTTAACCAACTTAACATGGTAACAAGACAAGATTTGTAGGGGTTAAGTAACTAAGAAAAACACGTAGCCAATTTAATATGTTAACCAGACTAGAAAGTGGGGGTTAAGTAAATTCAATACACTTAGCCAATTTAACATGTTAACTAGACTAGAGGTTGGGGATAAGTAAAGTTAATACACTTAGCCAATTTAACATGCTAACTAGACTAGAGGTTGGGGTTAAGTAAATTTAATACACTTAGCCAATTTAATATGTTAGCTGGACTAGACCGTAGGGTTAAGTAAGCTTGAACACTTAACCATCAGAGTGTGATAAATGAATAGGGTTAAGTTAAAAACATGAAGGGACAATACTTAACCATTAGAACATGTTAATCAAACCAATGTTAGGGTTAAGTTAACTAAGGGAACACTTAACCATTATAACATGTTAGCTAAAACAGATAGGCAAGGTTAAGTTAAAAAGGAACACTTAACCAATACAAGATGAATGGGTAGGGTTAAGTAAATACTTAACCAATATAAATTGATGCTGGTAGGGTTAAGTCAACGTGAATTACTGGTAACACTTAACCAGTTTAACATGACAAATGAATAAGTTAAGTTAACTTATATCGACCAATGACACTTAACCAATCCAACTTGACGTGAAAGAGAACTAAGTAGTAAACCTTAGTTAAAAGGACTAAGTGGTAAACCTTAGTTAAGAAAACGATGATTCAGGAAACTAAGTGGTAAACCTTAGTTAGGACAACTAAGTAGTAATTCTTAGTATAACACGAGGAGGAGCGAACGTCCATCTGATCTTAAAGAAGGCTCCAACGAATTGGGTTACGAAGCCCGAGGCTTCGAGGGGACGTGAGGGTACTCTTGGTATCCCTCTGTGAGACTACAGATGATCCTCCTGGGCTCACAGAGGTTAAGGTTTGCGTTAGGAGAACCAAGAGTATGCCTTGGTTGCAATTTAAGGCAACCTAAAGACTAGGGTGGACCAGTGTGATTCGGCGAGACCAGTAGCCCTGTGATAGCAACTCGTCGTCTACCTACCATCTTGAGTCCGTCGAGATACGTAAAGCGGAAAGGCGGAGAACTCCAAAAGACCATATACTTGCTATCTAGTTATGGGTGAGGATGGCCATAAGACAGTTGGGCATAGGGGGCCTGCGTATAGTTCTCAATTTTTCAAGGGTGGCCTTTCATTAGTTGAGGGAGGGGTCAGGTGGGACCATAGCCACTGGAAAAACAGACCTTAGCATCTGCATCGGCAGATATCTGAAAGCACCCGACCGAGTTCCGTGTTTCTAGAATAGCCCTGCCACGGGACTCGGGTCGCACATTTCAGGACATGTGCATCTAGACAGCGATAAACGATTCGCGACACATACGTGGGGAAAGTCTAGGAACATATACCACTCTAGGAGTGCGTCCTAGACTAGGGACATCGTTCGACAGGTAGCGTAATCCTAGTTGGACCTAGGTGGCATAAACCCTGAATCTGTGAAGCATTAGATAAGCCGCGTAAACCCGAGTGGAATCTAGGAAGCACTTTGATATAAAACCCTAGATTAAATATAGGTAATAAATAATAAATGTACGCCTAAAGGAAACCACAATTACTAGGATTGGGATCGCGTTATCATTTTAGACAGATTACTAGTTGGGACACTAGATAGGTGGTGCAGAGACATAGAAACCATAATAACAGGTTAATAGCGAAGCGGAGAAAGTATTAAAGCATGTCCAGCTTATCTTGTCTTAGCATATCTTGTGTTAATCTTATCCTATCTTGTTGGCTCAATCATCATGGTATTGTCTTGTATTCAGTTAATTCATGTCGTTTTGTTTTTCCTTGTTCACATGCTAGAAGTAACTGAACTTACCAGACTTTATGTCTGACCTAGTTTTCTTTCGTCTTCTTTTCTTCCGTTCCCCCCCCCCCCAGGTAGTTAAGGAGGGAATAGTATAACTCAGGTTAGATTGGACCGTCACTCTTCCCAAGCTCGAAGATTCTTTGACAAAGTGCTTTGGACTCTCTTTTTCTGGTGCTATAGCTGGCTTATGCTACATTGGGGAATATAAATGTTATTTTATGCTTCCTTATTTTGTAAGACAGATGATACTCTGATATTGGAAAACAATTGTTGTACAAACTATTTTATCAATAAAGTAAAGTTTTATTTTCTGTTGTTTTAATTTTGTCTGTCTTGTAATTTATCTGCATCTTTTACCCTAAATGCTCCACAGAACTTAGTGCATTCCCTTTGTGAGTGACACTAAAGGATGTGGGGTGTTACAATAGTCTACCTGAACCTACACTGGCGCAGCAACCCAGCTGTCGTTCTGGTCACTTACAATTAGCCCAGTAATCGTTCCCCATCCTGCCTAGTTCTAGGGTACCATGATACATATAGTGGGTTACTGCTGAAATGGACCGCGTAACTAGGGTTTCCATCCAACAGGTTAAGTGTTGTCATTTAAATTCGTGACTTAACCCTTATCAGTCTAGCATGTCAAGTTGATTAAGTGTTGTCATTCAAGTTCGTGACTTAACCCGCCTACATGTCATGTCAAATTGGCTAAGTGTTGTCGTTCAAGTTCATGACATAGCCCTACGAATCATGTGTCAAGTTGGTTAAGTATATTCAAGCGGTTCATGACTTAACCTCACTAAGCATGTGTCAAGTTGGTTAAGTGTTGTCTTTCATGTTCATGAATTAACCCTATCATATGGCATTAATTCATTAATGCACCCCAACCTCTCACATCAGACCTGTTGTTGTGGTCACTGGATATGTCGGGCGGTTCCGGACAGATTTACACCACCACTCAGTTTGACCTAGGGTTTTCAAGCGCGATATGACCAACTACCCACATTGGATCCAATTGTTTGCAGTAACTGAATTTGTCGGGTGGTTCCGGGCAGAATTACACTGCAAACTCAACCCAACCTCGAGTTGGCCATTTTCAAGTTCATTCTAGTGTCATGTTCATGTTCAAATTTCAGGTCAAGTTCGTGTCAAGTTTCATGGCAAGTTTCATGTCAAGTTTCAACTTATGCTTGTTCATAACCAATTCATGTTTTGCCTAATCTACCCAAATCGTATTCCCATCGCATGTAAACGTGAATCGATCTAAATTACAAGTAAATCTAGATCCAGAAATAAAGGGAATAACATCAAAACTATGATAGGGAAAAAGGACGAGCATAAAGTGATAAAAGGGATTACAAGACTAGCATGACATAACTTGAGATAATTGGTTACAACATCACTGGCATATAGAAAATAATAGGATTTCAAATCTAGCATAATAAGGTGATAGTCATGGCACAAGGTGATGGTCCCAAACTTGTTAATAATAGACTGATTCAACATCACAGGTATGATAATGTTATGGACATGAAAGAGTTTGATTTAGAACATGAATAGGTCCAAACTGATTTCATAAGAATATTCCCAAATGTCAAGATCCAAGATGGAAACTAGAATAGGTGTGAATTGATTATCATACTTAAGTCCAATCTCACTTTATCTCTTGTACAAATTACAATTAACAAGTTTTAATCTCAAAGTAACTAGAACTTACAGATCATGGTCTAAGAAATTGAGATGCAGAAGTTGAATCTATAAACTAGTCGTCGAATCGTTGAATCTTGATTTGATTGTAGAAGCAAATCCCCAATATGCCATTCCTAGCCGTAGTTTTCAAGAAACGGTCTTCGTGTTTTATTTTAATTTAATTTAAAAGAAGCCATGTCCATCAAGAATTTGTGCAGCATAAGGTTAGAGAAGAATGGTGTAAAGAGAATGAGGCTAAGAGGCTGTTTATATAGGATTAGGCAGACGAATCTAGACTGAAAACGAGACCAGATACATCAGAATGAACCCAGGCTCGAAACTGGGTTCTGGCACCAGGTCGACCCCTAGGTCGACCATAGGGTCGACCTGGTCCCTGGGAGGTCGACCATAGTGCCGACCCCCAGGTCGACCAGGTTATGGGTGGGAAAATTCCCGCCCAGCCTGCATTGGGGTTTGAATTTCGAATTCAGATTCGAACTGTTTTTCTGTTCTGAAAATCCTTGAAACTTCGGAGGGTCATAACTCCCTCATACGGACTCCGTTTCTCGAAAACTCGGACTCGTTTCCAAGCAGAATTTTGAGACGAATGCAATGGCGCAACCCGTTTCCCTTCATTCTTATTTTAAAAATTAATTCTGCCTTGATTTATGGTTTTTAACATGTTATTAAAATACAGGTTGTTACATTCTCCCCTTCTAAAAGGATTTCGCCCCCGAAATCTTCAGGTTAAGAAGAATGAATCCTATCATCCAATTAACCATCATCCACAAGCAACCATCGTCTACTCATGCATATGCAATATGAAAATGTGTCTGAGACGATCTAGTGCCTAATGTGTGTTATGCAACCACGAGCAACCACTTGCAACCACTTGCAACCATTTGCAAACATCATCCATAACATTTTTCAATCACATGTTTACATCCAAAAGGGTTCTACCTAAGGTTCTCAAGATAGGATTGAGAAGATAAACAAGATAAAACAAGGCATCTAGGAGAAGAAGTTAAAGATGTACCCCTAGAAGGTCCTGCTTGCGGGCCTTTCCCTTGCTTCGTAGGGCAGTTCTTGCTGATATGTCTAGTATCACCACACTGAAAGCATGCTCCCATCTTTATCTTCTTCTTTCTACAATCCTGAACCATATGCCCATCAATACCACAGAAG
Organism: Allium sativum; assembly: GCA_030737875.1. Taxonomy (NCBI): domain Eukaryota; kingdom Viridiplantae; phylum Streptophyta; class Magnoliopsida; order Asparagales; family Amaryllidaceae; genus Allium; species Allium sativum. Next base: position 222,429,377 of record CM060912.1, on the reverse strand, counting down.
TTGCATATGAATGAATGTTTGTGCACTCATGTAGAGATTATAAAGTATGTTAGGAATTTGCATACATGTTGGACTCATTACACTAACATATTTTGCAATAAGGAGGTCTACTGAATCAGTAACCGCCTGATCTTTTGCATTAGATAAGTACATATACACACCCTCTTGCATAAGTTCATACAGCATTAGAAATCTTTTTAAGGACAATGGTTGCTTGTGGATGATGGTTGAGTAGATGGTTGATTGGATGATAGGATTCATTCTTCTTAACTTGAAGATCTCGGGGATGAAATCCTTTAAGAAGGGGAGAATGTAACACCCGGATTTTAATAACATGTTAAAACCATAAATCAAGGCAGAATTAAATTTTAGAATAAGAATCAAGGGAAACGGGCTGTACCATTGCGTTCGTCTCAAAATTATGCTTGGAAACGAGTCCAAGTTTTCAAGAATCGAAGTCCATATGAGGGAGATATGACCCTCTGAAGTTTCAGGAATTTTCAGAATCAAAAACAGCTCGAAATTCGAATTCAAACTCCAGCGCAGACTGGGTGGGAATTTTCCCGCCCAGGACCAGGTCGACCTGGGGGTCGACACTATGGTCGACCTCCCAGGGGTCAGGTCGACCCTATGGTCGACCTGGGGGTCGACCTGCCTCCCGAAACCCAGTTTTTGAACCTGATGCATTCTGATGTATTTAGACTCGTTTCGTGACCAGACTCATGACTCTAAACCTATATAAACAGCCCCCTAGCCCCATTCTCTCTACACCAATTCTCTCCAGCCTTATGCTGCTCAAATTCTAGTTATAATTAAAAGAAAAAAGGGACTACTTCTTCTCCATCAAGACTACACATAGAGATTTGCAAATTGGGGGTTTTCATTTAGAACACGATTAATCAAACAGAGATTCAACATCAACTTCTGCTTTCTAATTCTCAATCGCGCATTGTAAGTTCAAGTTACTTTTAGATTAAAACTATAAACTTAATATGGACATGTTATAAATTGGAATTGGACCTATGTATGATAATTGATTCATATCTGTTCTTGTTCATCTTGGATCTTGACTTTTGGGAATATTGCTATGAAATCAGTTTGGACCTATTCATGTTGTAAATCAAACTCTTTCATGTCCATAACATTATCATGTCTGTGATGTTGAATCAGTCTATTATTAACAAGTTTGGGACTATCACCTTATGCCATGACTATCACCTTATTATGCTAGATTTGAAATCCTATTATTTTCTATATGTCAGTGATGTTGTAACCAATTATCTCAAGTTATGTCATGCTAGTCTTGTAATCCCTTTTATCACTTTATGCTCGTCCTTTTTGCCTATCATAGTTTTGATGTTATTCCCTTTATTTCTGGATCTAGATTTACTTGTAATTTAGATCGATTCGCGTTTAAACGCGATGGGAATACGATCTGGGTAGATTAGGAAAAACATGAATTGGTTATGAATAGGCATAAGTTGAAACTTGACAGGAAACTTGCCATGAAACTTGACACGAACTTGACCTGAAATTTGAACTTTGACATGACACTAGAATGAACTTGAAAATGGCCAACTCGAGGTTGGGTTGAGTTTGTAGTGTAATTTTGCCCGGAACCGCCCGGCAAATCCAGTTATTGCAAACAATAGGATCCAATGTGGGTAGTTAGTCATATCGCGCTTGAAAACCCGAGGTCAGACTGAGTTGTGGTGTAAATCTGCCCGGAACCGCCCGGCATATCCAGTGACCACAACAACAGGTCTGATGTGAGAGGTTGGGGTGCATTAATGAATTAATGCCACATGATAGGGTTAAGTCATGAACATGAAAGACAACACTTAACCAACTTGACACATGATTAGTGGGGTTAATTCATGAACATGAAAGACAACACTTAACCAACTTGTCATGCTATACTGATAAGGGTTAAGTCACGAATTTAAATGACAACACTTAACCTACTGAACGAAACCCTAGTTACGTGGTCCATTTCAGCAGTAACCCACTTAGATGTATCATGGTACCCTGGTACTAGGCAGGGTGGGGCACGATTACTGGGCTGATTATAAGCGACCAAAACGATGGCTGAGATGGTGCGCCGGTGTAGGTTCAGGCGGACTATGGTCGTGTACGTAGTCCGGAGTTGAAAAAGCAGGCATTGGGCATCAGTAGGTTTACACTGTGCATGCTTGATTCGTGTCGATGGTTGGCACCGTAGGGATTGATACACCGATCTAGCACAGGTACCTACATTCGTGATAGGGTCGTATGACACAGACACATGACGAGCTAGAACTTGTAGGGAGCCGATCGATTAATGGATCGTTCTGTAGGACTCCGAAATGGGCCATTTCATGATATTGGGCCAAGGGATCATTTCATGGTTAATATATGACATGGGTTTGGGATACTAGTACAGTTGGTGTAGCGAACCTTGAACATGCGATGCTATACTTGATTTATACTTGAATTATCATGACATCTTAGTATATCTTGCCCATCTTGTCATCATCCTTATGTTTACTTTCAGTTTATACATGTCATGTTACCTTTACCTATTTTTATGTTGAAAGTCACTAGGACTTACCAGTCTTTATGACTGACCCGCTTTCGCCTCTTTTTCTTTCGTCCCCCCCCCCCCCCCCCCCAGGTTCTCAGGGAGGAAACTCTAGCACTTAGCTTGGATTTCGCTTGCTTTCGGTTCAGCTCATGTACGATTTGATCTTGAGCTATGCTATGGCAGCATTTCTGCTACCTTTGGGGAATTAAGCTTCTTTTGTTGTTTTAAGTTTATGTTTCTTTATTTATGCAAGACAGAATTTGTTGTAATGGAAAATAATGACTTTGGCTATTTGGTACTTTGGATGTAAAAGGCTTTAACTCTTTTTGAAATTAATGAAATTTATTTTTTGATTCTTCCATTGTTTTATTTATGTTCTGTCTTGTAATATTTCTGTGTTTGTTTACCTCGATAACGCTCCTCCAAAACTAGTGCATTCCCTTTGTGAGTGACCCTAGCGGAGGTGGGGTGTTACGTCCAGCGTGAATCGTCTCCCTATTCGTTGCATCTCCAAGATCAACGAACACCTATTTTCTTTTACGAGTTCAAGCCCAACTTGAATCGTCCTAACCTTCGTTGCATCTTCCATGATCAATGAACACATGATATTCCTTCAAAAAGAACATCAACATAGGGTCCTAAACAATCCAGTACTTTGCATCTTTCTCGAGTCCCACTCGAGTCATCTCATAACCCTATCGAGTCTAACTCGCATCAGCCCATACCATTGAACAGTCTTATCATGTCACGGCTGCACATCACTCCTCGAGTAAGCCAAGATATCATTCAATGGAAATCACAATGACTACTTATATCTCACGCAAACCATCCTAGTCGAACTGGACATTCCCTAAGCACAAGCCCCAAAGGCCTAAACCAATATCAGACAAGCACTCAAGGAACATCTCCTCTGAATTCAGACAATCTACGTGAGATGATACTAGCAAAACAACTTAGCAATCACAAGCAAACATACATCTATAACTCATAAGACCACATTACAACAAATCATGCAAAGACTAGTCGAACCATCTATCGGGTTCGTCACAACTAAAGGTCTATCCACTATCTCAGGTTCCAATCCCAACTTATCTACCAGGTCACTAGATGTGAATGAATGGGATGCCTCGCTATCAACAAAACTAGAACAGAAACATCATAAATAGAAAGCATACCTCGAATAATGATGCCCTTTCCCTTCTCCGCCGCAGTTAGGGCATTCGACGAAGAAGGAACAGCGTTGATAGCATATGCTTTCACAATCTGCTTCTCTTTAGGGGGTTGCGGGCAATTATCCTTGTGATGTCCCACTTGGCCGCAATTGAAGCACTTCCTTTCCCCAGGCTTTTCCTAACAATCTCTGGAATAGTGGCCCTTCTTGCCACAGCTAAAGCACTCGCCATCTTTCTTATTCTTCTTATTCTGACCATCCTTGGTCTGATCTTGTTTTCTCTTATTCTGAGACTCCTTCTTACCTCCACCGCTTGCTTGCGGCTTTGGTTCATCTACATATGCAATAGCAACATCGGCCTTTGCCTTAGGGTAAAGACTCTCCGATCGCAATGCTTTCCCCACTAAAAACTCAAACATCTCATTGATGTGGTTTATCAGCCTTTCCCCTAAGTACTCATCTAAGCCAGTTATGAACTTCTCGTTCTTCTTCTCGGCAGTGTCGATAAGAGATAATCCATACTTCGATAAAGTATCGAACTCAGCAATATATATTCTGAGACTGCCCTACCATTTTGCTCAAGCTCCAAAAATTTCCTAAACAATTCAGGTTTGTGAGCAGCTGGAATGAACTTTCGCTAAAACGAGTCATAAACTGATTCCAAGTAACTTGATCTTCAGGAGTAGCTGCTTTAATAGCATTCCACCAATTCATAGCTCGTCCTTGAAGCTGACGCGATGCTAACTTTCTCTTCATAGCATCATTGATTCCCAAGTCCTCGAAGATGCGCTCACAACTATCCAACCAATCTTGAACATCTGTAGCCGACTTCGTTCCATGGAATGGCTTCCCGCCAAGACTAGTATAATCCTTGTTAAGTTTGACGAAATCGACCCTAGGCACTTGCACTACTACACCACCACCGTTAGCAACATTAGGAACTGCTCCCCGAGCATCCCTAAGCATCTCTCGCACGAAGGTAGTAAACATCGTCCTCATATCATGAGCTTTCCCATTATTAGCTCCTCCCTGGTATATCAGCTCATCGTTCAATCTGTAAGGAGAAAACGATTAACCAACTCTTCAGTGGTGCCAGTGCAGCGCGACTTCATCCTTAAATATACTAATAGTATATATATATAGTATTTGAAAACCAAAATATCATAAATACGCGCTCTCATATACGTGTACTATCTCTCCCTGGTGTCTTTCCCTAGGTTAACTATGCAACCTGGCTCTGATACCAAATGTGACGGCCCGCCCCGCACCAGCCGACATTTCTCTGAAATGCGTCGTGCCAATGCCCGACTAGCATAGGACGATCGCCAAAGAAAGGAAAAGAAAGGAATTTGAACTAACAAGGAACCTGTAGAATGTCTCACAACGCATGGGATAAAATATAATAATAACATAAGTTTGACATAAAACAGGTGAGACAGTGCATAAGCTAAAAACTAAACCATTATAGCAGCGGAAAATCCAAAATACAGCTTATGTTCCACATCATCATTATTGCAACGTTTAAAAACTGTCTCTAAAGAAAAATAAGAAAGGTACACTAGTCCGCTCGTGTAAGCCTCCTGCTCGTCTCCGGACATCTACTCGTGCATATCCACCTGACATGTCTCTAGTCTGCTCGTTTAGGACACCCAGAGTAATATGAAGAGACATAAAACTCTGAGTCAGACAAAAGTCTGGTATGAGCGATAAGCAACAAAACAGAACAATAACAGGTATAATCCAATCATACCTGAACCTGGACCTGCAACCAAAGAGTTAGCACAACAAGATGTACAATACTCTAAGGTGACACTAACATATGGTGTAAAGATACGGGGGTGGGGGTCATGGTGATAGCAAACATCAAACATAGCAATCATCCTCACATCTCTCACTCAGTGCGTAAAGCATACGATATCCACCACTCAATCACCCAATCCTTATCTACGATCACTTTGCCCCATGGAGTCACAATGGCCACATTGCACTGATCCATAGCCACTAATCCGTCTCTCAGTGGTGAACTAAAGTTATGGATATCAATAACCCCTTTACACACGTCCCGCAGCAAAGTTCAACTCATGAAGTTAACTCGTTGGTTCCCGTCTGGATCCTAAGTACAAACTTCCCATTTGGACTACCTTTGCATCTCGGGTTTTGGTCATCATCTCCGTTCGTGATTCTTCGATTCGGTTCGTTCGCTGTCCAGACTCAAAGGTTGGATCGTGATTTCCCCCTGGCTATAGGCTCGTGGTCCCTCCTTCAGCTTGTGGCTCGTGACATCATGCCCCAACATCGGTTCGCGGATCTTGGTCTGCCTGCTCCATATCGTGGTGACCGATTTAGCTCGTGCAACATCTAGGTGGTTCATCCTATTCCTCACGGTTGGGGTGTGAGAGTTCGCCATCTTCCACACGGTCGGGGTGTGGGGTTCGTGATCATCCTCATGATCGGTATGTGCGGTTCTAGTCGTGGTCACCCAACTGGGTTGGGTCGGGTGCATCCTCCCAGGTCTTTAGTTCATGATGAGCATCCGGGTTGGGTCGTGGTCTTCAATTGATGGCTCGTCTCAGCTCACGAACCTCAAGGCGATCGACTCGTGGATGCTCAGCTCGTGGTGATCAAACTCGAAGAGGTGAGGAACATTTAGCGACTCGTGGTGTATAGTGCTCCACGGCTCGTGGTACATAGGCTCGATCCAGTCGTCTCGTGGGGAAGGACTCACGATCGGTTCGGGTAGGGGCGATTCGATCCGGTCCGGGTCAAATTCCTGCAACTCTTCCTGCGATTGTTTTACTCCATACGACGGCATTTTCGACTATTCTAACTATACTAATCAATCACATAGCATACCATACAGTCATGGCAACATGTAGAATTGACCACAAACACCAAAACAACAATTTGATATGTCAAAATGGATCAAATCTACCCAAAATCTATATTTTCCCCTTAAACATGTTTAATCAAATCTAACAATAGGATTAGCAAAACTTAACCAAATTAACCCAAACTTCCAACAGAGGTCTAAAACGGCGTTTAAGAATTTCTAAATATTTTTCTAGAATTTATTAATACATAATTAACACTAATTACCCCTAATTAACCATAATTAGTGTAAAAACAATGCTAATCATTCACCTTTGCCACAATTAAAACTTTCAAAACTGAAACTACTCTGGTTTGAGCGAATATCAACGTCTAACAGCAGCTCCAACCTTGCTTTTGTGCTATTTCTCCTTAATTTGGTGTAGATTAGGCTAATCCTTGATTAAACGGTGATTAGAAATGATTCTAGAAAGTGGAGGTCATTACTAGGGTTTCTAAGAGGTAAATGGCGGCTAGAAAACTGAAATAGAATGAAAACCTAACTCATTTCAGCCACCCCATAACCCTAATCCCGAAATGGGTTATGGGCTCATTCACTAATCAGCTTATTTGTCCCAATTAAGCAATTTTTCACCTTTTAAACCTTATTTCAGCCATATCTCCCAAACGGTAAGTCCGTTTTTCACAATGACCATCAATGGAAAGGTAAACCATCATCCGGATCTAATGGAAGTGGTTTCAGGTCAAAACTCCTTACCAATCAAAAGTTATGGCCAAAACAAGATCAGCTAGGGGCAAAACGGTCATTTAAAAATCGGCAAAAATCATGAACATGGGAAATGACCCCAATAATCGTCTTCCAAAGTTACATGACCATACGACTTTGTATGTGAAAGAAATAAATATTCTACGATCCTTCAATGCGTAGAATGCAGGTCGTTACAAGTCTATTTGAATTCGTAGCGCTTATGAATTTTTCTGGAATTATTTTACCCGTTTGGGATGACTACCTTCATGGGTAATGAAGTTCGAGATTAAACTCTAGCTTTTATGATCTATCTAGATGAAATTGGGATATCACCTAGCCGTTGGTGTGATCTTTTCATTTCATGTCGGTTCTTATGGTACCACTCCGTGGTATTATTTTTGGTTGTTACTTATTACTTCATTCTTAAGGAATTGCAAGGACGCAATTCTTTTAAAGGAGGAAGTCTGTAACAATCCGCTTATTCGATGATGATAGATTTAAATATTTTATTTAAGTATATCGTCGTGTCTGATGTATCACTCGAATTGTCGTTTTTCACAAACGATAAAATTAGGATTCGGGACAACTTCCATTGAGTCCGGATCGTCGTTTACGACCTTTTTGACTGTAAGCGTCGATACATTCGGAGTTAGGTAAAATTTGGTCGTTTTCTCATTTGAGTGTATGACCAAAATATCACTTTTCGCATACAATAGAATTTGGACTTCAAATCACTTCCATTGAGTTCAGAACGTCGTTTAGGAGTTCGAAAAGTATAAACTTTAATGTACTCCGAGCTTTGGAATTTTGGCACCTTGGCTAGGGCTCGGTTAGCCAACTTAGCTCATTCACTTAAGAGCTCCACCTAGCTCTCTCCTCCTTCATTCATTCTCACTTCAAAGAAAATAGAAAATGGGGAAAGGGAATGGGAAATATAAATTCCATAAGCTAGGGCCTTCAATCTAGAGCTCAATTCTTGTGCAAATCCAATTCTAAGACATGGGTAAGCTCTATACTCTCCCTCTCCATCTTACCCTCCTCTCAATTTCAGATTTTTCTCGCAACCCTAACATATATATGTTTGGATGTGAATGTATGAGGTAATTTCGGAGGTGCAATTGATGAAAGAAAGGAGCTTTGATCGTTTAGGTGCTTGTTCTTCCTTGTTGGAGCTTGTTCTTGATATTCAAGAGCCAAAGGTGAGTTCTTTTTGAACTCACATCTATGCCTAAAGCCATTAGCTTGTAAAAGTGTAATTTAGTGTTCATTTGAGTTTGCATATGCTTGTAAATTGGTTAGGTTAGTGTAGCTTAGCCGACTTCATGTGTTTATATTTCATTTAATTGAAAATTTGGACTAGAATTGTCCACACAATCTAATTCATATGTTATGAGTTGATTTGGTGATATTGTGAAGCTCCGTTGCCGCCTCGGCATAGTTCTAAGCCTTCACATGTCGCTTGAATCGTATTTGATTGGTTTGGTTAGAAAATTTGCCCGTTTTGGAATTTATAATCAACACCATTGCTAATCTCTTGTATGAGTGTTTGTGCATGTGTATTTGGGTGTTATAAGTTGTTTCGGCAAGTCTTTGAACCCTCATATACATGTATATAACATCATATGCCCTCGGGCATTCGTCAATATCATTTTGAACATGTTTTCAAGGCAAATTGTGCTCTGGAACAGGTTTCAGACGTCTGAATATTACAAGTCAGACGTCTGACCTGGTTCAAATAATTATGGAGTTAAGTAAGCAAATTCAGAAGTCTGAAAATTTTAGTTCAGAAGACTGAATTGTAATTCAGACGTCTGCCAGGAATAATTCAGACATCTGAAATGGCACCAAAATAAACTAAATCCTTGCGGGTTTCTAAAAATCTCAGTTCAGACGTCTGACCTAAATGATTCAGACGTCTGAATCTGTTTTTCTGTTGTGGACCAGAGGGACCTCGGTCCACAGTCTACCCCCGTCCAGGCTCTTTCTCGGTCGGAGCTCGGGTCGTTCGGACTTCGTTTGTGAACTTCAGCTTTATGAATTCACATATTCTAGTAGCTCGATTCATCATCTTTGATTCTCAAGTGATTCTTCCAATGTTGATTCTTTTGGTCTGTTCACATTATTTAGGATGTGAATTGGATAGGTGGTCATTCTAAAGCCCATGCGTTCTATTTTGTATATCGAATTTATTCGATACTCTTGTTAAGATGATTCACGCCATTAAAACATGAATTTTCAATTCGATATCCATCGACTTTATTCCGATGTAGTTTAAAACCTTCGGGCGCTAGTTTAGGATTTCAATTCGTTCGTTGATCGAAATTACAACCGTTATCCTTTGATTTCCTATATGTTGTTGTAATATGAGTTTATGTTTCATGATGTTTGTGTTCTATTCGCTACAGCGACGGTTTTAATGAATATTTGAATCACAATGGATAATGGGGTTTTATACTGTCAGTGGGCATCGATCCAACGTTTAATCAGTTTTTAAATTCAAATCCTTTTAAAATAAATTTGATTTCTAAACCTGGTTCCGATTCTATTGATTTATATACGATTCCTTATACTATCGATTGGATAAGAAATTTAGTTTATTTACCTTAGTAAAACTGAGGACTATGACCCCTTATACGTTTACTTCGGCGAATAACTCTTGGACTCGTGCGTTCGAACATGTGTGGTGATTTTCTCTGTTTTGAATAGAAACCAATTACGGGTTCGTAAATATTCGAGAACAGCATGTGGTTATGGGACACGTCATTATTTCCTTATATTAACTAGCTCGGAGTAATTTCTATTCACCCGAATCGTTGGTATCCGTCTCTTGACATAGTGTTTGGTTCGCAATCGCCCTAGTGGGAATTTACGATTTGGGACCTTCATCTATGGGACTTCGGTCCAACTTTCTATGATTTATGTTTTCCTCTATCGAGGTCACGACCCGGCTCCGTGGGGAGCTTCGGCTCAAACAAATGGGTTCGCTACCTAGAGATCATATCTCACCACTTTGATGCATTGCGCGTCAGTTTGACCACTTTGACGCATTGCGCGTCAATTTGATAAATGATTTCTGATTGTTGATTACTTTGACGCGATGCGCGTCAATTTGATGAATGATTTCTGACTCTTGATTACTTTGATGCGATGCATGTCAATTTGATAAATGATTTTTTATTCTTGATTACTTTGACATGATGCGCATCAATATGATAAACGATTTTTTTTTTTAGGTTTACTTTGATGCAATGTGCGTCAATTTGATTTACGTTTGGCATTCCTCTGTCGTTTCCTGTTATGTGCTTTTATTTGAATGTTGCATTCTATATTAGCTAGGAGATTATTTAGAGATAATTGTGTGCTGACATTCCATTGGCGTTTCCTGATTGTGTTGACATGCTATGTTTCATACTTATTTATAATTAGATATTATTACTAGAATCATGTCATCCTGTGTTATATCTCTTATTATCTCAATCCATTTGATAAGTACAGCTGGACTGATCCGTTTATTGTTTATTTTCTTATAAATAATACTCGGGTCAGGCCGAGTCATTTTAGGTGCTCCTGTGGGTCTCATCGCAGGATTGATCTTCCGCTTTCAGCTTGCTACTCTGCCTTCGCAGCTCTATGTACTTTTGTACCTATGACATTATCTTTCGTTGTATACATATTCTTTTATTTAGATCTTGGTACATGTATTAGTGGATCTTTGTTGACCACTAACTTGATGAACACATTCTTGGTTTATTCATATCTATTCCGCCTTTGTGATATGATTATTCTGTGTCTGGCTTTGAGATATACCATATTTATATTATTGTTGTTGTCAATTTTATACTACTTTCCGGATTGCATATAGCCGTTGTGTAGTTGCCCTAAGTGCCGAATGGTCATGTCGAAATTTTAATCGGTATCAGAATTCGATGTGCATTCCTCACATGGAGTAATCATACAATCGGTCGCTCTTCACAAACCTCATTCACCGTTATGGTCTACGACATTTCTCTGAAATGAACTGGACGATAGTGGGTATAGAGGCGGAGCGCTACAGTAGGGGTCAAGACATGTTTTACTGAACTGGATAATAAGAGATTCAAATAGGGAAGGTGGGTACGAGCGTGTTCCGGCGGAGTCATGAGCGTGCATGAGTCCGATTAGGGAAACTAAGTCGTTGTAACACCAGTAAATAGGCATGTGTTATATAGTTTTTGGGTTAGAGAGTGATACACCATACTGTTGGGGCTGACACAGGGTATTTACGTAGTAGGGAGCTGATCGCTTGGGTGGTAATTAGGGTACACCTAATCCTGCTGTTACGTAATTAGAGTAACACCTAATTCTGTTATGTAATTATGATACCTAATCCTGCTGTTATTTCTACTGTTAATCCTTCTGTTGTGTAATTAGGTTAAACACTTAATCATGTTAATCCTGTTATACTGGTATTTGTGCAGACATGCCTGTTTAAGATATAAATGTGAAGCATTACCCAATCATAGTTTATTCCTGTTATTCTTGTCTATCATGTTGTTCTGTTAGTTTAGTTTACCTTATATGACATTGTACCCTTCTCATCCAGTCTTATTTACCTGTCTTGGCAATTCTATTTTATGCATATTTGAAAATAACTGGAACTCGCCACTAGCCAGACTTTATGTCTGATCCTTTTTCTTTCGCTTCTTTCTTCCTTCCCCCCACCCCTCCACAGGTCCTTAGAGTGGAAGCATTCAACAGTGACTAGGACTTTCTCTTATAGCTTAGACTTGGATTTCTTAAGATGTGTCGTTTGCTACTTGCTCTTTATTCTAATATGGCTTATGGCGAGAGATATGATTTTATGTACTCTGATGGTTGTTTTTTGAGATGTTTTCATGAGATAGATTTGATGTAACTGGTTTTGTTGTAACTTGCTTGAGACTACGTTTTTATTTTCAATAATGAAGTTGAAACTATTTTCCATAGCTTAATTTATATATGTCTTGTAATTTTCTGTACTGTTTACCTATTGCGCTTCACGAAGCTTAATGCATTCTTTTATGAGTGATATTAACGGACGTGGAGTGTCATCACAAACATTTTCAAAGCCTGAAAGGTTTTATATCATTCAAACAAACAATATTAATTATTTTTGCTTATAATCTTAACAAATTTGCTTCATTATCTTCAAAATCTTCGGTTTGAATTTGGTTGCCCTTTTTTTTGCTATTTTCTTTTGAACATTTTCAGTATTGTTACCCAATAATGACAATAGTATCAGTTTTTTTAATCTAAGGTATGATTTATCTAGATTTTTTTCTTCATGTATCTTTCTCTTTTTATTTTCTTCTGTATTTTTTGGATCATTTATCTTTTTAGCTCTTCCTACACTAGTTTCCACCCTTTTCTCTTCGTTCACTGGTAGTTCAGTGTCGAGCGATTCATCAAGTGCGGTTTCTGTAGGTTGTACTTAGGTTTAAATTTCCTTTTGAATTTGTGATTCGACTCGCGGTTCTTCTTCGACTAGGGTTTCAACTGTTTATTGAAGACTTTTATCACATTCGATTAGGGTTTCCATTCTCGGTTGCATTTGCAGTTCCAATTGTGGTTGATTTGATGACGATTTTTGCTGTTTGACTGAGTTTTGGGGTTCGACTGTAAAAAATGATGTGGATTTTGTTTCTTTGCCATTAAAGTTGATTTTGTGCTTATTTTATAAAGTTGTGACTGATTTGTTAAAGTTGATTTTGTTTTGACCGTAGGAGATCAAACATAGAGTGATAAACGAGAGAAAAGATTGTCATTATTTTGGACTAAGCAATTTGTCATTCTAAATAGTTTTTTTGTAAATGTACTTGTGATTAAAATTTCAAAATAATTTATCCATCTGATTTTTTCCCCCAAAAATTTGGACAATGTTATTAGCACTCCAAACTTGGTTAAGGATGGTTATTTTATTTTATTTAAATTTTACTAAGGGGCATACATTAGAAAGTAACCCCCTTAAAAATAATTTATAATATGACCAAACCACCCTTACCCTGTTAATTAGCCTAACCTAATTGGGTGTTGTTATGGACACTCTAAAAATGATTAAAGGGGTACACGAATAAAATTCAGTAAGGCTTTGCTGCATTTATTCATTGAATTCGGCAGGGTGTGGTTGAGTTTCAACCTTAAATTCGACAAAAGATCGTCGAAAATGGAAAAAATGAAAAAAAGTGAGTGTATACTAAATTTTGTTTTTGACTGTGCTTTCCCCTTAACTGTTTTTGGAGTTTCAGTAACAATCACCTAGAAAAAAGCAATTCAAAGAAATAAAATAGCACTATTTTCGTAAACTAGTTTTTATGTTTAGTACGTCCCATAATAATCAAACCGACCGTTAGGGAGGTTTGCTTATTGTCACTTGGTCAATATAAACTTTTGTGAAGCCAAAAAAATGCTCCTTCTTTCTTGGAATTGTTTTCTCCGATGTTTTTAACAATTCAAATTCTAATTTTTAGATTTTCTCTAAAATATCCATAATATTTTAAATCTACTTCAAATCCACCATTTAGTATCGTATTTCTATTACAATATCTTTTGATATATTTAAACATGATGAACAAAATTAAAAAATACAACAAATGCTTAAATCAATCATGTTTTTGTAAATTAATTTGAAAATACAACAAAATTTTTCTTTTAAATTATATAATCAAACGGTTGGTTTCCCCACCGTTGTATGGTTATATTAGTTTTAAATGTGAATGAAATGTCCTTAAAATTGACCACATCTTAATCAAATTTGAATTGTGCTTAACAATACCCAAAATTAGCTAGTCACGCTGGAAAGAAGAAGAAAAATATTGATAAAACCAAATGGTTAAAAATTGTAGGCGTTAAATGGGAAAGACAAAGGAGTACAACAAATACAAATGCGCGGCTTAAAAGACGCAAACACATACCCGTTTAACAGTCAATTCCTTAAAAATACTTCATCTAAACACCCATTAAAACTTAAAATGCCTCTTTTTTTTGGGCAATTCATTACACTAAAAACTGCATGGCCCTGACCAGTACAAGAAAATTGCCCACTCACGACGTCATAAGCCTAAATAACATCAATGCATATTTCATCTTCTCTGGCCGCATAACATCAAACATGTTTATGAGGTATTGCAATTCCGTACATGATACTGGAATTAGAAATGCAAGCACATACATGAGACATTAATCCATAAGCTACAGGTTTCATTCGTCCTAAAAGAATTTTAGCAAAAAAGTAGTCTGTTAGAACAAGCAATACACCTGACATAAACACTCTATATGAGAATATTACCTGGTCTATTACCATCTCCCACAGCAAATTAAAATTCAGTCAATGTAATTGGTTGCAAAATCATATGAATTTGTTCAAGACATGTAACATGTTTGGGTGTTCGCTCGAGCGATGATCAAACACGAAATATCAAACTCGGATGCAGATGCTCCTTAACAGTTGACTGTTTTAATTTCTTTTGAAAAGTTAATTGGATTACATTTTGTAATTAAAAAAATATGATACTAGAGCAAGAAACTGTTGAATAAGCTCTAGCGACGCAAGGAGCAAGCATCTAGTTTCCTGAATAATTTATTGTTTAAAAACTGGACTTTGCAATGCCTTACAGAAGACATCCAATTTTTACCCAGTACATATTAAACTTCAATTTGGAAGAAACAACCATACATTCATGCAAAAATTTACTCAAATTTGGAGATTATATCAACTCAGCACCCAAAATGCACTCTTTCCCCTACCAAATGCCTAGAATTTCCAAATGCACTTAGATAACAACATCCACAAAACTAATGTCTATAACATAAGCCAAAATAGCGAAGAAAGCAGACTATATTAACTCACGATTGAAGATTGAAAGATGCTGACAAGTGACAACGCTAGCTAAAAATCATAATCAAGGAAAATGTTCAAACCCCCAACAAAATAAAAACAAGAGAAATGATTAAACATCCCAATTAATTTCTTGACAGCAAGACTTATGGGCAACCCAAATCAACCAGACACAAACCTTCGCCTCAAAATGAAGGCTTTTAACCTCCAAATCCGTAGAGAGTCCTTCCCTGCCTCTTCAAAGCATATACAACGTCCATGGCAGTGACTGTCTTCCTCCTAGCATGCTCGGTGTAAGTAACAGCATCGCGAATAACGTTCTCTAGGAAAATTTTCAAAACCCCTCTTGTTTCTTCGTATATCAAACCACTGATTCTCTTAACTCCTCCTCTTCGGGCAAGGCGACGGATTGCAGGCTTAGTAATACCTTGGATGTTGTCACGGAGAACCTTACGGTGACGCTTGGCTCCACCCTTTCCAAGACCTTTGCCGCCTTTTCCTCTTCCTGACATTTCAGAAAACCCTAGACTTGATTTGGGGATAAGATTCGTATTTGATGATTTACGACTTCGATGCTGAAGCAGAAGCCTATGCCTGTATTTGTAGTGCGATCGCGATCCGCGTCGTGACTAAGGACTCATTCTAGACCGTCAGATAGTTGAAACTTTAACGGCTGAACAATAATATTTTCTCTTATCCAGATTCCAGACTTGGCAGGTTGTTTGGGTTCAAATATGGGGATTTTTCCCACAAGGACAGACTCACCAAATTATTTACCCAAAAAGACAACCACCAAAAAACTTGCCTAAAAAGACAAGTTTTAGTGCAAATGGTGAATTTTAGTGGGGCCCCATGTTTTTCCACTTTACACTAAAACTTGTCATTTTAGACAAGTTTTTTACCCCTTGTCCTTTTGGGCAATTTTTTTTGTTTTTTTGTCCTTCACAAATTTTCTTGTTCAAATAACGCGGTAGTATTTTTCTAGGTGATGCTAAAGTATTGCTAGGGTGACCGAAGAAGAGTTTGTCAAATTATGCGAATCAACTGAAATAGTTAAATTTAGGGTCTTTCCGATAATTGTACAAGGATATAATCAAGCAAATCATGCAATAGTGAAAAATTCACAGTATCTGACAAACTTTCTTTCAAGTAAAATAGCATTTTCGGTAATGTTATTTTGACCGAAACATGTTTAGTCGACGGATTAGGCAAATAGTTGAATTTACGATAGCATTGTTGTAATTTTACAACTAACCAAAGGTTGAAATCAAAAATGCTAAACAAATCATTCGGCCAATACTCTTTCGCTAGATCTAACAAACCCGTTTTCGAATAAATTAGCATTTTTGTATTTTTCTTGGTCTTGTAGATTAAATTAACCAAATACTAATATAACCGCACAAGAGAAACCGATCGTTAATTAACTTAAATAATTAAAAAAAAAAACTAATATAATACCTAACGATGGTTAACTAAAATTACACATGAATAATGCAAACTGTAGATTTGTTTGTCTTAACATGTGGGATGAAATTCATGTGACGTTCTAAATATTGAGATTTTTTTAATCAAATTTTATGTCATTATTTTGTGTTTGAATATAAATTTGGGAAAAAAAATACCATGTTAATTCTAAAATTAAAAGAAAAAAAATATCAATAAGGATCTATGTAGTTAAAGCCCCGTAAAATCCCCGTTATAGCTCTTAACGCTCTTCAGCTGATATGTTATTTCAAATTTAGCGCTGGTGAACAATAGATACTCTTTTATCCTTGCTATTTGCCGCTGCATCCACTAAATAAAGGTTTTTTAGCATCTGATTCATCAACATTAATATATCGAGCTTGATTTGACTAATTTCCTTTTTTTTAAGTTAATGTAAAAAACTAATTTTAAGACACAAATATTCAATATATTATAGAAATCTATTATAATCACTAAATCTAGCATATAACATGATAATTTTTTATTTTGTTATATAATATTAATCAATGTTAATTTCTTCTACACATATAATGTAACAACGACAATTAATTAATTTTAGATATTATATTTCACATATAATAAACCTTTTGGCGTCTCCGCTATATTCCCGTCATTTTCTCGCTTTATCCCGCTATAACTTTTTGCACCTCTGCCGCTATGAAACCGTTAAGCGCTTTAACTGCTCAGATAATGACCCAAAAATGCAAAATTATGGAGGTTGAAATTGAAATTTATACTACTTCCTTCGGTTCAAATTATTTGACGTTTTAGAGTTTTTCTCACAAATTAAGAAAAATTAAAACTGACTTAATTCTCCTCGTCTTCCGCTGTTTCAACATGAATTCTGGTGTCCCATTTACTGTTAATCAATTTTCAATGCAACAAAAGGGTGGAAATATTAAATACAACCGCTAAAAACAAACAATAACAGCTCAAACAGCTGCTTTTCCAATGCAGCAGTTCAATCTTGGCTTCCACATAACGTCATATAATTTGAAAAAGGTAAAACTCTTCAAAACGTCAAATAAATTGAACTGGAGGGAGTATATTATAATTACTGAGTTCGAATTGGAGAGCTCAGAGGCATCCTAGAAAATGTAAAACTCAAAGGTCACGTTTTTAATGCTTTCTTTTGGTACAAAGCTTTTCATACCTGCGTTGTCATCAAAATTCTATTCGCGTCATCTTTTCTAACCCAACTTTTCCTTTTCTCTCTCATAAAAAACCCTTGGATATTCACGCCTCTTCCAAATTTTATCATTTCACCCACTGTCGACCTCAGCTTCTCCCCTTCCCACCGTCGCCAGCATCTTCGACTCCGGATCTCCACCATAGTGCAGCAAGATCATCCTACATCGACAGCCTTCGGGATATGAATAATTTTCACCAGATACCTTTTAATTGTTTTCCCCTTCGTCTGCTGTCACCAATTCAGGTTAGCATTTCGTTTCACCTACAGTTTCCTATAATTCATGTATTTTACTATTTTTCCAATTTGTTCAAATCCAGACCGAATTATCGGATAAAATTTCTCTATGTTTTTTAGATCGTTAGGGGCCAGGATATAAGGAAAGCGTGGATCTGAGTAATAAACTCATGGTTGGATCTATGATTATTGCTATTGCATTATTTAATCTGTTTTATTCAAAGAAAATTCTAAAGAATCCAAAGTAGCAGGGTAGATCTCATCTAAAGTATAGTTTTATAATACGTGTTTCTTCTCAACATACTTAAACTGAGAAAACAGAATTTTTGATATTGGTTGACAGTTAAAAGCATTTCAATCCCCTCTGTAATGTTGTTTTAAAATGCAAAAAAAAAAAAAAAAAAAAAAGAAAGAAAGAAAGAAAGAAAGAGAAGTAATAGCTAGCTTTGTTTTGTCCTGATTGTGATTACTGTCAAATGATGATGATAATTATAACGTTCTAATAACCATTGATGGACTGTTCCCTTTGCCTTTGGAGACGTGACACCGATAAGAGAATAGTTCTATTATACAGGTTTGTTGTGCGTGTTTACAATTATGTTACAACTTCTATCCTTACTCAAAGCCAATTTGTAATTTTACGACGCCATCAGATAGAACTAAATTTAATATAACATATAGATGTTAAAATGAGTGATGGGAGTTAATATATATTTTTTCTCCTAGCATAGGCTTTTTGGAAGCAGTAACCTGTCATATTAATTCGCAATATTTACATTTTGTAGTGGTTGAATACCGAGCGAAGAAATTCCTATTAGCCTTTGTTCTGCTTTATATTTATAAATCAACTTCCATTGTTTTAGCATCAAGTTTGTCGCTTTGATGTCCTTGAATCAATATATCGCACATGATCACTTGCTCTTTTTTAGTTCTCCTATTCAGCGCTGTCTCATATGATTTTGAAAGACCTTCATTTGAAGATTTAATTTACGATGTATCAAAAGACTTACAAAGGATCGTTTATACTTCCTTTTACATCGTAAATATGTTAATAAATGGGTTTCATTTTAGTTTGTGGACTGTATGGAAGTGATTCCATGTAGATTGATTTTTTTTTTCTAAAAAAAAAAAAAACATGTTTTGATTCAGGTGTAAATGAAATACCACTTCAAAATCATCTAAATTTCGGAAGAGTGAAAAAACATAGAAACATTTCAATTATTCTAACAAAACCGTCTCATCTTGGTATTTCCAGTCCATGAGTGTATATGCAACTTCTGATTGATTATAATTACTTTTAGCTCCTGTCGATGCTTTTGTAGTCTTTAACAATTGCATATCAATACAATACTTATTATTTTTTCATTTATGACCAAAAACAGGAATGAATTCTTTTGTTTGTTAGCACTGGAGTTAAAAGTCATGAGCTCATGGATGACATCAGGAAGGTTACATCGCCAGAGCATGGTATTAGTCCCCTACGGTTATGCTTCAGCTTATGTTGCTATTGTAATACAAGGTATTCTTATCATTCATATAAAGCATTTAAGACCTAAAGTGTTAATATATCTCCCACCATTTAAAACCATCATTCAACTTTATTACAAGTTAGAGTGGCACTATATTTTTCTATGTAGTGAAAGCGATGAATGGCATCTCATAGTAGTTGACATGTTTAACCCATACAATATATCACTGTTGAATTTGTTATATGCAATAAATTAGGTAGCTGAGTGATGCACATGTTATAAAAAAATATAAACCGTCAAAGGTTGTCAAAAGGCATACACATAGAGTTGGTCTAGGACAAAAGAAATATTTGCTGAGCATGTTTAGAACGATTCTTCTGGTATCCAATACACTTAGTTATTAATGCATCTACTGCTTCCATCACGGTAATTAGGTATAAGGTTGTTCCAACATCTTAATTCAGGATCCAGCATGATGTATTATTTTGTGAACTATTTTGTCTACAATTAAAATGACAAAATGCTTCAATTGCAAGCTAATCATAATATATATACTTCATAATTTCTCAGAGACACCCTTTATACCGTTATTTAGCTTGCTATAATATATATACTTCATAAAGGCTTATGTAACACGATTTTTGAAATATTTCATTTAGAATCCATGTTAGGCAATGAAATATATACTTTTTAGTTTCAGTAACAAATTTGGGCGCTTTAGTGCTAAACACCATTCCTGTAACCTCATAGGTGATTCATTTATTCCTTTTATACTATGCATACACATATGGGTAAAAGAGGCAGAGAGCAGTTAAAACTATTATTTATTATAACAAAAAAAGGCTAAATGCTGTATAGCTGGTGATAACACTAATTTGGCAAACAGAAGAGAAAAAAAAAACCTCCCTTTCTATTATATGTAAAGTTGTAAACATACAAAGTAGATTCTAAACTGATTGTAAACAACATTAGTAAAAGGCAAATGAAATAAATTAACTGATCAGTAAATAGGAATGACAAATCCTTCCCTTTTTCGTTTTAATATTCTATTCTTTTCCTGTGGACAAAAATTGTACCTGCCATACAAAAATGATTTGAACTTAGTGCAGGTGGCCCAGAACGTCAAGTATCATGCATTAAAAATAATATCATATAATCATGTTTAATCACTAAAAAATGGTTGAACAGTTGTACAAGTAGAAGGAACAATTAATACATATATATATATATATATATATATATATATATATATATATATATATATATATATATATCCCCTTTATTTGGTGCTGCAGTCATTTTAAAGAAAATAAATATATTTTTTCTTCAGTTAATGCTGCTGTCATTTTAAAGGAAATAAATATTCTATGCATTTATAAGTCTGTGCGTAGATCTAAACACTTGTACAATTTTGAGATTTTTACAACTTCAAATTTTAACCTTTATTTTTAAGTTTCATTTAAAGGTGGATAATTTATAATTGCCTTTCAGTTCTATTAAATGGAAATAAAATGACATTCAAGGTCAGTCTACCAATGCATTTTTATTTATCTGTTATTTATTTCAGTATGCAACTAAAAACTTAAAAAAAAAAAAAAAACAAACAAACAAACTTACATGTGTTGACTTCAAATGTTGTTCTTTTTGAATTGGACTTTATTGCGACGTTAGCATTGTCCATACACTAAACATGAATTTTGTGGTCTTTGCTTTTACCTTTAAATCAGTACATCTAACTTTATATAGTTCCCATTTTTTACCCATGGAACTCAGCTCAATTCCTGGCTTTTGTAAATTTTATTCCAATCCAATGAGTATGTTATATTTTATTTTTAGGTGGAGATAATGGAGGCAAACTTTTTAACAAAATGATACTTTTTTTCTTTTCATTTGGTTTATTTTTGGAGTCCAGATTAATCACTTAATTTAGTACTTGATGACTATGTATTCCATTTTCTCATACTATTTCTTTAGTCGTAATCTTATAATAATTGACATCGTATGGTCTGTTGTGGTTTATGCCTTGAATGAAGTAGGATTTTATCTTCATGTCTACAGGCTTCAATAATGATTAAACAAAAGCTCGAACGACATGCTGTGGTGCATGGAGACAAGTCATTACTAGGTGAGTAACCTTGAAAATTCTTACTTTAGCTTAAAATACGTATTATCAAATTAGGGTGTGTGAGTTTAAGTGAGTGAGTGTGTATGTGTGTCTACATACGTGCATGCATGCATGCATACATACATACAATCAATTCGTTGAAAGTTATTTACATTGTGGAATACAACCATAAAATTTGGACGCTTCATCCATGTCATTTAGTTGGAGTCTGTTACAATGCTTGCTCAGGAATCAAACTAAAAGTACATGTAGAAACATCAAAGAAGCTTTATTGATATAAAATTTCTTTCCCATAAAATTTCCATTAATAAACTTAATGTATATTGTTGATGTTGTAAAATTTTCTCACTAAATCCAATTTTGTACTTCTGTAATATAACATATATGTGATTTGGTTACTAACTGGGTCGTACACTCAATGATACATGTCTCATTAGTGCACTCGGAGATGCATATCTTATTAGTACAACTTACATATTTTATGCCAATGCAATGGAAAATATATCATTATATAAAGTAGAATCAACCATATATGATTTATTATAAATGAAAAATATATCCCTTACTTTAGAGTAGTTTCAATTTTCCATGTATTTTCACTGTCTTTTATTTTGGTTATTGCATAATTGTTCAAATGATTGAACTCAACAACTGTAAAATATACTATGTCTATAAACCAAACCCGTAGATCTGAACAAATCAAAGTTAGATACTGCATTAACAACTATGGACTTTGGCAAATCTGTATCTGTGGGAGAGTGATGAAAAATTAAGGGCTTTTGACTTTTGAGAGGTTAAATTTAATGTTAGTCTAGCCTTTGTTTTACAACTATACTTGCAACAATTCTTTTCTTTAATCTCAGCTTGGTGGCTTAGAATGCGGATATATATATATATATATATATATATATATATATATATGACTAGACGTAGATATATAGGACTAAACATGCTAGAAAATCTTTGTTTCTTGAATATTATTCTTATAAGCTATTGCAGCTAGGATTTTTGAATTAATAATTTATACTATGATTAAATAACTATGCACATATATAGAACTGACAGATGTACCTGATATATTCATCATCGAAAGACAAATAGGTCGCAAGACCTTTCTTTTATGCTTATCCTCAATCACATATGCTTGTGATTGGTTGGAAAATTCTAATTATAAACTAAGTATTTTCTCAACAGTCTTTTTTATGCTTATCACTTTTTTCTTTACATGTCATTTGATCCCTGCATGAATGTATGCATTTAAATCACATGCATTAGACTGGGGCTTAGCCATATTTGTTGCTATAGTTATTAATATTGAGTACAATTAGAAAAATCAAACAAAACAGTCAACAATAATGCGTGCTTTTTAACCAAAGTTCCAAACGACCATTACATATTGTTGAGTTGTATGAGTAAAACCCGTTCTACGACTTAAAACATTTGTGTTGTGCAGATAAAAGAGATAGACTTCGATAGACTTTGTTCGGCAGCATTTAATCCATTAACGCTCTTATTCAGATAGCCAAGTAATACTAATTTAGAAAAAGTTACAGATAATAGTCATATTAGTGATAAAACAACATTAATTTATTGGCAATTCTGATTATTGTTGTAGCGGTTTTAAACAAATGACCATTGCTTACATGTAGGAAAATTTCTTTCTTTCTGGATAGATAGATTGATAGGTAGATTCCGATTTTTTCACACTAAATAAGTTAAATAAATCTTGGAATAAAATTACTTTCCACGATTCAACATATAGACTGCCTAAGTTATCACTTTCTTATTGCAAAACCAAATAAGTAGTGGAAGGAAAAGAATGGAAGAGGGTTAAGGTTTAACTAATGAAATACACATGGCATGAACAATGACACGAAGAGTATAGCACATGTCCATATACTATTACCGCAGGTAGCGTGATATAACACTTATAACCTTGGAAATAAACTAAACAAATTGTCGTAAGCTAAGTGATTTTGGCATAAATCTAAGGCCAATTGCACATTATGAACATACATACAATCTCTTTACAAACATGTAATTTCTTTAGGCAACGTATTGTATCTCTATTCTTTTCGCTGTTTTTACAGTATCTAAGGGTTAGTTTTTTCTCAAATTGTTGTATACAATGTTGTGATATTTCATTGTAGGCTCAGAAGCTTGATGCAACACTTGGGAATGATGTAGCATTCTCCATAAAGAATCAACTTTTGTGGCTAATTATCGAACAAAATATTAGAATGGAATTTTCCATGTATAACGTGGATGCACTTGAAAAGGAGACTTTAGTAAACCTGTTGGAAGGAAAGAAAGGTTGGTTTTTAAACACTTATTTAATAAGGTTTTCGATTTTAGCTCACTTAGTGGTGTTATAATTGATCATATATCATGTGGCTATATAAAAGTCTACGTGCCCATTTGTACCAATTTCATGATTAACTACATTTTCGTCTTCTATCCATGTTATAATTACAAAGGCTTTTGACTTTAATATACAAGCTAATCTTTCTACTACAATAGAAAATGGTTAGGTCCCTGTTAAATGAAGACTCATGAGTGGCATACATAATTGAGTTATACGAACATCAATATTGACATTGATTTTCTGTGCATCATTCTTTTTTAGCTTCAGTGTCTGAGTGTGATTTTTTTTTTTTTTTGGTTAAATTTTCTATCTTCATCATGTGGAAGTTACTCCAAGTTAAAAAATTTGAGAACCTCACGATAGCCGTTTAAAAATTTAACTATGTATTTACCAAATATGTATTTGTATACCTTCTTAGAATCATAATTTTGTTTGTAAATATTATTATTTTTTCCCTTAATAATCCTAATAATAATGACTTCATGATATACATTATTACAGACTAATTTATAGGTATAGCATTTATTTTTCTTCGTTGACAGGCTCACACTCTATTAGACAACTTTTTGGTAGTAAAATACAATAGTACAAATGTAATATTATTGTTTACAACCATGAATGTTTTCTTCTTTTAACCAACACATCTATCCTATTATACATATAAATATAAAAGAAAACATTTGATAGTTTGTATTCTCTTCTGTCAGCTAACCTGAATCTTTAAACTGATTTGACTGATTTAATCAAGCTTTTTATGCTTTTCTTCTCTTTTTTAAAGCTAGGTTGTTCTCTATCAGTACATACAATAATGCATAATATACTTTGGAAGAGAAGTATGCTATTTTGTTTCCAGCTCCGTTAACGATAAGCTTTCAAATCAACATGTGGTGCTTTGTAAAAGGAACAACGAGTACCATAATAATGTCAAAATATAAATGAGTTTACCAAATTGAAGCATGTGTTTTCCTTCCTTTATTGTATGAAGAAATGTATTTTGTTGTGTGCACAATCAACAAATAATGATAGAAAACATTCACCCCAATTTCATAAATTGTTATCCAAAATTGTTAATTGCTTCACATGACCACATGTTTTAAGGAATTAGATTAAAATGGAGAAATCAGATCACATGAGACGTCTTAAATAAGCTTTTTTTTATGATGAAGTACGCAAGGAAATTTTTGAATTTAAGGGAATTGCTTATCATTCTATGGAATCATCACGATTAAAAGAAATATACATCTTTTAAAATCTTTACCAGTTATTTTTCTTTTGCAATGCTAAAAATGAACTTTTCTAAACCAGCTTTGGTAATATTTATGTCCATAAGAATAAAAGTTTGTAATTGTTGATTCATGCATTTTTTTCTTTTCTTTTCCGTATATTAAGTTTAACATAAATAATTTTTTGAGCGTGAAAATTAGGTTGAAGTGCATCTTATTTCAGGGTAATAAGTTTAGCACTTCTGAATAATTAGTCTTAAGGACATTTTACAGAAATGGTAAATTCATTTATCTTTTTAAGTTATATAGGAAAATGATAAAAAAATAAACATTATTATTTCTATATAACTGAAAATGATAAATGAATTTACCTTTTTATGTAAACTACCGTTAAACCTAGTTCTTCAGAAGTGCTATCCTTAAAATCCATCACCCTAAAAAAAAAATTGAGTGAAAATCCTCATTTTGAGTTGCAGTAATATAAGCAGTTGTCATCAATTCAAACTATGTATAGTTTATAACTTAGAGAATTACTCATTTTTTCGAAGATGTAAACCACATTCAATTGATTAAGATAAATAGTCTGAATTAGAAGCATAAACTTCTCTGTAACAGTAGCACTCTCCATTTGTCAAAGATATTATATTTAATTTTCTCTTTTTATTTGGTTGCTAAGTACTAATTTGTTGGACTAATTAATCCGAAAAGAGCTAGCAGCAATGCTACATTAGTCAGCTAATCTTCGACCATTGCAGTATCATGCAATCAAATTTTTTATGCTTGAATAATCATTTCTTTGCATGCTTGATAGTATTATGTTTATTGATAAATTGATCCCTTTCCAAATTCTAAAAAACTAATTTTGAACTAATTTCTAATTTTATTTTTCTTAAATACATGGATGGTTGGGTTGTTTTAGATAAGATTTTGTTTTATATTTCCAATTCTTCAAAATTTCATAATTTTCCATGTAGTTAGTTTTGTGACTAATTTTGGCTAGAAAATTAATTTGTGCCTTTTGTAAGAAAAATTAAAAGTCAACTGATGTTTGACTGATAGCTTCTAGATAGTCAAACATATGCATGTCTTGATTCATGAACCTAACTACAAAAATGCTTTAGAAATTATCATTTGATTTTATGTTTTTTTGAATATTTGCTTCTTTTTTAATTTAATATGTTGCTTATGCCTCATTTCATCATGGATTTTTTTACTTTACACCATTCTCCTTTTGGCCCATCTTTATTATTCCAGTATCGCATATAGCATCCTTTTGGTTTTCTATTTCTATTTTCAAGGAACAAAGAGTATTTTGTGCCAGAAAGAAAGAGATGTAAGTGTAGTGCAAAATGTAACTAATGAATGTTAGTTTTTTCCGACAAGTCACTACAACAGATTTACCTTTTAATAGCACGTGAAAAATGCTATAATAGGTTACCATAGCATTAGTGACAACACTATATAACAACATGCAATGATAGCTCTGCTATATCTTATAGCTTAAATCTAAAAGCTATAGTATTATACATTTTATAGCGCACGTTCACCACCATGAAATGTTTAACATAGCGTTCAGACCTTGCAATTATATTTTCTTACTAAATTCTTAACTTATTTTTTATAGCGTTATCAATAATTTCATAGCACAAATTCATTGCTATGAAAAATGTTTTTCCATTTTGCTTTTTTAAAAAAATCCGCTATTATTGAATTCCCAATTGATAGCGTTCTACTCATCTTTTTTTTATAGCATTATCACTGTTTTCATAGCTCATATTCAGGGATATAAAAAGTTTTCCCCATGGTTTACATAGCATTTCACATTATGATTTATAAGTGAAGTTTTCCGCTATGAATTCGTTGTATTACATAGCATTTTCACTGTTTTTATAGCACACATTCAATGATATGAAAAAGTTTTCCATACTATTTATTTTTTTACATAGCATTTCACCTTTTATTTCTATAAGTGCAATTTTCCGCTATTAATACTTTTAATATATATAGCACATATTTCAGCTATGATCTTTATAGCAAATCTCTTATTTTATTTGTGCACAATTCATACAATTAAACAGTAAATTCACAAGACAAAACTGTCAATAACAAAAAAATAATACCAAAAGCAAATTTGATTTCAATTACAAAAGTCATAGTTAATAGATCTACTAATACATATAGAAATAAGTCATCATACATGTTCAAACATCGTTTCAAAACAAGATTACATGAAAAACCACTTAGTCTTCAGCTTGTAAGCTTGTCCAACTTCTAAAACCTGCAGTTCACGAGCACAAGTTACAATCTTATAACAACCATATTAAATAGTCACATTTCAGCTTGGTTTTTTGCATTGAACTTTATTTGTCTACCCATATTAAATAGTCTAAGTGAATTTTTATGAAGCCTGGAGGTTTCCAATATGTTCATTCGTATTCTTCCACGAAATATTGGTTAAAACAAAGTTGATCTGTTATGTTAAATATTGATATTAAATACGAGTACCAAAATATATGGCATAGGTGGGCTACCGTATGCATGGTTAAATTGAGCATAACAAAGAATAAAATTCATGGGTGCTCCTTCTAGGAAGTTTTACCCTTTTTCATTCATTCGTGATTTAATGCATCATTCGTGTTTTAATGCACAAGTTATGGGTAGCAATCAAGTGAGGCATTATCCTTTATTATTTTGTTTGTTCAGACCTACTGTTAACCTTAATTTTTCCATTGTTCATCACATTTGATGCAGTGACGTATCTACCTTCTAATTGGGGTGGGCAACTGCCCAACCCAAGAAAACCAAAAAATATTAACCTAAACTGGAGGAAACTTTGTGCAAGAAAACACTCCTAGTGCTCTACACGCTGTACCTGATACTAGTGGAGGACTATTGGATGAAATAGCTTTGCTGATATGAAGTTAAAATGCAATTCATATTCTCAGTTTGGGTGACATCATTTTGTAGTAATAACTAATGAACTTTTTGGTTCCATTGCCAGATTTGTTTCTAAAATCATTTAGTATACTATATAGTATTCTTCCCTATAAAGGTCAAATTCACATCCAATGAACTAACCATAAATTAAGATTCTCTTTACGGCCTACTGCACTTAAAAGCTAACCAAATACATTAATGAATCTTTCAAGTCAGAAACACGTCTGTCTTTCCTAGGTTATTCACAAAAGCAAGTAACTCAATTACTAAACAATAAAGGTCATGGTCATCTTTGTATTTTCACTTAAATATGTTCCCTGTCACATTATAAATAACCCTAAAATCTGCTTAAATAAGGTATTAAAATTTCACGATGAGAACAAATTAATGGGACTGGTCAGAGCAATGATTTAAAATGTCAAAATCATTTGAACCCTGCGGTTTAGTTTTGTATCATTGAAAGCATGCAGCTACCAAAAGGTGGTCAACCACCGACCACCATTGGCCATCTCCGACAGACTTTCGCAACCGAATGATGAAAATCGGATTCGGTGGTAAATGACTGACCAACGCATTGTAACCTAGGATACAAACTATGGTGCTCTAACAATGCCTTAAAATTTTAAAATTTTCTATCAAATATCATATCACTTGTGTAGTTTCGCCCAACGCAAACAAAAATCCTGGTTTCGTCGCTGATTTGATGTATAAATTCAAGAATCCAACATTTAAACCCCTTTATGTCTACAATATGGGTATTAAATTTGATTTAAGGCTGATTAAACCCGTTACATTTAGTATTATATTCGGTGGGGATATATTCATTAACCAGTAGCCAACTATTATGTATACATTGCAAAATTTAATTACCAGAAAATTTAATTACCTCATCATATACATTATGTACTGACAGGCTGTCCTAACTGCATTTATTTTATAAACTACTTGAAACATATGTAGCCAACTATCCGCAGGTTATTAACATATGCATTAACCAATAGCCATATGCATTTATTTTGTTATTAACAAAATAAATGCATATGTTGATAACCTGCTTAATTCGATGCATATGTTATTAACAAAATAACTACTTGAAACATATGCATTAACTAGTAGCCATCAGTGAATGTTATTAACAAAATATCGATGCATTGAATTAAGAAATTATTTTATAAACATATGGAGCCAATTATCCCCAGGTTATTATTATGATCTTATAAATATACGTGCATGCTTTTAATGTTTAATTGGTTAAGAAGCAAAGTCTATTATACTGTTCACAAATCTAGATGCAGCTATTACAAAAATAGTGACACGAAGACTATTTAAAAAAATTACCTGCCTAGGTAGCCAAAATCCACGTCCATTTTCCAAAGACGATCAATTACCTATATACATGTAGGATATTTGATTCATAAATTCAGAATTTTATATATGAACAATTTTATTTAACAATAATGAGATGCTTACTAGAAGATGAATCCGATACAATATTTGTCATAGGCCAAGCTATTGTAGAGCCAACGACATCTTCAATGCATTCAAACTCAGTCGTAGGTCTCCACAAACGTGCAGCTGGAACTATTTCAATGTCAACCCAAACTCTAGCCGCACCCTCTCCTAACGGACGAAATGTACCGTTATTTTTGGGTCGGTTGAAGCCATGCGTCCCTCGGCAACTATAGTTCTCGTTCCAAATACATCAACCAACTTACATTTTTTCGATGTAGAATTTGCAACCTATCAAGTAACAACAATAATTGATTATATAAACTACTTGAAACGCATAATCTTGCGAACAAAGCGGAACTAATATTTGAACTATAAATGACATATTACCATAGGAATTGATACCGGGTTCGTCAAAGGACTGAAAGATGCTTGAGTGCTTACTTTCTCGATAACAATTTTAGATTCTGGCCAAGCTACTTTTTTACCAACGGCTTCTCCAACATATCTCATACTAGTCGTTGGCTTCCATAAAAAAGCCTTCATTTTTTTTGGATTGTCTATCGATACTAGCTAGGCGGTTGGTCCAAGAGGTATACCATTAACAATTTTTTTTGGATCACTATCATAGATTCGTCCTTCCGCAACTATTTCTTCGCTTCCCATCTAATCATATATCTTGCATTTATTATCTTCGTTTTCATTCTGAAGAAAAAAAACCTTCTATCAATAACAAAAATTATAAAGCATATACAAAAACTTAAAAACACTGATA
Source organism: Allium sativum (assembly GCA_030737875.1). Lineage (NCBI taxonomy): Eukaryota > Viridiplantae > Streptophyta > Magnoliopsida > Asparagales > Amaryllidaceae > Allium > Allium sativum. Next base: position 222,398,960 of record CM060912.1, on the reverse strand, counting down.
TAGTTCAAAGTTAATATTTCGGAGCATGGATCATAAGCTATTGTTATAATCAATGATTTCCGTAATGAAGTGGATTCTTGAAACTAAATCCGAGAGTTATGTAAAAAAATGGTGGTTAAAGATTGAAGTGTGATGTATTTTTAGAATTCTTAAAATGCATTTTGGATCTACTTGGTTTTTAGAATTATTTGTATTAGGCACTGAAACTACCACAACATGGGTGAAGATAACTCAGTGAATTTCATCGGGTATATCTATATGTTTAGCTTATGTGAAATTATATAACTCATGTCTTAATATTTTGAAGTATATCTATTACAGGTATGAGTTCATTTTATCTTGACACTTAATTCAATTTAACTAGATATTAGGACTTGTGAAATTTGTAACACGAAAATTATCACCTGTCCAACGGGTGGAAAAACCTATCTTCACTAGTATAAATGCATAAATTTATGTGTGTCGGATAATTAAAGATTCTAAATTTTATTTAAGAAATATTCAATACGAAGAATTAATTTTATTGAAACACTGTCATTATTATTATGTGTGTTAGAAGTGAAAAATTCTGGAGATCACATATCTTTATTTCAAGTAGTCTTGTTGGCGCTCAATGTAAAGACCCGCAAATCCGAGCTATCTGAGTTGACTAAATACACCACACGTCCAACCCAAATAACACAGAAATACGAACCATTAATAGAAAGAAGATAGAGGGTGAGAATAGATAAGATAGAAAACTTAGAATAGAATAAAAACGAAGATCACAAACTCACAGCGGAATGAATAAAATATATTATACAACATAACTTTTGAAATACAAATCAGTAACTTTATATACATACCATCATCAGAGCACAACAGTCATTTCTAGAACAGTTATAAACATCTGTTTCCAGGTACAAACAAGGTCCACAGCGGAATATATGATAGCCTATAGCTAACCGGTGAAGCCTCCTGCTTCCAGCTCCTTCAATTGCATCTGTGAAATCCCGACTACTTGACTGCCCGTACAAATTTGGGCACCCAAGAGTTTAGGGAAAACAAAACAAAATAAACTCTGGGTCAGTCATGGGACTGGTGTGAGTAAACTCCAACCACTTGTTTAACTTTCAAAACCCTTTTCGAAAGAAAAGATAATAGTAAGACCAGTCCACACATAAACATGGACGGTTTTTACCTTACTATAACCCAAACACTTTGATATCAAATCCAATGATATTATATTAATGTCTACATCAAATAAATAACCAAATAGCAGAACGCTTGCATCTCACGCTCTACATATATAGTATACAATCAAAAACCGCATGGCGCGTATTGGAGATTGGATTTCTAACATGACAAGGTATGGAACCACCTTCCGATGATGTATCTCTAGAGGCGAATACACCTGGGTTCAACAAGAACGTCTTGCAACCCGGCCCACACATGACCGACCACTCATTTCGCTTGAGTGTATCGAATGTATATCACCAACGGTTGGACTCAAACCACCGTTTCCCGAATGGGCAGAATCGATAGATTTAGAAACAAAAGGAATTTCTCTAGATAGGTGATTATACACCCTAATGGGTGCGACCCACATAGCCATGCTGCCTGCCCGATTTTTGTCCTTTCCCGGTTGTTGAGGCCTGAGGCTACGAATACTTACCATTCATTGATAGCACAATCACTTTGAATGCCACATTGTCAGATCCGTTAATCACTAGTTGAGTTTGCACAAATATTCTGGATATTATGCTAAGGGATAAATCCGTTGCAACCATATACATTCATACAGACCAACCCATTTGATCATTGGAAATACTTTGTCAGACATTCGTCCATTTACGTTCGTTCTGGGATTGAACGAAACCGAAGGCACTATTTCTATTACTAGAAAAGCCCTTGCACTTTACTCCGTCTTCAATATATTCAGCATACTTGGTTTGCAACGCTTATGCCGATACGGAGTGGTTCTTCGGATAATAATCCAACCGGTCTCTCCATATTGACAACGATGGTCAAAACTTCGATAGTCTGTGATTTAACTATCGAATAAAAACAAGTGTTCAATCAACATATCAAACAAATCACTGGGCTCTTTTAATTAATATTTCATTAATTAAATCTCTTCTCCATTTCCTTATCAATATTTGTTAACCAAATATTTTCAATAATCATCTTGCCTCTTATGCCATTTGGAAAACGTTTCCAAATATCAACTTCTTTTATTTTCTATATATTAGAAAAATCTCTATTTGCAATTGGAAACAATTCCAATCACTTATCTCTATCCCTTTTTGTTTACAACATTCGATTTTTATATTCACTTTACTATCGAATTCAATACGTCGATACAATGATTTCAAATTATCAAAATATCTTAAAAATATTCTAACTCCTTAAATTCCCGGAAAAATTCGCCATAACCTCCCCTGTATCGGGAGCATCGGGAAATTTCAAATAGCTTCCCGGTATCTTCCTCAATCAAAAAGAAAAAGGAAAAGCCAAGCGGCTTGCCGATACGGCGCATAAAACCCATATATGAATTTAAACATGTACCTTTTTGTCGGGCACATAAATAAAAATCTTCATATACTCCATCCCATATCTGTTTAACACCTGTTCACCTGTTTTCCATTCAGTTTAACTCAATCCATTCGTTTGAATTCAATTTTGAATCGTTTGAATTCAGTTTCGCTCAATTATTCTTTAATTAGCCCTTTTTGCATATTTTACTTCTTTGTTTGAACATAACACGTTCAAATAAAATGCTTAACTTGCTCACAACCAAATTGAATTTCAATTTCAATTCCAGTTTCCTTTTTTGATTTCGAATATAAATTTGCAAATCGAAATTGCTTATTCAAACCCCAATATCCATTCGAAATCTCCTTAACTAATTTCTATTTAATTTAGTTAATTCTATTCAATAAATCAAAATCTGGTTTCTGTTTCAAAAATTCTATTCATTTACACAACTTGAATTCACCTATACTTTACAACTCAACCCTGAAATTTTCTAAATAGAAACTTCGGATTTTCTTGCTTAAAATCCTTTTATAATATTAAATAAACCATTATGGTTTTTAAATAGTTCTGCCGCTGTTTTTCTGAAAATTTGATTTTGATATAACTCAAAATATGTACGACGAAATCCAGATTTTTCTCCTTCATTAGAAAACTATTATCAAATCGGTCCTGACGTTTCTTGTTTCGAAGAATTCCGACTTCAACTGTGTTCTGTATACTCAATTGAAGTTCGAATCGCTAATTTACGAACTTCAGCGCTGCGGCGAGTTCGTTTTAATTATATTTATAAATATAAACGTTAAACTTCGTTAAATGAATTCAACTCCCTTCTAATATATATATATATATAGATATATATATTCCAAATTCCATTTGAATCTTTACATTTCAAATTCCATAGTTTTAAATCCTGTATTCAAATCTCATTTGAAATCCTTTATTCGAATTCCATTTCAAATCCTTAATTCGAATTCCATTTCAAATCCTCTAGTCGAATTCCCACTTTAATTCAACCCCTTTTTGAATTTCTATATTTGAAATTCATACTTGAATTCAGATATTCAACTCCATTTTGAATTCCCTTTTGAAATTCAAATATTCAAACCCCATTTGAATTTCTATGTTCAAATCTATTTCCAACTCTATTAGAATTAAAATATTCCAATTTTCTTTCAAACACCATTGAATTCTAAATTCGAATTCATTTACAAATACCATTTGAATCCTAAATTCAAATTCATTAGTTAAACTCCACATTTAATTTTCTTGAATCCCAATACCTTAATTTATTCCTTTGAATTAAATTCCACTTTAAATTCTATAATCAAATCCCTTTTGAATGGTTATATTTGAAAATCATATTTGAATTTAAATATTTAAACTTCATTTAAATTTCTATTTGAAATCTTATATTTAAATCCCATTGGAATTTCTTTATTCAAACCCATTTGAATTCTTAATATTCAAACTTATTTTTAACACCATTTGAATTTCTTCACCCAAATCCATTTGAATTCCCTTGAATTCAAATTCCATTTCAAAACCATTTGGATTTCCTATTTTGAAATCTTATTTGAAATTCTATTTCCAATTCTACTTTGAAAATCCTATTTCAAAGTTTATTTCAAATTCTATTTTGAAATTCTACATGCAAATCTCTATTTGAATTTCTTTATTTGAATTCCTTCGAATTAAAATTATATTTTAATTCCTTGAATTCAAATTCTATTTTTCGTTCTAATTTCGTCTATTCAAATTCTATTTGAACTTCTATTTGAATTTCTAATATTCAATCTCCTTTTAAAATTCAAATATTTAACTCCTTTTCTAATTATACTATTCAATTGTTATACTCAAATTTCATTTGAGTTATATATTTAAAATTTCATTTTCACATCTTATTTTGAAATTCCATTTCAAATTCCAATTCCATGCTTGTATTTCTATTTCTGAATTATCAAATGATAATTCTTTTACTTCATTTATAACTTCGTTATAAAAGAATTATTTCTAACATTCGTTTGTGAAGAAACTACTTGTTTTATTTTAAAACAAGTTTATATTTTTATTTCCATTAAAAATTCAAATTCTATTTAAAAATAGAATTTTCCCTTTTTAAATCTCAAATATCCTTTCACGATATTTTAAATATCATTATTTAAGCCCAGTGATATTTAAACACACAAAGCAACGAATTATTTATTTTTCTAACACATCATATATAAAAATATATATGCAAACAAATAAACAAACAGATAATATATTTTTGAGGAATCCAGTTGGATTCCTCCAACCTGTTTCCCTGCATCCACAGACGTTAGCACATAAATAATACCCATTCTGCTTCGTGGCAGAATATCGCGGTATAGAAGGTCATCCACTAATCATAGCATGGGGCGTATAGGGTAATCATCCGCTATGAAACTGCGGGCATCCGCTAATGAGACTGCGGGAATCCAACCAATCAATCAACCCAATATATATATATAATAGCCTAAATAACTAATATATATAAAGCAAGCAGAAAAATCCAAACGAGCAACAACAATTATTTTTAACGAAATAAAAATAATTATAAATAAAAGGTGAGTGAGATTTACTCACCGGAATTGCAGTTGTCGAATATCGTGTTAATTTCCAAATCACCGGCTACGAATCTTCTTGAATGAATTCGCACCTACGATAAGTTGATTTAAATTTTCTAATTAAATATTTATTTATTTAAATTAACTATTTAAATGAATAAATAACTTTCCTATCTTTTTTTAAGTTGTTACTAGATTTAACTTATAAATAAAATTAACTAATCTATGTACTTTTAAACATCAAACCATTTAACGATTAAACATTTACTCATTTAAGTTAACAACTAAATTAAATACATAATTTACTTTAATTGAATAAATATAACTAACACTTAACTAAGAGTTTAATTACCTTCTTTGATAAGATCAGCCATTTTCATAATTCACGACTCAACCCTGCTTCAGGCTTTTGCTCGTTGTTGTGTTTACCAGAGAACAATCCCATTGAACTGTTGATCACCTCACACTACCAAATCCCAATACCATCATTCATCAATCATCACATTGCACCCTCACAGACCTCGAATTGATCTACTGCCACATAACAACATACCACCCCAATTCCTCAGTTGTGAACTTCCGGCATCCAACAACCCTAAATCGATTTCACCATTTTATCGCACCAACACTGGAAAAAGGTGCGACAACTAACCCAGTCGAACTTCGATCCCTGACAACGCGGTGCCCCATTTCCCTTCAAATCAGTATCGCGTTCCTCACATATCCCCTTATCGCACTCAAAAACCCAATAATAAAAGTCACGAGTTCACCCAAACTCCCATCTCGACCTTCAATTGCACCTCGTTCAGCCTCATTCGAAGTCGATGATTGGCCTTAGCTGCGCTGCTTCCAAATCGAGTGTCCTCGGGGTTTTCGATTGTAGAAAAGGAACGAAAGGAAAATACTAGGGATTCGTTTCGTTTTTTTTTCATCTGAGAATGGAAAATATAACGAGGTCGATGGTTTATATAAGGCCGAGAGGAGACAAGAGGTACACAGGCCATTAAAATCGTGTTTCGTTGATAACGAGAGCAGGAGACAGTTTTGTGGCTCGAGGGAACTAGGTTTGCATAGGAAGTAAATTAAGTCGGCTGATAAAATATTTGATATGAATTTATTTAATTAGATAACTAAAATATCTTGTGGTACCCTTATTCGAAAATCAGAACCGCTATTTTAACGCAACCATTGTTATTTCAACAGTTTAACACATTCTGAACTAACCGAATATATTTAATTTAAATGTATATAGAATAATCATTTTAATTAGATATAACAAAAATTTAAATTTATAAACAAATAAATTTCTCGATAATATATCATTACCATTATCGATTACATTCTCATAGAATTTATATTTATTATCTGAACTGTTTTGATTCAATTCTAACTTCAAATTGAATTGTTTTAAATTCTCGTATTTCGATGACAATCAAAATAAATCGTATTTCGATTATTTAGTCGATAACCGAATAAAATACCATTTATATTATAAATTCAATATTTAAACCATATTAAATATTTAAAATAAACTGTTCAAAAATCTGGGTCGTTACATTCTTTCCCCCTTAAAATAATTTCGTCCTCGAAATTGCTAAGGTAGGAAAAATGGTACAAATCTATTACTTAAAAATTCACTTATGTTGAAACTCAACTCCTCATATTTCAAAAAATTAACTCCAACCAAAACTTTTGGTCTTCACACATTTAATTCGAATGATCTATGATCAATCCATTTATATCAATTCTATATTCCAATAAACCTATTCAAATTGATTCTAATCAATTCATTCACTTCGACCCATTTAACTTGCTTAAGTTAAATTTAAATTCCAGAATTCAAATCCCTGGGCTTTTCTTTTCAAATTCTTTCTGAAATCACAGAAATATATACGTATATATTTATTTCCATTTCAAATTCAAACATTTGAATTTTCAAATCACTTGTTTCTTTCAAAACAAATTTCCATCAAAACTTTCTAAGGTAGCAACCTATCACTTAGAAACTCGGAAATGAACACTGATGATGTTGCAATCATCATCAGAATTATTTCCCAGCCACTGAAGTGAGTTCAGTGCTTTATTATTTCAAAATCCATGATTTTCTTTCAAATCCTTTAAAACAAATCTATATTATTTTAATATACTTTGAAAAATATTTTTCAACTTCCCAGGATTAAAATTCCAAATTCTGGTTTGAATTTAATTCTAATTCATCTCATTTGTATATATTTCATTCATATACAAATTCAGTTTGGTTATAAATAACCATTTCAATTTTTTTATCTGATTATAATGGTATCAATCAACACATCCATTTATTATAATAATTCCAGAAAATTATTCCTTCTATATCAAAATAGAAATTTGGGTAAATGATTTCACCCACTTTAAAACAATATCGTGTTCAATCTCCTGTTCAAGTGTTTAGAAATTCCTATCGACTTTGTGGCGTCCCACTATCCGACCAGAATTCATAAACCACTCACAGACTAGCCAACACAATATAGAACAACTTTTATATCAACTACAAATACGCTCTCTCGTATCTATACACTCAACTCATTCTAGGGTACTACTGACCCTATCTCTAATGAGCACAATGCCACACAAGCCTAGGTGTTCGCTCAACCTAAGCTCTGATACCAACTGTAAAGACCCGCAAATCCGAGCTATCTGAGTTGACTAAATACACCACACGTCCAACCCAAATAACACAGAAATACGAACCATTAATAGAAAGAAGATAGAGGGTGAGAATAGATAAGATAGAAAACTTAGAATAGAAGAAAAACGAAGATCACAAACTCACAGCGGAACGAATAAAATATATTATACAACATAACTTTTGAAATACAAATCAGTAACTTTATATACATACCATCATCAGAGCACAACAGTCATTTCTAGAACAGTTATAAACATCTGTTTCCAGGTACAAACAAGGTCCACAGCGGAATATATGATAGCCTATAGCTAACCGGTGAAGCCTCCTGCTTCCAGCTCCTTCAATTGCATCTGTGAAATCCCGACTACTTGACTGCCCGTACAAATTTGGGCACCCAAGAGTTTAGGGAAAACAAAACAAAATAAACTCTGGGTCAGTCATGGGACTGGTGTGAGTAAACTCCAACCACTTGTTTAACTTTCAAAACCCTTTTCGAAAGAAAAGATAATAGTAAGACCAGTCCACACATAAACATGGACGGTTTTTACCTTACTATAACCCAAACACTTTGATATCAAATCCAATGATATTATATTAATGTCTACATCAAATAAATAACCAAATAGCAGAACGCTTGCATCTCACGCTCTACATATATAGTATACAATCAAAAACCGCATGGCGCGTATTGGAGATTGGATTTCTAACATGACAAGGTATGGAACCACCTTCCGATGATGTATCTTTAGAGGCGAATACACCTGGGTTCAACAAGAACGTCTTGCAACCCGGCCCACACATGACCGACCACTCATTTCGCTTGAGTGTATCGAATGTATATCACCAACGGTTGGACTCAAACCACCGTTTCCCGAATGGGCAGAATCGATAGATTTAGAAACAAAAGGAATTTCTCTAGATAGGTGATTTTACACCCTAATGGGTGCGACCCACATAGCCATGCTGCCTGCCCGATTTTTGTCCTTTCCCGGTTGTTGAGGCCTGAGGCTACGAATACTTACCATTCATTGATAGCACAACCACTTTGAATGCCACATTGTCAGATCCGTTAATCACTAGTTGAGTTTGCACAAATATTCTGGATATTATGCTAAGGGATAAATCCGTTGCAACCATATACATTCATACAGACCAACCCATTTGATCATTGGAAATACTTTGTCAGACATTCGTCCATTTACGTTCGTTCTGGGATTGAACGAAATCGAAGGCACTATTTCTATTACTAGAAAAGCCCTTGCACTTTACTCCGTCTTCAATATATTCAGCATACTTGGTTTGCAACGCTTATGCCGATACGGAGTGGTTCTTCGGATAATAATCCAACCGGTCTCTCCATATTGACAACGATGGTCAAAACTTCGATAGTCTGTGATTTAACTATCGAATAAAAACAAGTGTTCAATCAACATATCAAACAAATCACTGGGCTCTTTTAATTAATATTTCATTAATTAAATCTCTTCTCCATTTCCTTATCAATATTTGTTAACCAAATATTTTCAATAATCATCTTGCCTCTTATGCCATTTGGAAAACGTTTCCAAATATCAACTTCTTTTATTTTCTATATATTAGAAAAATCTCTATTTGCAATTGGAAACAATTCCAATCACTTATCTCTATCCCTTTTTGTTTACAACATTCGATTTTTATATTCACTTTACTATCGAATTCAATACGTCGATACAATGATTTCAAATTATCAAAATATCTTAAAAATATTCTAACTCCTTAAATTCCCGGAAAAATTCGCCATAACCTCCCCTGTATCGGGAGCATCGGGAAATTTCAAATAGCTTCCCGGTATCTTCCTCAATCAAAAAGAAAAAGGAAAAGCCAAGCGGCTTGCCGATACGGCGCATAAAACCCATATATGAATTTAAACATGTACCTTTTTGTCGGGCACATAAATAAAAATCTTCATATACTCCATCCCATATCTGTTTAACACCTGTTCACCTGTTTTCCATTCAGTTTAACTCAATCCATTCGTTTGAATTCAATTTTGAATCGTTTGAATTCAGTTTCGCTCAATTATTCTTTAATTAGCCCTTTTTGCATATTTTACTTCTTTGTTTGAACATAACACGTTCAAATAAAATGCTTAACTTGCTCACAACCAAATTGAATTTCAATTTCAATTCCAGTTTCCTTTTTTGATTTCGAATATAAATTTGCAAATCGAAATTGCTTATTCAAACCCCAATATCCATTCGAAATCTCCTTAACTAATTTCTATTTAATTTAGTTAATTCTATTCAATAAATCAAAATCTGGTTTCTGTTTCAAAAATCCTATTCATTTACACAACTTGAATTCACCTATACTTTACAACTCAACCCTGAAATTTTCTAAATAGAAACTTCGGATTTTCTCGCTTAAAATCCTTTTATAATATTAAATAAACCATTATGGTTTTTAAATAGTTCTGGCGCTGTTTTTCTGAAAATTTGATTTTGATATAACTCAAAATATGTACGACGAAATCCAGATTTTTCTCCTTCATTAGAAAACTATTATCAAATCGGTCCTGACGTTTCTTGTTTCGAAGAATTCCGACTTCAACTGCGTTCTGTATACTCAATTGAAGTTCGAATCGCTAATTTACGAACTGCAGCGCTGCGGCGAGTTCGTTTTAATTATATTTATAAATATAAACGTTAAACTTCGTTAAATGAATTCAACTCCCTTCTAATATATATATATATAGATATATATATTCCAAATTCCATTTGAATCTTTACATTTCAAATTCCATAGTTTTAAATCCTGTATTCAAATCTCATTTGAAATCCTTTATTCGAATTCCATTTCAAATCCTTAATTCGAATTCCATTTCAAATCCTCTAGTCGAATTCCCACTTTAATTCAACCCCTTTTTGAATTTCTATATTTGAAATTCATACTTGAATTCAGATATTCAACTCCATTTTGAATTCCCTTTTGAAATTCAAATATTCAAACCCCATTTGAATTTCTATGTTCAAATCTATTTCCAACTCTATTAGAATTAAAATATTCCAATTTTCTTTCAAACACCATTGAATTCTAAATTCGAATTCATTTACAAATACCATTTGAATCCTAAATTCAAATTCATTAGTTAAACTCCACATTTAATTTTCTTGAATCCCAATACCTTAATTTATTCCTTTGAATTAAATTCCACTTTAAATTCTATAATCAAATCCCTTTTGAATGGTTATATTTGAAAATCATATTTGAATTTAAATATTTAAACTTCATTTAAATTTCTATTTGAAATCTTATATTTAAATCCCATTGGAATTTCTTTATTCAAACCCATTTGAATTCTTAATATTCAAACTTATTTTTAACACCATTTGAATTTCTTCACCCAAATCCATTTGAATTCCCTTGAATTCAAATTCCATTTCAAAACCATTTGGATTTCCTATTTTGAAATCTTATTTGAAATTCTATTTCCAATTCTACTTTGAAAATCCTATTTCAAAGTTTATTTCAAATTCTATTTTGAAATTCTACATGCAAATCTCTATTTGAATTTCTTTATTTGAATTCCTTCGAATTCAAATTATATTTTAATTCCTTGAATTCAAATTCTATTTTTCGTTCTAATTTCGTCTATTCAAATTCTATTTGAATTTCTATTTGAATTTCTAATATTCAATCTCCTTTTAAAATTCAAATATTTAACTCCTTTTCTAATTCTACTATTCAATTGTTATACTCAAATTTCATTTGAGTTATATATTTAAAATTTCATTTTCACATCTTATTTTGAAATTCCATTTCAAATTCCAATTCCATGCTTGTATTTCTATTTCTGAATTATCAAATGATAATTCTTTTACTTCATTTATAACTTCGTTATAAAAGAATTATTTCTAACATTCGTTTGTGAAGAAACTACTTGTTTTATTTTAAAACAAGTTTATATTTTTATTTCCATTAAAAATTCAAATTCTATTTAAAAATAGAATTTTCCCTTTTTAAATCTCAAATATCCTTTCACGATATTTTAAATATCATTATTTAAGCCCAGTGATATTTAAACACACAAAGCAACGAATTATTTATTTTTCTAACACATCATATATAAAAATATATATGCAAACAAATAAACAAACAGATAATATATTTTTGAGGAATCCAGTTGGATTCCTCCAACCTGTTTCCCTGCATCCACAGACGTTAGCACATAAATAATACCCATTCTGCTTCGTGGCAGAATATCGCGGTATAGAAGGTCATCCACTAATCATAGCGTGGGGCGTATAGGGTAATCATCCGCTATGAAACTGCGGGCATCCGCTAATGAGACTGCGGGAATCCAACCAATCAATCAACCCAATATATATATATAATAGCCTAAATAACTAATATATATAAAGCAAGCAGAAAAATCCAAACGAGCAACAACAATTATTTTTAACGAAATAAAAATAATTATAAATAAAAGGTGAGTGAGATTTACTCACCGGAATTGCAGTTGTCGAATATCGTGTTAATTTCCAAATCACCGGCTACGAATCTTCTTGAATGAATTCGCACCTACGATAAGTTGATTTAAATTTTCTAATTAAATATTTATTTATTTAAATTAACTATTTAAATGAATAAATAACTTTCCTATCTTTTTTTAAGTTGTTACTAGATTTAACTTATAAATAAAATTAACTAATCTATGTACTTTTAAACATCAAACCATTTAACGATTAAACATTTACTCATTTAAGTTAACAACTAAATTAAATACATAATTTACTTTAATTGAATAAATATAACTAACACTTAACTAAGAGTTTAATTACCTTCTTTGATAAGATCAGCCATTTTCATAATTCACGACTCAACCCTGCTTCAGGCTTTTGCTCGTTGTTGTGTTTACCAGAGAACAATCCCATTGAACTGTTGATCACCTCACACTACCAAATCCCAATACCATCATTCATCAATCATCACATTGCACCCTCACAGACCTCGAATTGATCTACTGCCACACAACAACATACCACCCCAATTCCTCAGTTGTGAACTTCCGGCATCCAACAACCCTAAATCGATTTCACCATTTTATCGCACCAACACTGGAAAAAGGTGCGACAACTAACCCAGTCGAACTTCGATCCCTGACAACGCGGTGCCCCATTTCCCTTCAAATCAGTATCGCGTTCCTCACATATCCCCTTATCGCACTCAAAAACCCAATAATAAAAGTCACGAGTTCACCCAAACTCCCATCTCGACCTTCAATTGCACCTCGTTCAGCCTCATTCGAAGTCGATGATTGGCCTTAGCTGCGCTGCTTCCAAATCGAGTGTCCTCGGGGTTTTCGATTGTAGAAAAGGAACGAAAGGAAAATACTAGGGATTCGTTTCGTTTTTTTTTCATCTGAGAATGGAAAATATAACGAGGTCGATGGTTTATATAAGGCCGAGAGGAGACAAGAGGTACACAGGCCATTAAAATCGTGTTTCGTTGATAACGAGAGCAGGAGACAGTTTTGTGGCTCGAGGGAACTAGGTTTGCATAGGAAGTAAATTAAGTCGGCTGATAAAACATTTGATATGAATTTATTTAATTAGATAACTAAAATATCTTGTGGTACCCTTATTCGAAAATCAGAACCGCTATTTTAACGCAACCATTGTTATTTCAACAGTTTAACACATTCTGAACTAACCGAATATATTTAATTTAAATGTATATAGAATAATCATTTTAATTAGATATAACAAAAATTTAAATTTATAAACAAATAAATTTCTCGATAATATATCATTACCATTATCGATTACATTCTTATAGAATTTATATTTATTATCTGAACTGTTTTGATTCAATTCTAACTTCAAATTGAATTGTTTTAAATTCTCGTATTTCGATGACAATCAAAATAAATCGTATTTCGATTATTTAGTCGATAACCGAATAAAATACCATTTATATTATAAATTCAATATTTAAACCATATTAAATATTTAAAATAAACTGTTAAAAAATCTGGGTCGTTACACTCAAGGTAGCAAAACGATAGTGAGATTTCATTGATAGGTGGTTATAAAGTGAATGGTGTTGCATGATAAAAATATGTAGTGATATTCTGTTGATAAGTGATCAAAGAAAAACATTTCCAACCCTTCTCATAAAAAGATTTCACGTAACACATGTAAAATTATTCTGTAGTGATATTCTGTAGTGAATTATTTTCATGAAAATGCAAATATATGCAGTTTTAGAGTGCAAATATTTACAGTTTAAAGCACAAACAGATGTAGTTCAAACTGCAATTTTTTGGACCTTTTACTATAGAATGCAGATTCAGTAAAATTATTTTGCTCAAATTAACTCCGGATTAATTGCAGATCCAATTTTGAGTAGTGACTCAATTTGTATGTCTTGCTTCTAATATTATACGTGCAGGTATTACAAACGCCTGGTTGATATAAAAAATGATAGCAATCAAATGCAGGGCCGGTTTTATGGTCTGGGTTGCTGTAGGCAACACACAAAAATGAACCAAAATATGTTGCCCGCTGGAAAAAAATGAACTGCAGATGAGATTGCAATAGTTATGCCAATGCAAAAAGCCTACATATTAGAAAATGATCTTGCCATGTAAGCATGCACAACCCATGACAACTTTCCATTGCTTCACGGTTTGTTTTATTTTGTTCGTATATTGTTACAGCAGTCAAAAATTTTGACTGAATATTTCTTCAATATCCGAAATATAAGGATATTTAAAATAAAAACACTTAATAATTTATTACAATTAATAATATTTTATATAAGCAATTATGGTCCCTAAAGTCATGCTTATACATAATGAGCGGTATGTTGTGCCACATGCTTATGCCACAAGAATGATTCAAAGTCAAAGCCTGATCTTTCCGTATAGAAACTTAAGCACCGAGGGCGGGCCACATACATACATGGCTGTGATATTTTATTTATGCAATTAGAATTTTAGAAAACGGTGGTACCCATTATGATGCTTGAAAGTAAGGGACCAAACCATTGAAAAATGAAGCAGCTATCAAAACACCAAAAAAATTACTAAGGAAAAGTTCGCATCCTCAAAATGGTCAGTTACCGATTTGGACACGTTTGACGCGTCCAAGATGGTAACTGTACATTTTGTCTCATTTCCGTATAAGAGCTAAATGAACCATTGTCATCATATGCGGTGGATGCATCAGACGTCAGTGGTTCTTTTTTCCGGCTATATAGAGCCAACTTGCTCCTCATTAACTTATTCACCTTTGTACCTAGATCGAAATACTAATAACACTTCAAATTTTAGAAAAAAATAGAAGTGAAACAGTAAGCATATTTACAGAGCAAGGTGAAAGCACACACATAAAACTGCGTACTCTAAGTTTTAACACAAGCAGAAAAGATTTTGGAAAAGAAGAACATTGGAACAATAAAAACAACAATCACAATAAATTTAATAAGGATAATCTTCATGACTTACGGCCAAGTTGGTAAGTTTTCCTTATAAAATAACAAACCTTTAGAGAGGCGAAGACGATCCATTATCAAAAGCTAATCCATTGATAAAACCTTGACATTTGGTTTCTTCTACCAACTAGGATTATAAAACCACACCAAAAATATGAGGTTTATTTTAGTTTCCCTAAGAACACAACCTAAATTGATACTAGCACTTCAATTAAGTTAAAGTTTGGTTTAAAATGGAACTCCAAATGGATGCCCTTTCTAAAACTCATGAAGCGACCTAAATAACAGACAACGACTTGCAAGAACTCAAAATAACACTATTGTCATGATATCCACATATGCATAGGCAAAAAATAATATATTCCATTAAGATAACTCTGGTAAGCAATATTTTTAGCATATACTCGAATAAAAAGGTTCTTTGGTGAGGACACCTAAAATTTAAAGTTGATTTGTAATGTGTGCTAACTTGGAACTGAGCCATGCACATCCAGGTTTTAGTCAAAACTTATGCGAAAATTAAAACTGGCATGAAATGTATGACAAACTTCACAAAGATATAAAAAATATGTTAAAGTTTCCATGACATAAACATGATTTTGGAAGGAATAAATTAAATTAATTAAATGAAGATATTGAAAAAAAGAAACATTATCATTATTTCCTAAAATTAGCACACTTTAAATCAGAAAATGTAAAAATGCAAGCACATGGAGTACATTTTGAATAGCGTAAATGAAGATAAAATAGAGTAAACGGGGAAAAGGTTAAGGTGCTAAGGTTCGTAAACGGTAATGAAAGACTTTAGCAATTTGTGTAGTAAACTTGACTATTATGATGCCCTAGGCGGCCGCCTGCTGGGCCTAGCCCCTAAGCCGGCTATGATCTAATGTACCACTAAGAGCATATTTGAATTAATGTACCATATATGTTAATATATACCTTAAAATATTATTATTTCCATTCAAATCTGATTAAACGGTGATTCAAAATCAGTATATCTCTTACTTTTGTGCTGCTGTGCAGGTGTAAAGTGGAAGACAAACCAATAGTGTTGCTTGTAAAATTTCAGTTTTAGCTTTGTCATTTTGATGCTTCCTCTTTCTTCTTTATTAATTTTCGGCGTGTTAAGCACGCCCTTGTGTGACTTTGGATAACTACACAACACAACCATTACACACATATAATATTGTGTTGCAATGGAATTCTATTTCATAGTTATTGTATTGAAATGCCCACGACTTGCTGCTTAAAAACACTTTGCGAAGTTATTATGCTAAGGATTCATGGCTATCCACATTCGGAATATATAAACTAGTTTATTCCTGGAGTAGTTCTAATAAAAAAAACTAAATTAAAATGTTACCACAATGTCTTCTTCCTCTTTTTCTCTCGTGCGCACGATTACTCTATCAGCTGGCCATACTACTATCATATTCTTAGCCTCTCCAACACGTGTCATTATAGCCGCAGTCCTCCACAAATAAGCATCTGTTATCTTCGGAAATTCTATCAAAATCTTCATAGCATTCGGTCCTAAAGGAAATTGATGTACAAACTCATTCGGATCACTTGATAAAACTCTTCCTTCGGCAACTATTTCATCACACCCATTACAATCCAATAAATCACCTTTTTCATGCATTTTCTCCGAAATGCCCTATGATTAATAAAATACTTAAAACTATATTAAAAACCAAAAAACAAATGTTGTAATGTAACTTAAAGTTACCGTTTCAGATGTGCTTGCATCAGTCCGATTTTCTATCCCTAATAAATTAGTAAATAAGTTAGCGCTTTACAACACAAACCGCTATAAACAATAATATGTTATATCATATAATGAACAAAGTACTGATATTTACCAGATTGTTCATTAGCATGCGAATTGTCTGCTTCAATTCTGAAATAGTATTTTGACAGTCGGTTAGTTTCTTATCATTAGCCTGTGATAAAATGAACTTGGTGAGAGTTATTCCTCTTCCCATTGCTCTTAAACGCCCGGGTTTATCTTGTCCTAGCACTTGTGAGAGAGCATCATTGAATGGTAAACTAGATTGTGATTCACTTTCACAACGTTTTATCTTCTCCTGTAATAAAATTATGCGGATGTATAAACTGAGAATGCACAGTTTTTGAAAAGTTAACTAAATAAAAATAATGTTTAATGTGACAATAAGTAATCAAAAACTCTTACAATAACATCTCCAACATCCTTGTTAACTGGTTCACCATTTTTTCGAATGCGAGATTTAATCCAAACTTTAGATCTACAGATGGAAGAAGGATCATCGCTCTGCATTTTCTGCATTAAAAAGAAGATTAAATTTAAGACATATTTAACATTGATTAAAACTAAATATATGAAACAAGCTAACTCGTACAATTTTAAATCCAAAATAATTTCTCACCATATCTTCAGTTAGTCGAGCTATTCCTTTGCGACTGCATGTATGTGGCATTTGCTTCCGTTTCATAGCTTTGTATTTCTCACTTCGTGTCTAAAAAAATGCCGTTCTAATTGTTCAATCATTATGGTGCATGCAGTTCCAAATTATATCATTTGGAAAATAAAAACTCAATATCGCATACCTCAAGTGCTCTATGTATGTAGAACCTGTATTATTTCACGTCTATATTATAAAAATGCCTAGCAGACAGCAGGGAAAATAACAAGATTAATTTGGATTTCATGGTGCATTCAAATACTTCAAGTTTCATCTCTTGGGAAAATAACAAGACAGCAACCATTATATGAGTTTCATTAATGCTCGTTTTTGTGATATTCAACATGCATATACCATTGTTGTCGCAATATGGAATAAATTATTAAATATCAATTGACGTTTCAAATGAAAATATATTTTAGGTTAGAGCGTCCATTTAAGGATTTGAAATTTTAATGGGTTTGCTAGTTAGCATGCAATCACAAGTGAAAATATTGACTTGCACTATTCCCGGAAACTAACACTGAATCTGAGGCATTGGACAAAATCTAATTTCTTCCTATATATAATGTGATGTTAACAGATCAGTTGTTGAGATCAATCTAAAATTAGCTACCTGAAATGTGACACGGTTTTGAAATCATGATACTGGAATCTGATGACCTCGCTTTAAGAGGTTCATTGATGAAGGGGTTCCTACTATGAATGATTCTGTGCTTTTAAGAAATGCTTACCTGGAATCATTTTGACACATCAAAAAAGTTTGCAAACATCATTTGACAAGTATATTATTAGAAAAGTCAGTCATATGTGATTGATTAAAATTGACTCCTACAACATTCGATGTCAGTCACACTAAAGTTTAAAACTTGTCTACAAATTAAAATTGATCACCAATTTTATTCTTTAAACTAATTTTATATTAAACTTACAGTTGTGTACAATATATAGAGAGAGACCCAAAACAGACTATTAATTTGCCAATTCAAGTACAGGAAACTTACCACACCTCTCTCTTTTTATACTAGGACTAGTTTTCATGATTGATCACTTTCCAAAACAGACTATTACTACTTTTCTTCAAGTAAGGAGGAAAATGAGCAGCAGCAAAGTGTATTTGAAGGTGTTCGAGCAGTACAAAACATAGTAAGAAGAAAAATATTACCTTAAAAGCTGAACTTGTTTTCAACTTCACAAAATCTCTCCATTCGTTCATACTGTCTATGTTACCTGGTTTTAACTGTCGTATTTCCTCTTCGGTTTTTGCTTTTATCAACTGCCTAACGAATCTACTTTTTGAGGCCCTCCAAATAGCTCCCATTTGCTGGAATATAGACACTTTCTGCCAGTCTTCATCCAATTTAAATCTAGCCTAATATCAGTGTGAAGAATGAAAAGCACAGTTAATCATCAATATGAAAAATAGTTTAGATTATTAATTTGTGCTGGTTTAGATTGTTTGTGCCTAAAATTGTGTCACTATTTTGTGCCTAAATAGACTTTTTAATATTATATATGAAAAACATAAGTAACTTTGGCAAAACCTGTGTATGTCACTATTTTGTGCCGAATTCTTATACCTGTTTTTCAACTATGTCAGATAAGTTCACTTCGGTTAGATGACATCTTTAAGAAAATAAGAAAAAAACATACAGGAGAAAAATAACATAAACTTAGCAACAAATGAAATATTAGAATGGATATCTTTAAGGATTATTTGCCTCCTACTGCAATTAAATGCACAGTTTCACTTCATGTCTAAAGTCTAAACCTCCTTCCATGTTTAAAGCGAAAAGCAATCAAAATTGATTGTTTCTTTCATAATAGCATACCACCCTAAAGTAGATGAGATGCCCAATACCAAACTACTAAAAACAAAGACAAAAAAAATACATAGACCTACATATTTATCAGAAAGAAGAAGATTATTGGAAATTTACATGGAAACAATTAAAAGAAGAATTTATTTCCTTGCTTCGGATCCTTGTCCTTTGAAGATAGAAGTTGCAGGTTAAGAGATTCTAGATAAAAGATTATCGTAAAAAAGTGTAGGTACGTTCCATAACAGCGTTGATCTCAAGTTATCAGTTTCCAGGCAATAAACATAAAAGCGTTGACCTCAAGTTTATGAAACACATAAGACAAAGAATTAATAAGAGTACATGTGCGTATATGTGGGATAGTATTAATAAGAGTGAGAGAATCTTGTATATACCTGAATGGACTCCCACAAAACAATTTTTCTACCATCATCAAGTTGCCTCCAATCAACGAGTGTAAATGGAACAACCCCTCAGACTAACGGCCCTAAATAGGAAGATAAGACAACTGATCCAGGGCCTATCGGTTCTGCCATCGCATTAAAGTCCACTTCAACTCTACTCATAGCATCTGTAGGAAGTCTTTTCATTTTTGTCGGACCTCTAGTAGCTTTTTTGACATGTTGACTTGCAAGTGTATCATGAACCGGTACATCAGCTTCCAATGAAACTTCATTATTTACATCAATTGGCATTGCATGATCTTCATTTGCTTCCATGTTGTCTTCAAATGCATTAGCTTCTGTTTCGTCTTCCATTGCATTCAAATTGTTGCACTCGATATGCTCTTCCCTGGCTAACCACTCCTTTAATGCTACTTTTGATATCTCAGCTTCTTTTTGTTTGCCGTTTGCTTTCTTCTTCTTTGCCATTATTCTACTAATTTTTTTTGAAAAAAATTATTATTAAATAAAGAAAGTGAACTTGATGAATCAAATATATTTTAAAAAAAAGATGAACATGCAAAATATAATTTTTATGTCAAAAATGCACATGCACAAATGTACATGAAAAAACATACATATATTTAACATGTGGATGTCCATAGGTCGAACAGTGAAACCAAATAGCAGACAAATGGTTCATGGCAAGCAATAAGCAAACCAGCAAACATGAATTCTAAGCAAGTACAAAAATCAAAATAGTGAAAGAAGGTAATGAATAATAGCAAACACGAATTGTAAGCAAATGATTCAGGTATAGCCATCCATGTTGGGTATCCAAGCAAAAAAAAAAAAAAAAAAAAAAGTGAAAGAAGGAAATGAACAAAACATATAACACAAATAAGTTACAAATGCCTTATTTTAACTTCTCAATAATGCCTTCGCAGTCATCTCTTACATAGCTAACGTTCTCACTTGAATCATCGATATCCATATCAATTTCTCTATAGTATTCCCCAACATAGTCAACTTCATCAACCGATTCATTTGTCTCTAACTCGTAAAAGCCTCTTGGTGGTGTTTTCATTACCACATACCAATTAGACTCATCATTGTCTCTCAAGTAAACAACTTGTTTCGCTTGAGATGCAAGAATATACAGATCTTTTGAAAAGGAAGCCTGATTTTGATGTAAATTTAAAAGAGTGAATCCATCTTCAGCTTTTACACCATTTCCTACATTTGCCCAATGACATTTAAAAACCGGAATATAAAAGAGATGATAGTCTAATAAAAATATATCGGTCAGTATCCCATAGTAAGTACCTACGTCAACCACTTGAGATGTATCTTTTGCACTTGCTCTACACATGCTAGTGGCATCATAAGTAACTCCACTATTTTGAGTTTCTCTACCAATGTCCTTTGTGTGAAAACGTTGTCCGTTGATGATATATCCTTTATAGGACAAGACATCATTCTTTGGACCGTAAGCAATCCATTTTAACATTTTATCATGATCATCGGAACCAATAGGTATCTGTAAAAATATATTTAATACATATGTCATGACATTCCAAAGTTGATGTTAATTTTATTATGAATTTTAACTAAGCTTCTTTTTAATCCAATCGACAAAGTTATCTGCATGTTTTTTCCAAAGTAAAGTTGTGTTTCTTCCCAAACGTTGGTCTGAATCTTCCAACTCCTTTAAATGCAAACTGATAAAGAAAAAAATTATAGCTTGCAATTTCATATCAAAACAATACTGACGTATACGTGTAAACATACTTACTCTAAAAACGGCTTAACCATTGCCATATTCATTAATACGGCTAAATGAGCATTTTTTATCTCATTACAAGACAACGTAAGTATCTTGGAAGCGGAAATCGGGCGTCCTTCAAGTATTGTAGAATTATCGTAGTCCTCGTTTCGAACACCTTTCTCTTCCATTTGTCCTGTTTCTTTTAAAAATTTACCAAAATATCTCATGCATTCTTCAGCAAGATAGGATTCGGCAATACACCCTTCTGGTCGTGCAGGATTTCTTACATAATCTTTAAGTGTTTTCATATATCTTTCAAAAGGGTACATCCAACGAAAATGAACCGGACCATACAACCGTGCTTCTCTTCCAAGATGAATCGCCAAATGTATCATTATGTCAAAAAAAGAGGGTGGAAAATATCTTTCAAGTTCACATAATATTATAATAATTTCATCATCAAGTTGCTACAGATTCTCTTTGTCAAGCAAGCGCTAGCATATTCTATTAAAGAATGAACATAAACTAACTATTGTTTCCCTCGGTTTCTTTGGCAACAGTCCTCTTATTGCGGCTGGCAACAATTGTTGCATTAAAATATGATAATCATGAGATTTTAACCCACTAATTTTGCACTCTTGTAGCGAAATACAGTTTTTAAAATTTGCACAATAACCATCGGGTCCTTTGAAATCATACAATCTATTACGAAATGTTTTCTTCTCGCAATTTGATAATGTATACGACGCTGGTGGAAGATACATTTTTTTCCCACGAGGTTGTGCATAAAGTTCATGTCGAATCCTCAAATCCTCTAGATCTTTTCTTGAGTTAATTCCATCTTTTGATTTACCATCATGTAGCATCGTGCCTAAAACACTTTCACATATATTTTTTTCTACATGCATCACGTCTAAGTTATGACGTAAGGGAAGTTCCTGCAAAAACCAAGAGTGCAATAGTTCAGTGATATAATATTTTGTTATTACTAAAGTGATATGATATTTTGTTATTTAACATAGAAAATAGATTGAAACCATCGGTAGCACGACCAAGTCTGAGATTGCGAGGGTCATTTGAAAATGGTTTCCATTTCTCATCCACTACATTCCATGTTACAGAATCTACAGGATGACGCATTTTTCCATCATTACTTCTGTTATTAAAATGTCATCTTAAATCTTCTGCCATAGTTTGCGATCTAAACATTCTCCTAAATCTTGGAACTATTGGAAAATATCGTAATACTTTTGTCGGTATCCCTTGCATAGTCTCTCCTGTACGTTCATTAATCTTCCATCTTGACGATCCACATTTCGAACAAGTAATCAAATCTTTGTAATCTTTTCTAAAAAGACAGCAATCATTTTTACAAGCATGAATTTTCTCAAATCCCATATCAAAAATTTTCAGAAATTTCTTCACCTCGTATAAAGTTTTAGGAAGTACATTATTTTTGGGTAACAACATTTGTTGCACGTTCAAAAGCTTATCAAAACCACTATCAGATAATTATGTTTCACATTTAAGATTATACAAAGCAACGATCGTGGATAGTTTTGTTTGATCTGCACAATCGGGATATAAAGGGGTTTCCGCATCTTCTAAATTTTTCAATAAATCTTCTTCTCGTCTTTGCACATCATCGTTATCATTAGTAAAAGAAAAATGGTTAATGAAATCTTCATCTTCATAATCAACCCCTTTGTATAAGTCATATGCACCATCCAACTTAGTCTTTTTTGCAGTATCTACTTGCTCGCCATGATTGTACCATCTACCATTTTTATATTTAGGATCCATTCCCCTTATAATCAAATGTTCGACAATAATGTTTCCAAATTGGTAGGTAAAGTTCCGACAATCTAAACAAGGACACCAATTTTTTTCCACGTTTCACAAACTTCTCTTTTCAAAATCCACAAACTTCCTAGCCCCTTACTCGTAATCACTATTAGTTCTATAATTAAAAAATAATCATAAAATAAATAAATATTGACATTCAAAATAAAATCTTCACTTGCAAACATTAGCAATTACCTGTGTAGATGCACCCAATTTTTATCCATTTTGAGATGCAAATTACTTCAGCAAAAAAGTTTCTAAAAATTAAATCAATAATTAGTAATTAAAGGAAAGTGGTACAAATCATACGAAAAGCAATGGAATCTAATTATAACAATACTATTGTTTACAAATCATATGAGATTCCATTGTTTTTTTTGCCATTTTTCCTAGCATTTTATGTACAATTTTTACAACAGTAGCAATACTGATGTTTACTTCAACTGGCCTATAATCACTCACATCTTAAGGCAACTACATTTGTTCTGTTAACCTGGACTAAACTACATATATCATAATCAGTTTAATTCAGCTGCACATAAAATTTATTAATTGTGAATTTCTCACTCACTTCATTCTTTTTTAACTTGGTTCTCTCATCATTTGAGTTCCAGATTGCTTAAGAATTCAACAATTATAATTTACTATATTACAATCTTATTTTTAAAGCAAATGCAAATCTCTATGTTCCTTCTTCAAAACCAATGTGAAGCCAAAATACAAGTCTTCCCAAGTATCCACTTACTTTAAAACAAAGAGCTGCCGATTTATCTAATGTTATTAATCAAGTTATTCCCCGTATACAACAATTAAATTATATAAAAACATGATAGCCAAACTACAGTTATCAACAGTGAGAAGTTTCAAAGTAAAATAACAATACTAATTAACAGGAAATCTAGTTGGTTATCTAGTGAATAATCTAAATGCAAGCAACACAATATGTAGAATGTGGATTATGAGATGAAAATCTTCATATTAGACAACATCATGTCACAATAGTGAATGTACAAATGTTTGGTAAGAAAACATGATAATCAAATAGAAATACGCTCAAATATAATTGTACATTTTAAACCAAAAACATTATGTTATCACAGTCAATATCTAACTACATAAACTAAACTTTCCAAGAAAAATAGAATCTAAAAAAATAAAAATAAAAATTGTAGTAGTTTCTGAGTTGAGAAATTCAAAGTGAAATGTATATTATTCATAAACATTGAATGCACTGTCTTAATGATGAGAACAGTTGTAATGAAACTTATTTAAATAGAAAGGATTAAATCATGAAGCTTAATTTATTTTTTAAACTACAATCAGACACATGGCTAACATGTAAATTTGATAAGGATACATAGATAGCAATGATTATCTTAGACAAAAGTAATTGTCTTTATATTTTCTTATAACATATTGAGTAATGATCTATTGAGTTTGAGAAACAATTTATCTAGTCTTGCAACTCCAATCAAAAAAATTTGTTGTCGGTTCTCTACTAATTGGACTCCCATTGATGCGAAAGATCTTCACATGCCCATAATCTTCAACCATCAAGCAATATTAACATAAGAGGGACAATTTTGAGATAAATCTAAAAAAAAAGTGAAGAGTTTATGATTAACATACTTTCATTAAATATGATAGTTTACTGATCTAATATTAAGTATTGAGTTAGACATAATACTTTTATTTAATCGTCCATTGATGCAGAAGACTTAGAATATGACTTACTGTTGCATTTCTTGCTAAGTACGAAGGAACAGAAAGAAAAACATGCTGCCAAATTATTAGGCGATGTAGAGTGTCTATCATCAGACATTGGAGAAGTTGAAAAAAGATATTCATCAAAAATATCATATCTTCTTGATAATAATTTGGTTCAAGCTAAACCCGACGATAAAAGTTCGTTAAAGGAGGATATGCTAATGAGAAGTTTAAATCAACTTGAAAATGCATATTTTTCAATGAGGTCAAAAGTTGATCTTTCTAAAAATGATACTATCAGCTCTCGTTCGGACATCGATGTCCTCCAAAGTCGTGACAAAAATCACCAAAACCAAAATAACACTGATGTATTCAAACAACCATCAGATTCTCTTGGTGATTTCTTTGAAGGTTTATGCAAGTATGCTCGATATAGTAGATTCAAATTATGTGGAAGCCTCAGTACTGTTGATATTCTAAACACTGCAAATGTCATTTGCTCTTTGAGCTTTAATAGAGATGAAGACTACTTTGCTGCTGCAGGAGTTTCAAAGAAAATAAAAATATTTGATTTTGGTGCTCTTTTGAGTGATAGTGTCGATATCCGTTATCCGTTGGTTGAGATGTCCTGCAGATCCAAGCTTAGCTGTGTGTGTTGGAACAGTTATATTAAGAATTATTTGGCTTCAACAGACTATGAAGGAGTGGTTCAGTTATGGGATACAAGTACAGGGCAAGGATTTGCACAGTACACCGAACATCAGAAGAGAGCATGGTCAGTTGATTTTTCTCAAGTGGATCCTACTAAGATGGCTAGCGGAAGCGATGATTGCACTGTGAAACTTTGGAGCATTAATGAGAAAAAATGCTTGAATACAATCTGAAATGTCACAAATGTTTGTTGTGTCCAGTTCTCTACATATTCATCTCATTTGTTGGCTTTTGGCTCTACTGATTACAAAATACATGCTTACGACCTACGCATGACTAGAACACCTTGGTGTACCTTAGCAGGACATGGGAAAGCTGTTAGCTATGTGAAGTATGTTGATTCTGGAACTCTTGCTTCTGCTTCAACCGATAATACCATAAAGCTTTGGGATCTTAACAAAACTAGTTCTTATGAAATTTCTAATAATGCTTGTAGCTTGACATTAACGGGCCATACCAATGAGAAGAATTTTATAGGATTGTCAGTTTCGGATGGATACATAACTTGTGGTTTAGAAACAAATGAAGTATTTTCCTACTACAGAACTCTACCTATG
The DNA here is from genome assembly GCA_030737875.1 of Allium sativum. Lineage (NCBI taxonomy): Eukaryota > Viridiplantae > Streptophyta > Magnoliopsida > Asparagales > Amaryllidaceae > Allium > Allium sativum. The sequence continues at coordinate 222,372,476 of CM060912.1, read as the reverse complement.
GCAATAACATCTCATAAATTTGGTTACACTGATCCAAATACCGGACAAGAAACAAGCGATGATAACGGTCAGTTTGTATCAAGCGTTTGTTGGAGAAGAAAGTCCAATATGGTGGTTGTTGCAAACTCGACCGGAAGCATAAAACTACTGCAGCTGGTATGAAATAGAGAAATGATTTCTAATGACCTCAAAATTGTGATTAAGGAGAATGAAAGATTAGATTACACCAAACTTAAGATGAAAACATATATCTCAATATGGATCAAAACATGAGTATGAGTGAGCTCCAAAATCAGTCAGGGATACGAGCATATGAAGACAAGGGATAATTCAGTATATGAGTAGTTTTGTAGTCATATAATGTCTGTACAACGAAATTTTGAGCCGATAATGTTTACATCGTTGATTTATCTTAAAATTTTGCCAATAGCATACATCAGAAATATAGGAGAGTGTTATTGGTTTGGTCTTGCAATTTCTATATTGCATAGAAGAGGGTTTGTAAATTGAATTGTTATGAGTTATATAGCAGTTGGTAGGGATTACCAGCTGATGCTGTAATGTTCTAAAAAAAAACATATTTCATAACCAAGCAGACCTCATGAATCAAATAGTTGCCACTTTTAAATCAAAATTAAGATTCCCGGATTAATTTCAGAAGTGTATGATTTAAGCATTACATTAAAACAACTTTTACATGTACATTGCTACAACCATTAATCTGCTTACTATATCCAGCAAATAATAAAACAGTATATTATATTATACAAGGTTAATGGCACACTTCAGTTAACTCAATTCAGTCTATATCAAGGATTTTTTCCTATTTCACCAAACGGAAAAATTACAAACCTCAACAGCTTTTCCATGTTAATATAGAAGTAAAATAACCATAGAACAACCAAACCAACAAGTACTTAGGCTCAAATCTTAATTTTTTATATGGTAACAACCATAACAAATCCTATAATATAGCTCTATAAACTAAAGAAAAAAATAAAGTAAAATGCAAAACCTGTAAACATATTAAGGCAACATGTTTCATTTATTTATTTTTCAAATCAAAGTATATACTTCGTTATCTTTGTTTCCAATTCCTGTTCGCAAGCACAGGCGGAGGCACATTGAGGCTGGGAGGGCACGTGCCCTCCCCAGGATTAAAAAAAAAAAATCATGGGGCATGGAGTTGTGGACTTGCAGACAAGTATTGAAGTTATCAATTCACAATATTTTTTTATACTCGCTATATGATTCCTTTATACGATTGGCCAGGACTTGCAGACATGTATTGAAGTTATCATCCATTATGAGAAAGAGCTTTGCATTCAATGCGCTGTCATTATTTGTACAAGAGCTAGCGACATCATATATAGATTTTAAAGAATATTTAACACTACTATAATTTTTTTACATTAAAAATATTGTCCCATAATTAGAATACTGATTTTACAAGTAAAGACAAAATTTGCATGATAACAAACATGGAAGTAGTACACTACAAATTTAACAGTAGAAACATTTTTTTTAAGTGTGGTAGAAACTGCCCATATCTTTTATTGTGTACTTACATAATTTATATATATATATATATATATATATATATATTTAATAATGGAATCCGGCAGCCGCAATGTTTGAATGAAATCTAAGGAAACATTGGCTGCAATCATATGTTGCTTTGACATAATCTCAAGAAAGATGCTTCTGTGGTAATTTTAATATGTACTAGCTTTAACAGAGATTACTCATGACTTTCAATGAAATTATAAGGCAAGCAAGTCTCCTACAAAATTTGATGTCGAGTATAAAAAAAATCCTGGCCAATCACAATAATAAATAACAAAATCTAATGTCGAGTGAGTAGTATTCTTTCAGAAGGAGGACAATCCTCGATACATTGCAAATACAGCTGCTACGATTTTTTTATTTTTGTCATGAACTATCTAATTCTGATGCAGACTCTTCTGCCCTCACATCCGACGATTTTGAAAGTTTACCACTTTCCATCGCTATCATCATTGAACAAATCACTCTAGCTTTCTTCCTCCATATTTCCAAACAAACAAGTTGAATTTATTTCAATGCTAGCATGCATTATAACTTCATTTTAATATTGTTATCAAGCATTTATTCATAAATTTTAGTGTCAGGTGTAAACAAAGAAATTTATCATTTAATTCTAACTTAAATTCATCTAAAAATTCATCCCATTATTTTGGAATCTTCTCCCTTTGATTGCTAACATCACTGAACGAATCACTCATTTGTTAATTGTTAATAAGCACAATCTCTACTCACTAAAAGAAAAAGTAATTTTGCAAGGAACAAGCATGCAGTGGTGGTAAACCTTGCCTACACACACTTTCTTTGAACAATCCTACAATTATCTTCACTTATATATATTCTAATTGGTTCAACCATCATATGGCTTAAAATTGCTTACCCTTTTAAAAGTAAAGATGCACTAAGTCAAAATGTTGGTATCATTTAGGCATTCAGTTCTGCATTAAAACAGCAAAAAATATAACCTTTAAATGTTCTATACAAGATAAGTAGAGCATCCTGAATTATGTGGTATATTTCCAAAAACAGTGATGCATATAGGATATTCATATAGATAAATTAGCACTGAATTGTTGAGTAGTTTTCCAAAGGTTAATTGAGTTATTGATATCTTATTGGATTGTAATTTAGGATATGTTTTTAACTGTACCTCTGAATTTGACCTCTATATGACTGCATTCTTAATTGCATTTGGACTGCACCGAGTAGTCAGTGTTGCTCCATAATTTTTATGACATTGATTAATTTTTTTGTAAATATTCTCCAACTGGTATTTTGATTAGGTTATAATAAGGTTACAGTGTCAGTGCATCTCTGACGGGTTAAGGTGTACTAATCCAACAAGGAAATTAGTCATCTTAATTTAGCACCTCGATTGATAAATAATCACATCTGCAATAAAGGGTGAGTCAAAGCACGTAATGCCTTACCAAGAGTCTTCACAGGGATCACCACCACTTTCAGTCCAACTGCTTAGCCGTCAAGAAGAATTCAGACTGCTAGACAAAGTATTGAGTGCTGAAGCTGCAAACAAGAATAGAAAGGTAACGGAGAATGAGAAAATAAGAATATATTCTTTCCCAACCGAGTTTGTTGGTAACCAGTTTATTTATGTATGATACTACCATGGTTCCCTTAAGGTCCAAAATATAAATCTCCCATTTATACACATAAAAACAGTGTGTATACCACAACATTAAACATATAAGCTAATCACAATACTTCAATTCAAAATTTTCAGAATAATTTCTTTTTTCATACTCAAAGTATATCATGTAATAAGCATTCTATCCTCATCAGATAAGAGGTTGGCGCTAGTTACATAAATTTGGTGTACGAAGAGTAGCATGGAATGATGAAAGGAGAAAATTATAGATTTAAACTAATATAATCGGTCCTGCTTTGTCTCAAATAAGCATACAAGGCAACTAAACCAAGTAACACTTCAATAATTCCAACCGACTGAAAATTACTAAAATAATTTAGGACAATTAAGATCGAAAATTGAAAGAATTTACTAAGCAGACATGTTTTTGCTAGAATAGGAATTGCAAATCACAAACACAAAACTGGTGTACAAGAGTTCAATATGAGGTGCATTTATCAAATTGTTTGTATAAAATTTCAACAATCGAACAAAATTTCCGACGGAAATATGAAGACTAACAACAGAATAGGAGATCCTCGAGATTTACCTTTGACAGAGTAGGAGATGGATGAATTTGGATGTTGGATTGAATCAGACGTCGACTTTCAGTGAATTGAAATTTTTAGTGTTTTAGGGATTAATAGGTTCTGTAATGGAGTGATTTTTTTAATTTGGTGGCCTTACTTCTAGTTTGTCCCGCGTTTCTTTTTTTCGCTTCCGCTTTTTGTTTCACTAATGCAAATATAGCGGATTATATTATATATAGCTTAATTTATTTGTTATTTTATTTGCTCCCTTTATATAGCACAATTTATACATTATTTTATTTTCTTTAATTATTTTATTATAGCACTTTAGTATAAGGCTATGATACAATGCTATGTATATCATATTTTCTTGTAGTGAGTGTTAAATCAAAATGGTACAGTTTATGCTTTTAAATGTATCTTTAATTAAATAGTTAAACTGTCAAACATCAAGTTTACTAAGCTTACCAAAATCGCAAGGATTAACTTAATTCAAGTGCACCCACTTATTTCCATTTTTCTCTGTTGTAGAATTATCACATGCATGGTCCTTTAGGCAGCCTAATTTTCACATACTCCATATGTCATGTTTATTTTATCTGTAACACCCCGCCTCCGCTAGGGTCACTCGCAAAGGAATGCACTAGCTTTAGAGGGGTATTATTGGTAAACATGCACAGAAATATCACAAGACAGAACATATATAAATAGCGGAAGTAAAATCAAACTTTCATAAACATGAATAAATAAGGTCTAAAGCCTTTTACATCAGAGTACATCAAAACCTGTCTTGCAATAATAAAGAAGCATAAAAACCTTTTCATAAATTATTCCCAAGTAAAAACAGTAAAGTAGCCATAGCCAAGAGAAGTCCAAGCCATCCATGATGACCTTCAGGCAGAAGAAGTCCGAACTAAACAGCATTGTTTCCTCCCTGTAACCTGGGGGGGGGGGGGGAACGGAAGAAAAGAGGCGAAACAAAACGGGTCAGTCAAAAAGACTGAGTAAGTCCTATCTACTTCCAGTATAAAAACAGGTAAAGGTAACATGACATGCATAAACTGAAAGTAAACATAAGGATAACTACAAGATAGATAAACCAGGGTAGCCGGTTGAACTACTGTGGCATGGTAAACTAAGGTATCATGATAAACTACGGTGTTATGATAAGTCAAGGTATCACATCGTCAGATTTCTATCGAGTACATTATCCCAGGGTATCTATCCCGTCTAACATCCCACGGTATCTATTATGTTTATTCTTCCTAGTTCTAACATGTATATTTGCTCTGCACCTCTCGTACTAGTATCCCTACCCGCGTCATGTGTTAACCATGAATGTCCCTTGCTCAAAGTCGTGTAATGGTCCATGTCGACCTAATATATCGCATATATAGGTTACTCAAATCATATGTTTCTTTCCATGTATATAAGTTCAGTCCTTTGCCGTACCTCGTACGGGCTTCCTCATGTCGTATTATCCTTGAAATCGTTTGGACTATCACCCTTGTTCTAGCTAGGCTCTTCCATATGAATCATCGTTTGAACTACTAGGACTAACGCCACCTAGCACCACTAGGGATTACGCTTACCTATTGCACGCTTTCGTATTTCGGTTTGGGTTAAACCACCTAGGCCACTAGGGATTACGCTAACCCTCAACCGCGCCCTTTTCCCCACGCATTCATCGTGAATCGTTTTTCTATAACTGTATGCACATGTATCACATCGTGCCATTCGAGTCCTGTCACAGGGCAGAACTAGAAATACAGGACTCGGTCGGGAGCTTTAGATTTATCTACCGATGCAGATACTAAGGTCTGCTTTTCTACACGTGGCTATGGTCCCACGAGACCCCTCCCTCAACTAGCGAAAGGCAACACAAGAGAAAATCTTGCATGAGAACTACACTCCGGCCAGCCCACATCCTACGACCTACCTCACCCATAATTAGATAGCAAATCATGGTCTGTTGGGTGTTCCCTGCCTTTCCGTACGTACACGCTTGACTCAAGATGGTAAATGATCGGCGAACTTGCTATCTCGGGCACCTTATGTATCCGTCGACTCACTGCTATCCACCCCAGTCTTTAGGTCGCTCGCATAGCAACCAAGGCATATTCTTGGTTCTTCTACCGCAGACCTCAACCTCTTGTGAGCCCAGGATGATCATCTGCGACCTCACAGAGGGATACCAAGAATATCCTCACGTTCCCCGAAGCCGCTGCTTCGTTACCCAGTTCGCTGGAGCCTTTATCTAAATCAGATAGCCTGCTCCTACGCGTATACTTAAACGATGACCTACCGTATCGGGTTACTCATCTATCTAAGAAGTGGTCCAGATTTCCTTGACTAAGAATTATTACTTAGTTTACCTTAACTAAGGTTTACCACTTAGCCTTATTTCCATTACCCTTGTTAACTATGGTTATTTACCTAATCCTCCGAATTAGGGTTTATCTAATGGGTTAAGTGTCACTTAAGTTCATAACTTAGCCCGTCTACAAACCATGTCAAAATTGGCTAAGTATCCAAGTCCAAGACTTAACCCTACAAACCATGTGTCAAGTTGGCTAAGTATATCAAGCAATCCATAACTTAACCTCGTCTAATTATCATTTTAGATTGGTCAATTATATAAATTAACTTGACCTTGTCAAATTACCGAGTCAAATCGGTCAAGCGTATTCAAGTGGTTCGTGACTTAGCCTTATCCTGTTTTCACGTTAGATTGGTTAAGTATAGATTAACTTAACCTCATCAAATTAACGAGTTAGATTGGTTAAGTATAGGTCACTTAACCTCATCAAATCATCGTGTTAAATTAGTTAAGCGTTTAACTTAACCCCATTAAATTACCAAGTGGGATTAATTAAGTCTAGGCTAACTTAACCCCATCCGATTACCATGTTTAGATTAGTTAAGCCTAATCTTAACCCCATCCATTAACTGTATTATACGGTTAAGTGTCATTAAGAAAATTTACTTAACCTTATCACGTTATCTTGTTGGATTGATTAAGTGTTGGTTAACTTAATCCCGTCCACTAGTCGTATAAAAATGGTCAAGTGTCATTAGGCAAATCAAGTTACTTAACCTACCCAAGCTTATCATGTTTTGTTAAGTATCATTAGCCTAATCAAATTACTTAACCCATTTGTCCATATCATATTTGGTTAAGCCTCATTAATCAAATTAACTTAACCCTATATGTGGCATTAATTTAATTAATGCACCCTCAACCTCTCACATTAGACCTTGTTGTGGTTACTAGTTAAGCCGGGCGGGTCCGGGTAGATTTACACCACAACCTAGTCTAACCTCGGGTCTTAAGCGCGACATGACCAACTTCTCACATTGGGTCCTATTGTTTGCAACTACTAGTTAGGCCGGTCGGTTCCGGGTAGTTTTATGTTGCAAACTCAACCCAACCTCGAGTTGGCCATACTTATATTATCTAAGTTCATCATGTTTCCAAAACATGTTACAAGTTTTTCAAGCATTTGGGTAGACCTAACTTAATAGGTAAATTCCCAAAGGGTAGACCTAACTTAATAGGTAAATTCCCAAGCTCATGTTTTTATGCATACTTACATGTCATCTTCCATGTTATCTTTCAAGTCATATTTTCAAGTATAAACGCATGTCATATTCAAATTAAGATTTTGCGACGTGTTCATGTTTATCTAACTACCCAAAATCGTGTCTTCCCAACGCAAGCAAATCGAGTCAACATAGTAAGGATGCTATGTCACATATTGGTCTCAAACCATGCATGATGCCAAAAAGGGCTTGGCTTCCACATGCATAACATCCTAAAGGGATTGGCCATAAACATGCATAGTGTCATAAGGTAATTTGGCCAAAAACATGCATATTATCAAGAGGGATTTGGCCATAAACATGCACAACTTAAAAGAGGGGATTGGCCATGAGCATGCATAATCTCATAAAGGATTCGGCCACAAACTTGCATGTTAGCATAAGGGGTTTGGGTTCATAAACATGCATAAGCCCCAAAACCTTGTCTTAGCCAATGTTTCACAAGTAAAGTGGTTCCTAAAGGTTCATGCTAGCATTTCATGCATAAAGATCCAAACTTGCAAGTTAAACTAGATTATGCATAGCATGAGAGGCATGATTAAGTCACTCACATGGCCTAAAATCATAAACATGAACACAAGAGGCAAGGTAAGGTTCATATAGGTTCGCATAATCATGTTTAGCCTCATTTTATCCCATGTCAACATTAAAAATACCGTTTTGATCCAAAAGTAGCTAGAACTTACATAGCTAGGCCTAGGGAAAGAAGCATGGATCATCTTGGCTAAGAAAGGTGCCTCCTTTGATGAAGATCCGTCATGAAACTCGCATAGCAACGTCGATTTGTCCTCTATTTGGTGTAGCAAGCTTGCACCTTTTGATTTGAACTTGATTTGAATGCATAGGCTCTAGGGATTTGAGGTGGAGGCCATGATCAAGATTGATTTTGGCAGCACTTAGTTGCTAGGTTTGATTTTTAGGGATTTAGGTTAGGTTTAGGGTCTTTTTATAGAGATTAGGATAGTTTTAGGCCCTTAGATTTACCCTAGGATAGATTAGGACCATCAGATCTCGGAAGCTTCCAGACCCAGCCCAAGAACAGGACCAGGTGAGACAAACAGGTGCGCCAGGCTATTTGCCCCGGCCACCTCCTGTCGACAGGCAAGTCGACAGGGCTGTCGACTTGGTCTGGGCCCAAGTCGACAGGCCTGTCGACAGCCCTGTCGACATGGCCTAGGCGGGAAACTCCCCGCCTAGCCCCAGATCTGATTTCCAAAACTGTTTCCTAAATTCAAATTTCCAGAAATCTTCTTTGGGCCTTTAACGGGTCATACGGACTCCGATTCTCGAAAACTCGGACTCTATTTCGCGTATTTTTCCGAGACGAACGCAATGGCATAGCCCGTTTTATTTAATTCAGAATTTAAAATTAAATTCTGCCTTGATTCTCGTTTTAACATGTTATCGAAATACGGGTTGTTACATTCTCCCCACCTTTTAGGATTTCGTCCCCGAAATCTCTAAGTTAGGAAGAACATATCCTACCATCCATCATCCATCTACTCAAAACATCATCCACAAGCAACCATTGTCCTTAGATGATTTCTAATGCTGTATGAATACATGCAAAATGTGTGTGTACATGTTCCTTAGCTAATGCTAATGATCAGGCCTGGATAATCTTTCTAATGCAAAAATATGTAAAGTGCCATGAATCCAACATGTATGCAAATAGTCCTAGCCATATAGATACTATATGCGTGCACAATCATTCATTCATATGCAACAACCGCATGATAACACATTCGATTTCATCCATAAACAAGTATAAATACTCGTGCATATGCAATATGAAATGTGACCGAGTCGAGCTAGTATCTAATGTGTATTCGCGCATCCACGAGCAACCACTTGCATCCACTTGCAACCATATCAATCATAACATGTTTCAAATACATGTTTACATCCATAGGGTTCTACCTAAGATTCCCTAAAATAGGATCGAGAAGATAAACAAAACAAATTCCTTACGGGGTTTGTAACAGAAACAGGACCGAGAGGATATCCATGAAAGATAGCCTACAAGCAAGCTCAACAGAAAACAGGGGTCGAGGATATATTCCCAAAAGAGATATCATGCACGTATTTAGTCTTCAGTCTCCTGCGTCGCATTACCTTGAGCTTAGTTCCATCGTGCCTTGACCGCCCCTTTTTCTTCACGATTTCGCAGCTTCTTATTTCCTGTTTCCAATCATGAGTTGGAACTCATTTCCTCATCGCCTCTCGTTCCACTTGCACTTATTCTTCCCCTAGTATACTTGGCTCAACCATATCTACGTACTCAAGCCAGCTCCCCAAAATTCACTAGTGAATTCTGGATCTCGTTTTCCGATGCCAATCCAAATTGCCAAGAGTCCTTACTAGGGTGATTCCCATAACTCCTACATAATCAAAACGAACCATCCGCCTTAGCGGCGAATTCTATTCAAACGGATTACCAACAACTGCATCCTGGGATTCTAGGTAACTAGCCATGACAGAACCCAAAAGGTTACACGAGACTTCGAGGGTATTACCAAAGCAAGCCAAGAGTCTAACTACCCTCCTTCTAAAACCGAGAGTGGCACCCCTTACTGGATAACCACTTCATCCCTAGAATCCATCCACAACTTATAAACATAAGCATTATTTCCAAGCTCAACACTTGATATAGACATTCTCAAATCCAAACAAGTCATGTATAAATGGACCGATCTTCCAATAGGACTTGAGACAAAAACGGGATTCTCTACTACGCTAGTACTAAGGTGCAGAGACTCAACTATCGAAGCGGACTTAAAAGATGCGGTGATCCAAACAAAGTACCGACGGGATGATAGAGAAGAAAAACTAAACCTTTAACAAGATCGTTACCCTAGAAATGAGAGCATACTATTGCCCTCCGAATGATCTTGTTCTTGTCCCATGATACTTAACTATCTATCCCGTTTTACTATGCCAAAGGTACCCTCTCGTCATGGGTTTCATTACTCATCTTTCTCTCTCATTCAGGGTTGAGCCATACCAACAAGTTAAACTCGTATCCTTTATCCTCTTTCTCATTATCCTTTCTTATAAGGCGGCTACTGGTCTCCCGAGAACAACCTCCATCGCATGGAAAGCGCTTTCGTAGATAGAAAAGACTAGTCGCAGTTAAAACCACTGTGACTACAGATGGAGGAAAGAAAGGAAAGGAGATTCAATCAAGGAAACAAGGATAGTGCTAATGGCCTTTGGGGAATAGCCTTTTTCTTTTTAAAAGAAAATTTTCTTGAAAAATGCTTCTTTGTAAACGGTTTTTCAAATAATTTTCAGAAGGTCTTTAAAAACTTTTGCCCAGTCTAGTAACCTTCTGCTCTGATACCAAATGTAACACCCCGCCTCCGCTAGGGTCACTCGCAAAGGAATGCACTAGCTTTAGAGGGGTATTATTGGTAAACATGCACAGAAATATCACAAGACAGAACATATATAAATAGCAGAAGTAAAATCAAACTTTCATAAACATGAATAAATAAGGTCTAAAGCCTTTTACATCAGAGTACATCAAAACCTGTCTTGCAATAATAAAGAAGCATAAAAACCTTTTCATAAATTATTCCCCAAGTAAAAACAGTAAAGTAGCCATAGCCAAGAGAAGTCCAAGCCATCCATGATGACCTTCAGGCAGAAGAAGTCCGAACTAAACAACATTGTTTCCTCCCTGTAACCTGGGGGGGGGGGGGAACGGAAGAAAAGAGGCGAAACAAAACGGGTCAGTCAAAAAGACTGAGTAAGTCCTATCTACTTCCAGTATAAAAACAGGTAAAGGTAACATGACATGCATAAACTGAAAGTAAACATAAGGATAACTACAAGATAGATAAACCAGGGTAGCCGGTTGAACTACTGTGGCATGGTAAACTAAGGTATCATGATAAACTACGGTGTTATGATAAGTCAAGGTATCACATCGTCAGATTTCTATCGAGTACATTATCCCAGGGTATCTATCCCGTCTAACATCCCACGGTATCTATTATGTTTATTCTTCCTAGTTCTAACATGTATATTTGCTCTGCACCTCTCGTACTAGTATCCCTACCCGCGTCATGTGTTAACCATGAATGTCCCTTGCTCAAAGTCGTGTAATGGTCCATGTCGACCTAATATATCGCATATATAGGTTACTCAAATCATATGTTTCTTTCCATGTATATAAGTTCAGTCCTTTGCCGTACCTCGTACGGGCTTCCTCATGTCGTATTATCCTTGAAATCGTTTGGACTATCACCCTTGTTCTAGCTAGGCTCTTCCATATGAATCATCGTTTGAACTACTAGGACTTACGCCACCTAGCACCACTAGGGATTACGCTTACCTATTGCACGCTTTCGTATTTCGGTTTGGGTTAAACCACCTAGGCCACTAGGGATTACGCTAACCCTCAACCGCGCCCTTTTCCCCACGCATTCATCGTGAATCGTTTTTCTATAACTGTATGCACATGTATCACATCGTGCCATCCGAGTCCTGTCACAGGGCAGAACTAGAAATACAGGACTCGGTCGGGAGCTTTAGATTTATCTGCCGATGCAGATACTAAGGTCTGCTTTTCTACACGTGGCTATGGTCCCACGAGACCCCTCCCTCAACTAGCGAAAGGCAACACAAGAGAAAATCTTGCTTGAGAACTACACTCCGGCCAGCCCACATCCTACGGCCTACCTCACCCATAATTAGATAGCAAATCATGGTCTGTTGGGTGTTCCCTGCCTTTCCGTACGTACACGCTTGACTCAAGATGGTAGATGATCGGCGAACTTGCTATCTCGGGCACCTTATGTATCCGTCGACTCACTGCTATCCACCCCAGTCTTTAGGTCGCTCGCATAGCAACCAAGGCATATTCTTGGTTCTTCTACCGCAGACCTCAACCTCTTGTGAGCCCAGGATGATCATCTGCGACCTCACAGAGGGATACCAAGAATATCCTCACGTTCCCCGAAGCCGCTGCTTCGTTACCCAGTTCGCTGGAGCCTTTATCTAAATCAGATAGCCTGCTCCTACGCGTATACTTAAACGATGACCTACCGTATCGGGTTACTCATCTATCTAAGAAGTGGTCCAGATTTCCTTGACTAAGAATTATTACTTAGTTTCCCTTAACTAAGGTTTACCACTTTGCCTTATTTCCATTACCCTTGTTAACTATGGTTATTTACCTAATCCTCCGAATTAGGGTTTATCTAATGGGTTAAGTGTCACTTAAGTTCATAACTTAGCCCGTCTACAAACCATGTCAAAATTGGCTAAGTATCCAAGTCCAAGACTTAACCCTACAAACCATGTGTCAAGTTGGCTAATTATATCAAGCAATCCATAACTTAACCTCGTCTAATTATCATTTTAGATTGGTCAATTATATAAATTAACTTGACCTTGTCAAATTACCAAGTCAAATCGGTCAAGCGTATTCAAGTGGTTCGTGACTTAGCCTTATCCTGTTTTCACGTTAGATTGGTTAAGTATAGATTAACTTAACCTCATCAAATTAACGAGTTAGATTGGTTAAGTATAGGTCACTTAACCTCATCAAATCATCGTGTTAAATTAGTTAAGCATTTAACTTAACCCCATTAAATTACCAAGTGGGATTAATTAAGTCTAGTCTAACTTAACCCCATCCGATTACCATGTTTAGATTAGTTAAGCCTAATCTTAACCCCATCCATTAACTGTATTATACGGTTAAGCGTCATTAAGAAAATTTACTTAACCTTATAACGTTATCGTGTTGGATTGATTAAGTGTTGGTTAACTTAATCCCGTCCACTAGTCGTATAAAAGTGGTCAAGTGTCATTAGGCAAATCAAGTTACTTAACCTACCCAAGCTTATCATGTTTTGTTAAGTATCATTAGCCTAATCAAATTACTTAACCCATTTGTCCATATCATATTTGGTTAAGCCTCATTAATCAAATTAACTTAACCCTATATGTGGCATTAATTTAATTAATGCACCCTCAACCTCTCACATTAGACCTTGTTGTGGTTACTAGTTAAGCCGGGCGGGTCCGGGTAGATTTACACCACAACCTAGTCTAACCTCGGGTCTTAAGCGCGACATGACCAACTTCTCACATTGGGTCCTATTGTTTGCAACTACTAGTTAGGCCGGTCGGTTCCGGGTAGTTTTATGTTGCAAACTCAACCCAACCTCGAGTTGGCCATACTTATATTATCTAAGTTCATCATGTTTCCAAAACATGTTACAAGTTTTTCAAGCATTTGGGTAGACCTAACTTAATAGGTAAATTCCCAAAGGGTAGACCTAACTTAATAGGTAAATTCCCAAGCTCATGTTTTTATGCATACTTACATGTCATCTTCCATGTTATCTTTCAAGTCATATTTTCAAGTATAAACGCATGTCATATTCAAGTTAAGATTTTGCGATGTGTTCATGTTTATCTAACTACCCAAAATCGTGTCTTCCCAACGCAAGCAAATCGAGTCAACATAGTAAGGATGCTATGTCACATATTGGTCTCAAACCATGCATGATGCCAAAAAGGGCTTGGCTTCCACATGCATAACATCCTAAAGGGATTGGCCATAAACATGCATAGTGTCATAAGGTAATTTGGCCAAAAACATGCATATTATCAAGAGGGATTTGGCCATAAACATGCACAACTTAAAAGAGGGGATTGGCCATGAGCATGCATAATCTCATAAAGGATTCGGCCACAAACTTGCATGTTAGCATAAGGGGTTTGGGTTCATAAACATGCATAAGCCCCAAAACCTTGTCTTAGCCAATGTTTCACAAGTAAAGTGGTTCCTAAAGGTTCATGCTAGCATTTCATGCATAAAGATCCAAACTTGCAAGTTAAACTAGATTATGCATAGCATGAGAGGCATGATTAAGTCACTCACATGGCCTAAAATCATAAACATGAACACAAGAGGCAAGGTAAGGTTCATATAGGTTCACATAATCATGTTTAGCCTCATTTTATCCCATGTCAACATTAAAAATACCGTTTTGATCCAAAAGTAGCTAGAACTTACATAGTTAGGCCTAGGGAAAGAAGCATGGATCATCTTGGCTAAGAAAGGTGCCTCCTTTGATGAAGATCCGTCATGAAACTCGCATAGCAACGTCGATTTGGCCTCTATTTGGTGTAGCAAGCTTGCACCTTTTGATTTGAACTTGATTTGAATGCATAGGCTCTAGGGATTTGAGGTGGAGGCCATGATCAAGATTGATTTTGGCAGCACTTAGTTGCTAGGTTTGATTTTTAAGGATTTAGGTTAGGTTTAGGGTCTTTTTATAGAGATTAGGATAGTTTTAGGCCCTTAGATTAACCCTAGGATAGATTAGGACCATCAGATCTCGGAAGCTTCCAGACCCAGCCCAAGAACAGGACCAGGTGAGACAAACAGGTGCGCCAGGCTATTTGCCCCGGCCACCCCCTGTCGACAGGCAAGTCGACAGGGCTGTCGACTTGGTCTGGGCCCAAGTCGACAGGCCTGTCGACAGCCCTGTCGACATGGCCTAGGCGGGAAACTCCCCGCCTAGCCCCAGATCTGATTTCCAAAACTGTTTCCTAAATTCAAATTTCCAGAAATCTTCTTTGGGCCTTTAACGGGTCATACGGACTCCGATTCTCGAAAACTCGGACTCTATTTCGCGTATTTTTCCGAGACGAACGCAATGGCATAGCCCGTTTTACTTAATTCAGAATTTAAAATTAAATTCTGCCTTGATTCTCGTTTTAACATGTTATCGAAATACGGGTTGTTACATTATCCATGTCTTTAGATTCTTTTTTAAATATGTATTCTAAAATAATATCCAATGTAATAGGCATCATAACAATTGCGCAAGTTTTTGTAAAGGTAAAACATAACATTAATTCAATATGTAAGATTTTCCTTTATAAGAGGTTCTAAAATAGGATATATTTAATTTATCAGTTTGCTCGACCAGTTGTACTGAAGTAACATTTTTTTATCTCCTTGGGAGATAAACATAAGATATAATAAGCCAGTTTCAAAATAATATTACAAAGGTGGATTGTATATGTTAAACGGCAGGGCCGGTCCTAGGTCATTTTGGGCCATGGACAAAACTCAAGTTTGTGCCCTTTCTTATAAATACAAATAACACTTCAAAACAATAACAAACACATAAATTAAACATAACAAGATTTTCTTAAAAGCTAATTAATTTGTTCATTACATCTCCAAAAACAAGCTTACAACTTTTTGATCATTAGAAGACAAACAATTAAATCCAACAACATCATTTAAAAATTGCTCTTAATGCATTTTTTGAAGCAAAATCATTGATTATATCATCTTGCTTGATATTTTCCAAAATGTCTTTTTCAATGCATAGAAGCACCAACCCATTCAGCCTATCTTGAGACATAGAAGTTCGCAGATATGATTTTAGCAATTTCAGTTTAGAAAAGCTTCGTTCTGCAGATGCGACAGTCACAGGGATTGTTAGTAATACTCTGTATGCGATCATCACGTTTGGAAACATGTCTATTTCTCTCACAAACTCGATCATTCTTGTTGCAGTCCATGGCTTTTCCTGTTTCATATGATTCCTTTGGCAACATTACTTGCAATACCTGTAGTTCAGAACATAAATGCTTTCCAATCACATCATAGATTTCATCCTTTTTTAAAGCATTTTCAAGATTTACACAAGCAACTAGTAATTCTTGATCATCTAAATTCATTAATTTTTTAGCATCAAATAAGAAACCAAATATAGACTCGAAAAGTTTCATTTGTTCAAATCTGGTCCTTAACTGGGAGAGAGCGATATCAACTATATGAATAAAATAGTCAATTCTAAATGATTCTTGTGCAGACAATCGTTCTCTATCATTATCAACAATTTCATCAAAATGTTTTTTTCTTTGAATTCGTCGTTTTGTAGGAAAAGTTGGCTCAACATCCATATCTATGGCTATTTGTTTCGCCTCTTCAATCGCTAAATTAAATCCATTTTCTCTGTATTTCTCAAAAAAAGAAATAAGACCATCCAATTGTTTAACAGCAATATCAAGGCGCATATCATCTGATTGCAACTTTTTACTTACCACATTTATCTTATTTAAAACATCATGCCAAATTACCAAAGATAATATAAATTCAAAACTTGAAAGCTCACATGTAGCTAAAGTTTGAGCATCTCTACTTAGTTTCGCGTCATCTGTAATTTCTGCTAATTTGAATAAAGCTTCTCTAATTTCAAAAAGTTGTGATTTTATTGCCTTGATACTTTCAATATGACTCTCCCATCGTGTGTTAGATAATGGTTTTAAAATTAAACCTTTTATATGATCAATTAAAACATGCCATCGCTTTGTCGAGTTAGAAAATGCTAGATATATGCATTGACATGCTCCAAAAAATGATTTTGCTTTATGAGAACAATTTGCCATGTTACATAACACTAAATTAAGACAATGAGAACCACATGGCATGTAAAATGCTCTTGGATTTATTTCAAGCAATCTTGTTTGTACACCTTGATGTCGCCCTCTCATATTAGATCCATTATCGCACCCTTGCCCTCTCACATCATCGATATTAAGTCCAAGGTTTTTTAATGCAGTTTGTAATTCATTGAAAAGAGCTAGTCCAGTAGTGTCAACAACATTGATAAACTCTAAAAAAAAATTCTTCTATTTTTATCGGAGAACACGACACATCAACACATCTTATTTTCAAAGTCATTTGTTCTTTATGACTTGAGTCGGGTGTACAATCAAGAATGACAGAAAAATATTTTGCCTCCTTAATTTTGTTAATTATAACATTTCTAACTTTGGACGCTAGAATGGCTATCAGTTCGTTTTGAATTTTATGACTAAGATAATGATGATGGATTTCTTTATTTCTAATGAGCTGAAAATGATGTTGCATTACTGGATCAAATTCTGAAATCATTTCAATAAGACCTAAAAAATTTCCTTTAGCATCATCATCAATTGTTTCGTTTGTTCCACGAAAAGCCAAATTATTTATCGCAAGGCATTTTACAACAGCAACAATTCGAACCATTACATTTTTCCAATGTAGTGTGTTACTTCTAATTTGCATTTGCAATTCTTTATCTATAGTTTGATTTTTTTTCAATCCAAGTCTTAGCACTTTCAATGATTTCAAGTTTTGAAGGTGCTCGATGCTATTTTCATGTTGTTCGAGTGTTTTACCAAGATGTTTCCAATCCCTAATTCCTTCACTTGCTAATTGACTTTTTGACGGTTTTGTTTTGAATAGCTTACAACAGAAACAAAAAACTCTATCTAAATCTTTTGAATACACTAACCATTCTCTATCACGAGTTTCTCCATTCGGTAAATTTTGAATATAATAGTTCAAAGAAAATTTTCTTGAGTATTCATCTTTTGGAAAATTAATATTAGTTTCCCGTTTAGGTCCATTTTCAATAAGCAAGTTTCTAAGTTCTCCTTGAAGATTATCCCAAATTCTAGGATCATAAATGTTTAAACTCAAATCATTTTCCAAACGCTTATAATTATTGACAATACGGTTGTTTTCATGATGATTGTCAATATCACTATTATCGATTACTCTAACCGTATCTTCACCTTTTTCATATATTTCTTCATATTCGTCACTATCATCCTCTTTTGAATTTTCAGTATCATTTTTTACCTCAAGTGGATTTACCAATTCATCGCCATTTTCATTTTCTATGATACTAATTAGTTGTTCAGATTCAACTAATGAACTTGATTGTTTGTTGAAATATTTATTTAGAGAACCTTGTAAACTCTGAGTTATGAGTTCTTGTCTTTGTCGTTTTTTTCTTTTTTGAGATCCAGATAATTGTTTCATGATGATATTAACTACTAAATAAGACTTCAAAAACAGTAAAAATTAATAATCAGAAATTCAGAGCAACACAACCTGATTCATGAGATGAGTTCTTGTCCATTCTTCAAATAATCACACCCATCATGACATCATTCTTCTATCCAACAAAAGGACATTAATCTCAGAAAACTGCAATTAATAAACAAGATCAAAATGTTATTCCTTCAATTTTTTTTAATCAGGTAGAAACAGTCAACATTAAGTTCAATTAAAAGGCTGTAGATTAAAAAAAAACTGAAATTAAAACTTAAAAGTTGAAACAAACCTGAAAACAAAGGGACAACAAATAATATTCAAGCCGCAATAGGACCTTTGGTTGTCGCAGGATTGCCGCAGGTCTTGCTGGAAACAAACATCATTTTTTCCAGACGTTTTAGGCTTTTTCATTCGGTCAGTATAAAAAAAAACACAGTAAACACAGTAAATTCAAAAGCATACCTTGTGACTGAAGTCTGAAATCCAAAGGAATCCGAACTTGATTTGAATCTAGTGATGCTGATAAGCTTTGAAATCTTAATATCAGGGCTTTATAGATGGTCAGATCGATGAAATTAGAAGAGGGAAAGAAGCCTGAATTAAAAGGAGATATTATGAAGAAGAACGTTATCTCCATTAATCGAGCAGCTGCTTTGGAAGTTGAAAATTGAAATTTGCGTTGATCGCTTTGGCTTCTCTGCTAAAATTTCATTACCGATGCATGAGATGGAAAATTGCGGCTAGGGTTATTTTTTACTCACGGAATGAAAAGGCAAATACAAATAATATGTTAAAAAATATGTGCGGCTAGGTGCCCCCCTGGGAGTTTGGGCCCTGGGCTTGTGCCCATGTTGCCCAGCCAAAGGGCCGGGTCTGTTAAACGGATAACCATTCTGATTATAACCAACGATTTTTTTAACAGGTAATGATAGATGCAATAAAGGAGTTTCGAGAACCAATTAGAGCTTCACTGTCATCACCTATAGATCTGTGAACAGGATGAAAAGGAATATTTCCAAAAGATAGTGGAGTCATAAATTGTTCTAACGATTGGTTCTTTGCCTTTTGTATTGTTTGTTTTACTGCCACTTTATGATGATTTCACACCTTCTATTTTGCACTGTCTTACTCATGTAGAAATGTTGTATATCATAAAGTATGATTATTCTTTGATGCATTTAACGTTTTGTGCTGTAATTCTCCGATAAATTTCTCTGTTGTGTATTTTTAGGTGGTTTTGAATTAATCAGTAATTATGCAGTACATCTTTGAGGTGGTGTATTCATCACAATACTGCAACAGTATATCACTTTCTTTTCTCTTGCATTTCTTGGAACTTTTGTAATATAAATTTAGACGTACATTACATTATGTTTTTTTTGTTTGTTATATGCAAAATAATTACACATAATTTAAGGATTTAATATATAAAATTAACATCACTATATGATGTTGACATGACATCATGGCATAATCAAAAATCTTTTAAGCAACCCTGTGCAACACATATTCATAGTAGTTAAATAGTGTTATGATGCAACTGATAAAAGCAACTGATTTAAAATAATTTTATTTTAATTAATTGACATCATTAATAATGATGGAAGGTCATACTTGAAAATTCAAGATAAACTTAGCTTGAAGTTAGTGTTTCTGCAAAAGACTGTTGCCTTTAGAAAGAAATTGATGTGGTTTATGCATATTTAATTTATAAATATACTGATCATTAAAGGTTAGTCAATAACGCTTAAAAAGCCAATCGCAAATATATATAATCCAAAGGCATATGCTTCACTTTCATATAAATAGATAAAACTTAAATAGTGCTCAATAAAAAATTATACGAACCCTATGTGCGAAGCACGGGTTCGCACTTGTAAAGTTAAAATCATCAATCACCATTTGTGATCACAATCATTCACTGTTGTAACACTCCGCATTTTAAATAATTAAGATTAAAAAAATTATCAAAATAATTATGAAAGTGAACGCGTATAAAATTTAAAAACGAGCACATAGTATGTATGTATGATAAAAAAAAATGGAAGAAAAAATGGAATAAATGATATGCACATCAATTGTATAAACAATGTGCGTTTGAATTTAAAATAACCACGTGTTAACAGGCTTAACCATTTAATAAATATAAACTTCTAATGATAACCTTGTTTGAAATTGGAATTCGATGTGTATTTAAAAGAAAAATAATTAATGACAAATTGCAACATTTCTTTGGTTAACAATGCGCGTCATAAATGGAATAAACCTACGCAATAAAAAGGGAATCTCAATGACGTTTACTAAAGTAATGTTTTAATTCAAAACAAATGAAGCAAGCACATATAAATATGCACTGATACGTTTCAAGAATATATGCACGCATATTAATTTCAGTAATGAACACATTTGAAACAGAGATCTAATACGTTTTGAAAATATAATTTTTAGTAAAAACCAGAAATGTTTTGTATAACCGTCATAAAAAATTCAACAAGCATGGATTATGAGAAGTTAATGCACGCAATAATGGGATAAATAGTAAGCGTTTAAATTTAAAATTAGGATGCACGTTAAAACAGAAAATCAGAGAATTAACATTGAAGGCAACGTTCAAAGAAATTTATGTGTATAATAAATACGTGTTTAAATTTAAAACTGATGGGCACAGAAATCGAAAGAAATAAATTCAAAACGTTAAATAAATAATAACGTTAATTTTTAAATAAACCGGCTAGGCCTAGCCTCTAACCTGTATTTTCTGAAAGTGCGTCGGAGCTCTGTCATTTCATTTCTCATCCAAATCCTTTCGAAATAAATATATATTAGTTTTAAGATTTCTGATTCCAGATTTGGAGATTAAAGTTGTAGATCTAAGCTATAGATGTACAAATCCTCCATCTAGACAATCTATAAATTCAAATTAAAAAGAAAATAATGCAGGTCCAAATAAGATACAAAATATTAGAGCGCATATCTCAGGTGAGTGGGTTTAAATTATTATTTTCATATAATTGTATATAATATCGTTTAATTCATGTAAAGCTAATAAAATATTATCTCGGCCATCTTTCCCCTATTTCTACGTCGAATTTTAAAGTTTTAAATTGAATTGGGGTTATGTGGAAAATAATTGAATTGTGGTTAGATGCAAATTAATTAATTGTGGTCATGCACAAAATAATTGAATTGTGGTTATGCGCAAAATAATTAAATTATGGTTAATGCGCAAATTAATTGTTATGCGCAAAATAATTGAATTGTGGTTAGGTGCAAATTAATCGAATTTTGGTTATGTGCAAATTAATTAGAATTACGAACAAAATAGGGAAATTTAATGATTTAAGGCTAAATGAATGTATTGTAATAGAAAGGGAAACTTGATGATTTTGGGCTAAATAAATGTAAGCCTTACTAAATAAGACATAGACCGACATTGCATAATTAAGTTTATGTGTGATAAATTTGTAGAAAAGGGTAAATCTGAGAATTTTCATATTATTTGTAAGGAATCACATTTCAGATTTAAAATGGAATAAATTCAGAAATTGAGAAATGGATAAGCGATAGGAAATAATAATATAACTAGTAAAATATGGAATAGCAATGGACTGAATCAGTTAGTTGCAGAAAAGAGATACATTTTCATAATTAAATTCTTGTAAATACAGAGAACGTAATTGCAAGAAAAAAAGAAAATATTGTGGGTTAATGTGAAATAGGGATTTTATAACGAAACACTATCTACGTATCGGAGAATCATAGATTTTTTTTTCATACGAAGTCATATGCCCATGTAATGTTGGGAAATGACTATTGGGGTCATTTCCCACATTCACGATGTTTGCCGAAATTTAAATTACTGGTTTGCTCATGGCAAATCTTGTTTCACCTACAACTTTTGATTAGTAAGGAGTTTTAACCTAAACCACTTCCATTGGATTCAGATGATGGTATCCCATTCCATAGAGTGGTCACATTAATCAAACTAACTTACCGTTTGGGAGATATGATATGGCTGAAATAAGGTTTGGAGGATGGAAAACAGCATAATCGGTATTAATGGGGTGATTAGCAGCTAGCCCATAGCCCATTTCGGGATTAGGGTTATGGGAGGGCTGAAAGGAGTTGGAGAATCATCTCTTTTCATTTTTCCAGCCGCCACTAACCTTCCTCTAACCTCAATAATGGCATCCATCTCCCAAATTTATCCCTAATCACTTTCTAATCACCAATTAAGCAAATCAACATCAAATCAAGCCGTATTAACACCAAATTTGAGGTAGAGCTGCTACACCACATTGGGGTCTAACCAAATCAGTAAAAGTTCCAGATCTAACATTTATTTTTGGCTAAGGCGAGTGATTTGCATGTTTATTGTGACGGCCCGCCCCGCACCAGCCGACATTTCCTCCAATAGTGCGTTGTACACATGCCCGACTAAAACGGAACGGTCGCCAAAGAAAGAAGAGAGTGAACTAATCGAAAATCTGTAGAATGTCTCATAGCGCATGGGATAAAATATAATAACAACATACTTGACATAAAACAGGCGAGAAGTGCATTAGTTGAAAAATAAACATCATAGCAGCAGAAAATCCAAATACAGCTCATGTTCCACACCATTATTATTACAACTTTAAAACTGTCTCTAAAGTAAAAGAAAGGAAGGGTGCACTATTAATGCCCAAAGTAGTGACCAACGGCGACACAGGGAGAATATCTATATATATCATACGTGGAAGCCTCCTGCTCGTCTCCGGTACAACTACTCGTGCATCACCAGCTAACCTGTCTCTAGTCTGCTCGTGAGAGCACCCAGAGTAATAAGAAGAGACATAAAACTCTGGGTCAGACAAAAAGTCTGGTATGAGCGATAAGCAGCTAAACAAAGCAATAACAAGTATACTAAACCATACCTGAACCTGGACCTGCAACCAAAGAGTTAGCACTACATACCGTACAATACTCTAAGGTGCCACTGAACAGATGGTGTAAAGATAACAGGGGGGGATGTGCATGTCATAATGATGGCAAATAAATCAAACATAGCAACCATCCTCACATCTCTCACTCAGTGTGTAAAGCATACAATGTTCACCACTGTCAATCACTAGACCCATCGAAGTAGTGACGGAGTTCGACTTGTACAACTACTGCTACTACCAAGCTTGCCCCATGGAGTCATGACCAAATCTTTACAAATGACCCCACTTCATTGGTCTATAGCCCTTTAGTCGTACCTAGGCCACTGTGGCCTTGAATCCGTTCACGTACTCCCTACACATAGTGATCCACAGTCACAGACATCGACAACCCCTTTGCACACGTCCCGTAGCAAAGCCCAACTCATGAAGTTAACTCGTTGGTTCCCAACTGGATCCTGAGTTCTACTTCCCATTTGGACTTCCTTTGCATCTCGGGTTTTGGTTGAATTGGAGTTGGTCTTCAAAAGATTTGACGCGTAGTAGTAATACCACATGTCCGGTTCGGTTTGGATATGCATAGTGCTCCAGTCCTCGGTTCGGTTCGGTACTTCCATGTCACTTGGGTTCAGCTATCTCACTATCTTGATTCGGTTCGGTTATGACCACCCGATCCCATCCGTTGCTCCATCTCCTCTTCTCAGATCCGATCCGCAGCCCCTTCCTTGTTCCCCATCCGAACCCAACTCCAGCTTTTATGCAAATGGCCTTCCTTCTTGCTAAGTCTCCTTTAGTGCAAAGTTCCGATCCGGTTCGGTTTCCCTGCCCAGTCCACCATCCGATCCGACCCCCTATCCCGATCCGATCCGAAACCCTGCACATTTTCCTGCAGCTTTTCCAGCGTCTATTTTACGCCATACGACGGCTTTTTCGACCATTCTAACTGTTCTAATCAATCACAAAGCATACCATACAGTCATAGCAACATAGAGAATCAACCATATCATATAAATTGGATCAAACGTAGCCAAAAACCCTTATTTTCCCTTAAGCATGTTTTAAGTAAAACTAATGATATGATTAGCAAAACTTAACCAAATCAAACCAAATTTCTAACAGAGGTCTAAAACATTATTTTCAAATTTATAAATATTTTTCCAAAATTATATCATGTCTAATTTCGTCAATCTTCACTAACTACCCTTAATTAACCGTAATTAGTGCGAAACTATGCAAATCACTCACCTTGGCCACAAATAAAATACCAAATCTGAAATAATTCTCTGTTTGGCGTTATTCCCAATGCAACACAACAGCTCTATCTCAATCTCTATGCTAATCCGCCTCAATTTGATGTTGCTAAGCCTAATCTTCAATTAGAAAGTGATTTGGGGATGTTTTAGAGATTGGAGGCCATTATTAGGGTTCTTAGGAGGTAAATGGCAGCTAGAATACTGAAATGAAATGAAAACCTAACTCATTTCATCCTCCCCATTACCCTAATCCTGAAATGGGTTATGGGCTCATTTACTAATCACCTCATTTGGCCTGGTTAAGCAGTTTTTCACCTTCTAAACCCTATTTCAGCTATATCTCCCAAATGGTAAGTCCGTTTTCCACATATTACCACTCTACGGAAAGGTAAACCATCATCTGGATCTAATGGAAATGATTTCAGGTCAAAATTCATTTCCAATCAAAAGTTATGGCCGAAACAAGACTAGCTAGGGGCAAAACGGTCATTTGAAAATCGGCAAAAATCATGAACATGGGAAATGACCCCAATAGTCGTCTCCCACAGTTACATGACCATACGACTTCGTATGTGAAAGAAATAAATATTCTACGATCCTTCGATGCGTAGAATGCGGGTCGTTACACTCTCCTGAAATTCCTTAACCCAAAACATACAAAGGATCCTGCATGCCTACCAATCATATACAACAATCAAACATGCAAAACAGATAAAACAAACCTATCCTAGCATGCGGAAAGACTAAATCGAAACTGAAATCTTAACAGGCGAAGAGTTCTAGATACGTCTTTCTAATGCTCTCCTCTGTCTCCCAAGTACAGTCATTCTCATTCTCGCCCCCACTGGACTTTGACTAGATTCACCGCTTTCCTTCGAAGTTGTTTCATATCGTTCCCAACAATACGCATGGGCCTGCGGTTCCCAACCGCCTCGGGTTCAACCTCGATATCATCCAATTGATCAGGTGAAATAGTCACCTCGGGGTCGTGTACGAACTTCCTTAACTGGGAAACATGAAATACGTTATGAACTCCTGCCATCTTCTCTGGTAATTCAAATTTATATGCCAAATTCCCAATTTGCTCAAGAATTGGGAATGGACCAACAAATCTTGGTGCTAACTTGCCTCTCCTGCCAAATCATATCATGCTTTTCAACAGAGAAATCTTGACAAACACCAAGTCGCTAATGGGGAACTTTAATTCTCTTCTCCTCTTATCAGCATATCTTTTCTGCCTATCTTGGGCAGCCTTCATTCGCTGTTGGATCACCTTGATCTTGTCTGATGTTTCTCTTATTACTTCTGGTCGAAGCACATATTTCTCACCGGTCTCTAACCAACAGGATGGTGAGTTACACGGTCTTCTGTACAAAGCTTCAAATGGAGGCATACCAATACTGGATTGATAACTATTATTATATGCAAACTCTACTAGATGCAATTGGTCATCCCATGATCCACCAAAATCCAATACACAGGCTCTCAAGAGGTCTTCTAATATACGATTCACCCTCTCTATTTGACCATCGGTTTGAGGATGGTACGCGGTACTGAGATGTAATTCTAATCCTAATGCCACTTGTAAGCTCTTTCAAAATCCACTAGTGAACAACGGATCTCGGTCACTCACAATGCCTTTGGGTATTCCATGAAATCTCACTACCCACTTTATATACAGTTCCGCTAACTTAGCTGCCGTCCTGTTTGACTTGATGGGTATAAACCTAGCACTCTTAGTCAATCGGTCCACAATCACCCAAATGCTATCATGGCCCGATCTAGGTAACCCATCAATGAAATCCATTGACACTTGTTCCCGTTTCCATTCTGGAATTTCTAATGGTTGTAACAAACCACTAGGATTTTTTTTCTCAGCTTTAACTAGCTGGCAATTCATACATTTGGATATAAACTTCCCAATGTCTCTTTTCATCCCTTCCCAATAGTAGGTCTGCTTCATGTCTCGATACATCTTGTTGCCACTGGGGTGTATAGTCGGTTTTGAGTGATGGCATTCTCTAAGCACTTCATCTCTCAATCCATTGACATTAGGTACAACTAGTCTTCCATTCTTTCTAAGCCATCCATCTCGATCAAGCCCATACTTGTTCATCTCTTCGTTGATCCCCATCTCTAACTTTGAGATAATTTCCAATAGGTTAGGATCGTTCCTCTGGCTGGAGCCAATCCGCTCAATCAAAGTGGGTCTGATCGTCAAACTTGCTAACATTTCTGGGTCCAATTCGCACTTTGGTCTGAAATCATACCCAGCGATGTACTCCAATTGCTTCCATTCAAGAAACATAGCCCTTAAACTGGCATGTCTTCTACTCAATGCATTAGCCACCGCATTACCCTTTCCTGGTGTATATGCGATGTCGAAATCATAGGAAGCTAAGAATTCTAACCATCTTTGTTGTTGGAGATTTAGATCTTTCTGAGAGAAAGATACTTTAACGATTTATGATCGGTAAACAACTCGAATCTTTCTCCCAAGAGATAATGTCTCCACATATTCAATGCGAACACGATCGCTGCCAATTCCAAATCATGGGTATGGTATCTTTTCTCATGCGGTTTCAGTTGCCGGCTTGCATAAGCTACAACCCTACCTCCTTGTATCAATACAGCACTTAGCCTTGTGCCACATGCATCCGTATATACTGTCATCTCTTCATTCCCCTTAGGAATGACTAACACTGGTGCGCATGTCAACTTTTTCTTTAGGCTCTTGAATGCATTCTCGCACTTTTCGTCCCAGACGAAAGCTTGATTCTTCTTGGTCAACTGAGTCAATGGTGCTGCTATCTTGGAAAAGTCTTGGATAAACTTACGATAATATCCAGCTAACCCCAAGAAACTTCTTATGTCTGTCGCATTCTTGGGCGTAGACCAATCTTGTACCGTAGCCACCTTCGCAGGGTCCACGGCGGTACCATTTTCTAAAACAACATGGCCCAAGAATCTCACTTCCCTCCTCCAGAAGTGACACTTAGAAAACTTTGTCTTCAATTGATGTTTTCTCAACACCTCCATCACTATTCTTAAATGTTCCTTGTGTTCTTCCTCTGTCCTTTAATAAACAAGTATATCGTCCACGAACACAAGAACAAACTTATTCAACTGATCTCTGAATACCCTATTCATAAGATCCACAAAATATGCTGGTGCATTGGTCAACCCAAATGGCATGACCAACCATTCATAAAATCCAAACGGCATCCAAAATGCCGTTTTAGCTATACTCTCAGCTTCCACTCTAAGCTGATGAAAACCTGTCGCGATATCCAACTGGGAGAATACTCTCGCGCCACTCAACTGATCAAACAAATCATCTATCCGCGGTAGAGGATACTTGTTCTTCCTCGTCACTTTATTCAACTCGCGGTAGTCTACACATAATCGAAGGGGACCATCTGCCTTGGTAGCAAACACAACTGGTGCTCCCCACTCAGAAACACTCCTTCTGATAAATCCCTTCGTCAAAAGATCGCTGACTTGCACCCCGAGCTCTCGCTGCTTCCTTGGTGCCATACGACGAAGTGGCATCACTATAGCCCTGGCATCTTTCACTAAATCAATACGGAACTTAATCTCTCGGTGTAGTGGAAGCCCGGTCACTTCTTCGAAGACGTCCTGATACTGGCCAACCACGGGCAAACCTGACAACTCACTATGCGGGATGTCGAGGGAATTTAAAAAACTAGCCATTACCCCATCACTGGGTAGACCACCAAACACTATCGTCCGCCCATCATCCGCTCTAGCTGTCACCAAAAAGCCATCACAGTCTACCACCACCCCGTATCTTTGGAGCCAATCGACTCCCAAAATAATGCCAAACCCAGTAAAGCCCAAAACAAAGCAATCACAAAAAAACATGCATCCATGACTCGATAAGACCACATTACGACAAATCATGCTAAGGTTAGTCGAACCACCAATCGGGTTCGTCACTACTAAAGGTCTATCGACGATCTCGGGCTCCAGTCCCAACCCATCTACCAGGTCATTAGATATGAAAGTACTGGAAGCTCCGGTATCAAACAATACCCAAATAGGAACATCTTAAACAGAAAGCATACCTTGAATAACGACATTCTTTCCCTTCTTCACCGTAGTTGGGGCATTCGACGAAGAAGGAACAGCATTAAGGGCATATGCTTTCACCATCTGCTTTTCTTTAGGGGGCTGCGAACACTTGTCCTTGTGATGTCCCACTTGGCCACAGTTGAAGCACTTCCTATCCGCTGGCTTGGCCCGACAATTACTAGCATAATGGCCCTTCTTACCACAGCTGAAGCACTCAACATCTTTCTTTCTCTTTTTCTGGCCATCCTTATTCTGGTTCTGCTTCCTCTTATTCTGAGAACCATTCTTGCCTCCACCGCTTGCTTACGACTTGGGCTCCTCAGCAGATGCAACCTCAGTCTTCGACTTAGGGTAAAGAATCTCTGACCTCAATGTTTTACCCACAATCGATTCAAACGTCTCATCGATGTGGTTAATAAGCCTTTCCTCCAAGTACCGATCCAAACCAGTTATGAACTTCTTGTTCTTCTTCTCGGTAGTATCTATTAGGTATAACCCATATTTCGACAAAGTGTCGAATTCGATAATATCCTCCGATATAGCTCTGCCATTCTGGTTGAGTTCCAATAATTTCTTAAACAACACTGACTTCTGAGCAGATGGAATGAACTTATCGCTAAAGCGAACCTTAAACTGATCCCAAGTAATCTGATCCTCGGGAGTAGCTGCCTTTATAGCATTCCACCAATTCATTGCCCGTCCTTGCAGTTGACGGGATGCTAGCCTTCTCTTCATCGCATCCTTGATACCCAAATCTTCGAAGATACGCTCGCAGCTATCCAACCAATCTCGAACATCTATAGCCGACTTCGTTCCATGGAACGACTTCCCACCAAGACCAGTATAGTCCTTGTTCATCTTGGCGAAATCGGCCCTAGGCGCCTGCACTATTGGACCACCACCATTACCAGCATTGGGAGCTGCCCTCTGCACATCCCTAAGCATCTCTCTCATGAGGTCAGTAAATATCGTCCTCATATCAGCAACATTCCCATTATTGGCTCCTCTACCAGTACCCCTTGCATATCGGCTCATCGTTCAATCTGTAAAGAGAAAATGATTAACCATCTCCACAGTGGTGCCAGTGCAGTGAGACCTCATCCTTAGCTATACTAATAGTATATATATAGCTTTTAAAAACCAAAATAATCACAAATACGCGCTCTCATATAAGTATTATCTCTCCCTGGTGTCTTTCCCTAGGTTAACTACGCAACCTAGAGCTCTGATACCAAGGGTGACGACCCGCCCCGCACCAGCCGGCATTTCCTCCGAAAGTGCGCTGTACACATGCCCGACTAGCACAGAACGGTCGCCAAAGAAAGGGAAGAAGAGAGTGAACTAATCGAAAACCTGTAGAATGTCTCATAGCGCATGGGATAAAATATAATAACAACATACTTGACATAAAACGGGCGAGACAGTGCATAAGCTGAAAACTAAACATCATAGCAGCGGAAAATACTGATACAGCTCATGTTCCACACCATTATTGTTACAACTTTAAAACTGTCTCTAAAGTAAAAGAAAGGAAGGGTGTACTACTAATGCCCAAAGTAGTGACCAGCAGCGACACAGGGAGAATATCTAGATATATCATACATGGAAGCCTCCTGCTCGTCTCCGGTACAGCTACTCGTGCATCATCAGCTAACCTGTCTCTAGTCTGCTCGTGAAAGCACCCAGAGTAATAAGAAGAGACATAAAACTCTGGGTCAGACAAAAAGTCTGGTATGAGTGATAAGCAGATAAACAAAGCAATAACAGGTATACTAAACCATACCTGAACCTGGACCTGCAACCAAAGAGTTAGCACTACATACCGTACAATACTCTAAGGTGCCACTGAACAAATGGTGTAAAGATAACGGGGGGGGGGGGGGTGGGGGTGGGGGTGTGCATGTCATAATGACAAATCAAACATATAGCAACCATCCTCACATCTCTCACTCGGTGCATAAAGCATACGATGTCCACCACTGTCAAACACTAGACCTATCGAAGTAGTGACGGAGTTCGGCTTGTACAACTACTGCTACTACCAAGCTTACCCCATGGAGTCATGACCAAATCTTTACAAATGACCCCACTTCATCGGTCTATAGCCCTTTAGTCGTACCTAGGCCACTGTGGCCTTGAATTCGTTCACGTAGTCCCTACACATAGTGATCCACAGTCACAGACATCGACAACCCCTTTGCACACGTCGCGCAGCAAATCCCAACTCATGAAGTTAACTCGTTGGTTCCCAACTGGATCTTGAGTTCTACTTCCCATTTGGACTTCCTTTGCATCTCGAGTTTTGGTTGAATTGGAGTTGGTCTTCAAAAGAGTCGTCGCGTAGTAGTAATAGCACACGTCCGGTTCGGTTTGGATATGCATAGTGCTCCAGTCCTCGGTTCGGTACTTCCATGTCACTTGGGTTCAGCTATCTCACTATCTTGATTCGGTTCGGTTATGACCACCCGATCCCATCCGTTGCTCCATCTCCTCTTCTCAGATCCGATCCGCAGCCCCTTCCTTGTTCCCCATCCAAACCCAACTCCAGCTTTTATGCAAATGACCTTCCTTCTTTCCAAGTCTCCTTTAGTGCAAAGTTCTGATCCGGTTCGCTTTCCCTGCCCAGTCCACCATCCGATCCGAGCCCCCTATCCCGATCCGATCCGAAACCCTGCAGCTTTTCCAGCGACTGTTTTACGCCATACGATGGCGTTTTCGACCATTCTAACTATTCTAATCAATCACAAAGCATACCATACAGTCATAGCAACATAGAGAATCAACCATAAACATCAAAACAACAACCATATCATATAAATTGGATCAAACGTAGCCAAAAACCCTTATTTTCCCCTAAGCATGTTTTAAGTAAAACTAATGATATGATTAGCAAAACTTAATCAAATCAAACCAAATTTCTAACAGAGGTCTAAAACATTATTTTCGAATTTATAAATATTTTTCTAAAATTTTATCATGTCTAATTTCGTTAATCTTCACTAACTACCCTTAATTAACCGTAATTAGTGCAAAACTATGCAAATCACTCACCTTGGCCACAAATAAAATACCAAATCTGAAATAATTTTCTGTTTGGCGCTGTTCCCAATGTAACACAGCAGCTCTATCTCAATCTCTATGCTAATCCGCCTCAATTTGATGTTGCTAAGCCTAATCTTCAATTAGAAAGTGATTTGGGGATGTTTTAGAGATTGGAGGTCATTATTAGGGTTCTTAGGAGGTAAATGGCAGCTAGAATACTGAAATGAATGAAAACCTAACTCA
This sequence comes from Allium sativum, assembly GCA_030737875.1. Taxonomy (NCBI): domain Eukaryota; kingdom Viridiplantae; phylum Streptophyta; class Magnoliopsida; order Asparagales; family Amaryllidaceae; genus Allium; species Allium sativum. The sequence goes on along the minus strand of CM060912.1, from coordinate 222,340,710 downwards.
TTTCAGCCTCCCACTAACCCTAATCCCGAAATGGGTTTTGGGCCCATTTACTAATCACCTCATTTGGCCCGGTTAAGCAGTTTTAACCTTCTAAACCCTATTTCATCCATATCCCCCAAACGGTATGTCCGTTTCCATATATGACCACTCTACGGAAAAGTAATCCATCATCCGGATCTAATGGAAGTGGTTTCAGGTCAAAATTCCTTTCCAATCAAAAGTTATGGCCGAAACAAGACTAGCTAGGGGCAAAACGGTCATTTGAAAATCGGCAAAAATCATGAACATGGGAGATGACCCCAATAGTCGTCTCCCAAAGTTACATGACCATACGACTTCGTATGTAAAAGAAATAAATATTCTATGATCCCGCGATGCGTAGAATGCGGGTCGTTACATTTATACACTAATTATGGCTAATTAAGGGTGATTAGTGAAATTATACATCTATAAATTCTGGAAAAATATGTAAAAATTCTAAAATCATATTTTATATTGCTGGTATGAATTTGGATTAATTTGGATTAAGTTTTCTAATCCTATAGTTAGACATGGTTAAGGGGAAATCACATGGCCAAGGGAAAAATCATGGTTTTGGGTATATCTGATCTAAATTAACATATGAAATCATTGGTTTGATGTTTTTTGTTGATTCTACATGTTACTACCGCTTTTTGGTATATTTTGTGATTGCATAGGAAATTTAGAATGGTTGAAAACGCCGTCGTTTGGTGAAACTAACTTATTGGAAAAACTACAGGGTTTTAGTTCATGGTGGTGGCCAATGTCACAAAACGCCTTGACCAGAAGGGTCAAGAGCCGCCTTGACCAGGAGGGTCACAAACCGCCACGAGCCGATGGTGACGACGAGCCGATGGTGGCGACGAGCCGATGGTGGCGACGCGCCAATGATGACGATGAGCAAAGGGTGACCATGACCCCATGGTAACCACGACCCCAGGGTGACCATGACCCCATGGTGACACGACCCTAGGGTGACCAGGACCCCATGGTGACCACGAACCCCGGGTGACCACGACCCCATGGTGACCACGACCCCATGGTGATCACGACCCCTATGGTGACCACGAACGATGGTGATCACGAATCGATGAAAACCGCGAACCGAGACGTGATGGTGACTCCGAACCGAACCAGATTTTAGCTTCTACCACGCGATGATGATTGTAAACTCTTCTGAATGCAAAGGAAGTCCAAATGAGGAGTTATTGCTCAGGATCTAGATGGGAACCAACGAGTTAACTTCTAGATTTGAGCTTCATTGGGGGACGTGTGCAAAGGAGTTACGATATCTATAACTTTAGTTCACCATTGAGAGAGGAGACATGAGACGAACCAGAGCCAGGGCTGTGTGGATTGGTTGGCCCGTAACCTAGAGATTGGACTGTATGGACTGGGTAGGGTTATTGACTATAGACCAGGGTAGTGTGGTCGTAGCAATAGTTGTATGGAGTTGGACTCCGTTATGGCCCCAAATGGATTTGATGATCAAAGCGGTGGATATCATATGCTTTACGCACTGAGAGAGAGATGTGAGGATGATTGGTATGTTTGATGTTTGCTATCACCATGACACTCACACTTCCATTTTACATTCTATGTTAGTGTTTACCTTAGAGTATTGTACATTTTGTTGTGCTAACTCTTTACTTGCAGGTCCAGGTCAGGTATGATTATTTATACATGCTATTGCTTTATTTTGTTGCTATCGCTCACATCAAACTTTCGTCTGACCCATAGTTTTATGTCTCTTCTTATTACTCTAGGTGCTTCTAAACGAGTAGACTAGAGGCAGGTTAGGTGGTTATGCCCGAGTAGCTGTCCGGAGACGAGCAAGAGGCTTCCACATACATTATATATATTCTCCTTGTGTTGTTGCTGGTCACTGCTTTGGGCATTAGTAGTGTACCTGTTTTATTTCCTTTTAGAGGCAGTATTTTAAAGTTGTAATAATTGGATATAAAGCCATGTTTTGGATTCCGCTACTCTGATGGATATGGTTAGTTTTCAGCTTCTATACCGTCTCTCCTGTTTTATATCAAGTTGTGTTATTATACTTTATTCCATGTGTTGTGAGATATACAAAAGGTTCTTTGGTAATTCATTGTTTCAAACCCTTTCTTTTGACAATCGTCCCGTGCCAGTCGGGCATTGGTGCAACGCATTTCATGGGAAATGTCTGATGGTATGGGGCGGCTGTCACACTTGGTATCAGAGCCTAGGTTGCGTAGTTTAACCTTGGGAATACATCAGGGAGAGATAGTATACATATATGAGAGCGCGTATTTGTGATATTTTGGTTTTCAAAAACTATATAAATATATATATACTATTAGTATATCTAAGGATGAAGTCGCACTGCACTGGTACGACTAAGGAGATGGTTAATCGTTTTCTCTTTACAGATTGAACGATGAGCCGAAATACAAGGAGCACGGTGAGGAATCCTGCATCGGGAGTTGAAGAGCGAGCGTGTTCAGGGGCCAACAATGGGAATGCCCCTGATATAAGAACGATGTTTACTGCCTTCATGCGAGAGATGCTTAGGGATGCTCAGGGAGAAGTTCCTAATGATGCTAACGGTGGTGGTGCAGTAGTGCAGGAACTTAGAGCCGATTTTGCCAAGCTCAACAAGGATTATACTAGTTTTGGTCGGAAGCCATTCCATGGAATGGAATCAGCTACGGAGGTTCAAGATTGGATTGATAGTTGTAAGCGCATCTTCGAGGATTTGGGGATCAATGATGCAATGAAGAGGAAGTTATCATCGCGTCAGCTTCAAGGACGGGCTATGAATTGATGGAATGCCATCAAAGCGGCTACTCCCAAGGATCAAACTACTTGGAATCAGTTTAGGACTCGCTTCTGTGACAAGTTTATTCCAACTGCTCAGAAATCAAATTTTTTTAGGAAATTTTTGGAACTTAAGAAGAATGGTAGGGCAGTCTCGGAATATATTGCTGAATTCGATACTTTGTCGAAATATGGATTATCTCTTATCGATACTGCCGAGAAGAAGAATGAGAAGTTCATAACTTGCCTAGATGGGTACTCGGGGGAAAGACTTATAAACCATATCGATGAGACATTTGAATCTATTGTGGGGAAAGGCATTGAGATCAGAGAGCCTTTAGCCTAAGGCGAAGACCGAGGTCGCTATTACATCTGCAGAGGAGCCGAAACCGCGGGCAAGCGGTGAAGGTAATAAGAATTCCCAGAATAAGAGAAAACCAAACCAAACCAAGGATGGTCAGAAAAGAAGAATAAGAAAGATATCGAGTGCTTTAGCTGTGGCAAGAAGGGCTATGCCATATATTTTTAGCAAAGCCAGGGGAAAGGAAGTGCTTCAACTATGGCCAAGTGGGACATCTCAAGAATGAATGCCCGCAACCTCCTAGGGAGAAGCAAATCGTGAAAGCATATGCTATCAACGCTGTTCCTTCCTCGTTGAATGCCCCAACTACGGCGGAGAAGGGAAATGGTGTCATTATTCAAGGTATGCTTTTTCATTTATGATGTTCCCATTCAAGTATTTTTTGACACCGGGGATTCCCATTCCTTCGTGTCTGGTGACCTTGTAGATAGGTTGAAATTGGAACCCGAGATTACCAATAGACCTTTAGTTGTGATGAACCCGATTGGTGGTTTGACTAGCCTTTGTATGATTTGTCGTAATTTGGTCTTATCGAGTCATGGATGTATGTTTGCTTGTGATTGCTTTGTTTTGGGTTTTACTGGGTTTGGCACTATTTTGGGAGTCGATTGGCTCCAAGGGTATGGAATGATGGTAGACTGTGAGGGGTCTTCGGTGACCATTAGAGCGGAGGATGGGCGGATGGTGGTATTGGGTTGCCTACCTAGTGATGAGGCGATGGCTAGTTTTCTAAATTCCCTCGACATCCTGCATGATGAGTTATCAGATGTGCCTATTGCTGGCGAGTATCCGGACATCTTTGAGGAAGTGACCGGACTTCCACCACACCGGGAAATCGAGTTTCAGATTGATTTAGTGAAAGATGCCAGACCTATAGTGATGCCTCTTTGTCGTATTGCGCCAAGGGAGCAGTTAGAAATCGAAGTGCAAGTAGGCGATCTTTTGAAGAAGGGATTTATCCGAAGAAGTGTTTCCGAGTGTGGAGCATTAGTTGTATTTGCTACGAAGGCTGATGATTCCCTTCGCTAATGTGTGGACTACCGCGAGTTGAAAAAGGTGACTAGGAAGAATAAGTATCCTCTTCCATGAATAGATGATTTGTCTGATCAACTAGATGGAGCAACAGTGTTCTCCCAGTTGGATCTCACAATAGAGTTTCATCAGCTCCAAGTAGCAGCTGAGAGTATACCTAAAACGGCATTTTGGACGCTGTTTGGATTCTGTGAGTGGTTGGTCATTCCATTCGGGTTGACCAATGCACCAGCATATTTTGTGGATCTTATGAATAGAGATTTCAGGGATCAATTAAATAAGTTTGTTCTTATGTTCGTGGACAATATCTTAGTTTGGACAGTGATGAAGGTGTTGAGGAAATACCAATTGAAAGCGAAATTTTCTAAGTGTCACTACTAGAGGAGGGAAGTGAGATTCTTGGGTCATGTTGTTTCATAGAATGGTATTTCCGTGGATCCTGTGAAGGTGGCTATAGTGCAAGATTGGTCTACGCCCAAGAATGCAACGGACATGAGAAGTTTCTTAGGGTTTGCTGGATATTATCGTAAGTTTATCCAAAACTTCTCTAAGATTACGGCACCGTTAACTCAATTAACCAAGAAGAATCAAGCTTTTGTATGGGACGAAAAGTGTGAGAATGCATTTAAAACCTCAAAAGTGAAGTTAACGTGTGCACCATTGTTAGTTATTTCTAAGGGGAACGAAGAGATTATGGTATACAAAAATGGCTGTGGTACCGGACTAGGTGTTGTACAGATGCAAGGAGGTAGTGTTGTGTCTTATTCTAGTTGGCAACTGAAACCACATGAGAAAAGATATCCTACCCATGATTTGGAATTGGCAGCGATCGTGTTCGCGTTAAAGATGTGGAGACACTATCTCTTGGGAGAATGATTCGAGTTGTTTACCGATCATAAGTCATTAAAGTATCTTTTCTCTCAAAGGGATTTAAATCTTCGTCAGCAGAGATGGTTAGAGTTCTTGGGTTCATATGATTTTATTATCGCATACATACCTAGGAAAGGCAATGCGGTAGCTGATGCATTGAGTAGGAGACATGCCAATTTAGGGGATATGTTTCTAGAATGGAAGCAACTAGAGTACATCGCGGAATATGATTTCATACCTAAGTGCATGAATTTCCAATTAGTTAAAGCAGAGCAAAAGAAGCCTAGTGGTCTGTTACAACCATCAGAAATTCCCAAATCGAAATGGGAATAAGTCTCAATGGATTTCATTGATGGTTTACCAAGGACTAGATCGGGTCATGATAGTATTTGGGTGATTGTGGATCGATTGACCAAAAGTGCATAACGTATTTCATGTTTCTCAATTAAGGAAGTTCGTGCACAATTCTGATATGACTATTTCACCAGATCGGTTGGATGATATCGAGGTAGAGTCCGAGGTAGTTGGAAACCGTAGACCGGTTCTAATTGTCGGGCATGATATGAAGCAACTTCGAAGGAAGACGGTGAAACTGGTTAAGGTCCAGTGGGGGTGATAATGAGAATGACTATACTTGGGAAATGTTAGCCCACTTTGTGAACTGGGCAACACAAAGTCGAGATGTGAGACATTGAAGAACTCGGAAAGCATTATAGCGGGTCGGATCGGAGAGATGTAGCGGGTCGGATCGGAGAGGTCTTGCTGTTCGGATCGGTGAGTTGTTATTGTTGGAATCAGAGAGGCACAGCTGTTCGGATTGGAGAGCAACCTACTGCCAGTTGGAACGGAGGGCTACCTGCTACAGAGACAGATCGGAATGGAGCAGAAGTGGATGAAGACTTAGCCTTGGGACAATCCGGATCGGATCGGATACCCCGATCCGAACCCCTCTTGCACGCTCCTCCGATCCGAATCCATATTCCACACCACTCTCCCCCATGATCGGCTGGTTATTCGGAGCGGTTATGACCAGTTCCTACCCACAACGTCCACTGCTCTGATGCGTTGTCAACACTGAAATCCATCCGAACCTGAGGATGATGGGATGGAAGACACGTGGCTCCGATCCGGATCGGGTTCTGAGCAAATTTTCACCTATAAATACCCTGTCTGGAGACAATGAAAAGGATCTTCTTTTTGGCACTTTGAGAGTTGAACCACTTTCATAACCCGAATTCCAGCACTCCCGGATAATCCAAATCATCTTTCAACATTTTTTTTAGACAATTGAGTGAATGTAAGTGAGTTGTGAGAGAAATTGAGTGAATATCTCATTGTAACTGCAACAATATCATTGAGAATAGTGATTCACAAGTGGACGTAGGCTTTTCTTCGCCGAACCACTATAAATTCTGTGTCTTCATTTTACTTTTAATCTTATTTCATTCTGTTTATAATCAATTTGGGTGTTAGAACCACTTTTTGGTCTAACATTTTGGTGCTTTCACTGAGAATTCATCTGAATTCTCTGTTTTTCGGGATTATCGTTCTACTTTTTGGACCGTTGAGTTCAAAGAAGTTAATCCTCAAGTTTTGACGCTCTTGAATATTTGTTGGATTGATTGTTGAAGAAATATGGTCAAAGGAAAAGGAAAAGAAGTTCAATCTAGTCGAGGAAATGGAGTTGGCGAAGATCAGCAAAATGCGGTCGTGACAAGGTCTCGTGGGCAGAGCTCAGCTGCAGGACGGACCGATACAGGAAATCCGAACCGCATTCAGGGGGAGAGCTCCGATCCGATCCGAGTAGGAGAATCTGAAGCAGTGCATTCCCCCAACTCGAACCGACCCGAGCAGCTCGCCCTACACCGACCCGACCTGGCTTTCCAGCTCCGACCCGAACAGGCCTCCCAGATCCGACCCGACCCGATTTCCCATCTCCGAACCAACCCGTCACTTGGTGATGTTGGAACCTCTACTCGAGCCCCTACAAATGCTCCGACTCCAGCCACCAGGGTCAATGATCAGGTCAATCCATCCGCACCTATCACTCAAGGAGATTTCTCGCGCTTACTTGACATGCTTGAGAGTACTAGGGAGGCTATGAAAATCCACGAGCGCACCAATCTCATGATGCAAGAAAACATGAGACTCATGAGCAGGGAAATTAGCGAACTCCGTAGACAGAGAACCCCATCCCCGGTTCGCCACACCCCAATGGATCAGTCTTCTTCTTCCGAGGAAGAGCGGCCCCGTGAAAGAAGGCCGCTCGAACGACCTCAGAATTTGGAGCAGCTGACGTTCGGATCTTTGGGGTCCCGCGAGGATATTGCACGAGCACAAGGAACCAATGATCCCACTCAGGGGCAAATGCTCCAGCCCCCTCTTCCCGAGATCGACCGGGAGCGTAGGGAACGAAGTAGAGCAGAAGCAGCTCAAAGAAGAAGGGCATCTCCTGAACAAGAGCCCAGAAGGAACCCGGATACCAGGGCCAGGGAGCCTGAACGGCCCCTAACTAATGCTGACGTACATGCAATAGTACGCCAGATTATGTCTGAAAGCCGGAACTATACCAATGAAGATTATGGCATTGAGCGAAGCCATACTCCTTTCACTGACGACATCCTCGACTTTCAGTTTCCCTGGCGTTTTAACCTGCCACAGATGGACAAGTACAATGGGAGAACCGATTCGGGACATCATTTGATGCGATACTCGTGGCTCATGAATGCTGCTGCTGCTCCTGACGCGGTGAAGTGTAAAGCATTCCCGATATATTTAGAAGATGTGGCGCTGCTATGGTTTACCCGACTTCCCCCTCGTTCGATCTCGAATTATAGGGAATTGAATGAACGTTTTATGAATCAGTTCCGACTCCATACCCGAAAGTCTAAAAGTGTTATTGAATTATCAAGAATTAAGCAGGCGCCAGGAGAGTCTTTGAGGTCATATCTCGACCGTTTCAACTTAGCTGTGACTGAAGTTAGTGACCCGCATGAGCCCACCATTTTGATGGCTTTGAAGAAAGGAGTCGATCCTGACTCCGAGTTTGGAGATTACCTTTCTGGGAAGACACCCTCCACAAGAGAGTTATTCTATGAAAAGGCCGATATTTATTTAAGATGAGAGGAGGCCAGGGCAAACCGAAAGAGAAAGTCTGGAGCGGCTTCAAAAGAAAATGTTCAGAGTAATGTCGCCGTGAAGCAGTCTGGAGAAAGTTCCGGAAAAATTGAAGTGAATGTGGGAAACAAGAGTGGAAACGACAATTCGGGAAACGGGGGCAACAACAATAACCGTAACGCGAACGGTAACAGAAGAAATAGAAATAGGGGAAGTGATCCTAATAAAAGACCCCGATTCCAGACTTATGAGAATTATACACCGTTGAACGACACTCTGGAGAACATTTACTTGGATACATACAATGTTTTGCAATATAAAATACCGCCACCTCGCGACTCAACAGAGAAAGAAATGGCAACTGGGAAGTTTTGTTTGTTTCATGGGACTCATGGGCATTCAACCAATGAATGCCAACATTTGAGAGACGTGATTGAGAAGCTGCTGCGCGAAGGGAAACTGGATGAATATAAGGTTGCCCCGAGGGACAGGGGACAAGGAGAGCAGGCTCCAAAACAGATTCAATCTGCTCCCAAGCATACAGCGCAGCAGAAAGGCAAGGGGATTGTTATCAACTCCATAGTGGGTGGACCTCACCCAACAATCCGTAGTTTTAGAGCAATGGATCAATATGTAAATGCTGCCAAGCATGTAGATGTGAATGAAGGTGATGATTTGGAAGATATCGCCCCCATAAAGCAACAGAAGACAATGTTTGATGACGTGGTATTCCGTAGCAGAGATAATACCGGGATCCAGTCACCCACCGATGATCCATTGGTCATTACTACCACCATTGGGCCGGCTTTGGTTCATAAGGTGTTGGTGGACAACGGAAGCTCTGTTAATATTTTATTTAAAAAGTCATTCGATCAGATGAAGCTTGAATCTGAAGATTTGAAGCCATGCGAAGGTTGGATCCGAGGCTTCAACAGGGCATCGACAGCTCCAATGGGGTACATAGAATTGCCCGTAACCTTGGGGCAAGGAGAACGCTGAAGAGTACGGATGCTTCAGTTCGTAGTGTTGGACGTAGATTCGCCTTATAATGCATTTTTGGGAAGGCCTGCCCTTGCTGAATTCAGGGCTTGTATCGCCCCTTGGTGTTTATTGCTTAAGTTCCCAACTGAAGCCGGAACTGGGGTAATGAGAGGGGATCAAGTCTCCGGACGGGCCTGCTATGTTGCCGAATTGAAGATGTTGATGAAAGGGCTTAACATCAAGAGTAAAGATGCTTCACCTCCTCTAAAGGAGGGCTCGGCGTAGCAATTAGAGGGATCGGCCCCGAAGGAGTTGCCCAAAGGAACGCCTGAAGACCTGGATCCTAGAAAAGACGAGGAACCAGAGACTAGAAATGCAACTCCTAATGAAGCGACAGTGGACATTCCCATTGATGAAGCTGATCCAACAAGAGTTTTGAAGATTGGATCTCAGTTGGATCCACGTCGGGCCGAAGAACTAACGGACTTCCTGAAGGCAAACTTGGACGTGTTTGCCTGGACCCACGCTGACATGTGCTCACTAAATGTAAACCCAAAACACCCGCCTGTGAAGCAAAAGAGACGTATGCTGGGCCCAGAGAGGTCGGCTGCTGTCAAAGAAGAAGTGGAGAAGCTGAAACAGAACGGATTTATTCGAGATTCGACATATCCCGACTGGATATCGAATCCCGTCTTAGTAAAGAAGCCAAATGGAAAGTCGCGGACTTGCATTGATTTTTCAGATTTGAACAAAGCTTGCCTGAAAGATAGTTTCCCACTTCCCAGGATTGACCAGCTTGTAGATTCGACAGCGGGACACGAACTTCTCTCTTTCATGGACGCATATTCCGGATACAACCAAATTCCTATGCACGTGCCAGATCAAGAACATACGAGCTTCATTACAAATTTGGGGTTATACTGTTATGTGGTCATGCCGTTCGGATTGAAAAACGCCGGAGCCACTTATCAGCGCCTGGTAAACAGAATGTTTTATAATCAAATAGGGAAGACTATGGAAGTTTATGTGGATGATATGCTTGTCAAATCAAAACAGTCCTCCCGCCATATGCAAGAATTGGCAGAAATGTTCGGTATCCTGCGAAAGTATCGGATGAAGTTGAATCCTTTGAAGTGTTCATTTGGAGTGGCATCGGGAAAATTTCTAGGCTTCATTGTGAGCTCCCGAGGAATTGAAATCAATCCTAGCCAAATAGCAGCGATTAGAAACATTGAAGAACCGAGGAGAATTAAAGACGTCCAAAGTCTTGCAGGGAAAGTAGCTGCGTTGAGTAGATTTATCTCCAAAGCCACAGACAAATGCGTCCCGTTTTTTGATTTGATTAAAAGGGGAAAGAAAAACTTCGAGTGGACTCTGGACTTTGTTGAGGCCTTTTGAAATTTATTGGAATTGCTAGAAAAACCACCGATTTTGTCAAAGCCAGTGGATCACGAAGAGTTATTTGTCTATTTGGCAGTTTCGGCTCACGCTGTTAGCACAGCCTTGATTCGAGAAGAAGACAAAGTGCAAAGGCCAGTATATTATGTAAGCAAGAAATTAGCAGCGGTAGAACGCAACTACCCAAAAATTGAGAAGCTCGCTTACAGCCTCCTAATCGCCTCCCGAAAACTTCGTCACTATTTCCAAGCACATCCAATAACCATATACACTGACCAGCCTCTGAGGCAGGTGTTGCAGAGACCCAAAGCATCGAGACAGTTGATCAAATGGAATATTGAATTAAGTCAGTTTGATTTAAATTTTCAGCCACGAAGATCGATCAGGGGGCAAGCTCTGGCAGATTTTATAGCAGAGTTCACCATCCCAGAGGAGGAAGAAATCGATGACAGAGTGGTCAAGTCCGAAGATGAGTTAAAGATAGATCCATGGAAGCTATACACAGATGGAGCAAAGAACGACTGAAGGTCCGGAGCTGGAATCGTCTTAGTCACTCCTGAAGGACGTATATTACGCTCTACGATTAGAATTTTCGGCGACTAACAATGACTCTGAATACGAAGCCCTGATTGCCGGGCTGAAGCTTGCTAAAGACCTCGGAATAAAAGTGTTGGACATATTCTGCGACTCCAAAATCGTTGTTTGCCAAGTGCGAAAGGAATTTGTGGCTCGGGGACCTCGACTCATCGCCTACCTCGGGAAAGTGGAAAAGCTGTTGAGCAACCTGGAGCGGTACAGTATAACGCATATCCCAAGAGCCGAAAACCAGAAGGCAGACAGGCTGGCAAAGCTAGCTAGTTCCGACAATCCAGAAGAAACTGAAATAATTCCAACTGAAACGTTAGAATCGCCAAGTTTTGATTCGATGGAAATTGAGTTCGCTTTCGAAGCGGAACCGGAGAAGGAGTCGTGGATGACCCCAATCAAGAACTTCCTTAAGAATGGGACACTCCCATCAAAGAAGAGTGAGAGAAGGGCTACAGTTCGCAAGGCTACCAGATATGTCCTACTAGATGATACTCTTTATAGGCAAGGATTTTCTATGCCCCTGTTACGATGTATAGCACACGACGACATCAAACGTGTACTAAAAGAAGTACACGAAGGTGAGTGTGGAGATCATACAGGAGGTCAGACTTTAGCAAAAAAGATATTGCGGTATGGATACTTCTGGCCCACAATTAATAAAGATGCAGCTGATTATTCACGACGCTGCGATAAGTGCCAGAGATTCGCCAAAATCCCCAGAGCACCGTCGACCCAACTCAAATCGATGGTGAGTCCTTGGCCTTTTGCCACATGGGGAATTGATATCATCGGAGTTCTACCAATTGCTAAAGGAGGGGCGAAGTATGCAATAGTTGCTGTGGACTATTTTACGAAGTGGGTGGAAGCTGAGCCCCTAACCAAGATTACGGCGAGGAAGGTGATAAGTTTTGTGGTTAGAAATATTATATGCCGATTCGAGATCCCAAGAACTATTATAACTGATAACGGAACCCAGTTCGATGGTGCTGAATTCAGAAATTTCTGCCAGAAATATAAGATCGACAAACGGTATACTGCGGTTGCTTATCCGCAGTCGAACGGGAAAGTAGAAGCAATAAACAAAGTTATAAAATCCATCCTCAAGAAACGGTTAGAGCGCACAAAGGCAAAATGGGTTGACGAATTGCCCTTAGCTTTGTGGGCATATCGAACAACATTTAAGATAGCTATTGGTCATACCCTTTTCTCTCTCTCTTTTGGTTCAGAAGCAGTAATTCCAGTAGAGCTTGAAGTTCCTTCCCACCGGGTAACGTATTATGACCCGATGACGAATCGGGCGCTCTTACTCGAGTCCCTTGATGAAATCGAAGAAAAAAGGGACGAAGCGGATTTGCGTGCGGCAAGACATCGACGTCAGATGGCACGCTATTACGACAAAAAAGTTTGCCTTAGGACTTTTGAACCAGGAGATTTGGTGCTAAAGAGAATTTTTCCATCCCTTCCTCACCTCGGTCCGAAGTGGGAAGAACCCTTTGTCATCCAACGGAAACTTGAAAAAGGAACCTTCAAGTTAACGATCGTAGATGGCGAAGAAGTACCTAGGGCATGGAACGCCCAACACTTGATGCGATATTTGGATTAGAAATGTTGTATTCTTTGTTATTTTTCTTATGAACTCTATAAAAAGGCACGACTTGCCTTAGGAAAATCTGATGATATGAATAAAGGACTATAAAGTGGATGTAGGCTATGACTCAGCCGAACCACTATAAAAATATTGTGTGTTATTTACTTTCATGCATTATATATATAAATTCATCGACTATTCTGTTGTGATTATGGAATATAAGATGATTCAAAACCTGAAAGGTTGAAAACAGTTTATATGCAAGAAAAAGCACAACGACTATTTGTGCGATAAGACATAAAAGAATGAGAAAACGACATTCTTAACTCTAACTCTCGAGAACTGAGAAAGAGTGTAAAGGACGGGAAGACGACGTCCTCTGAGACGTGAAGGTGCACCCAGACAAGAGACCGCCTCAGTAAGAACTCTAACCTGAGTATAAGACAGGAGAGTATAAAAAAAAATGCCAGAAAAAACGACAGGCATTGACGACACATAGAATGCAATCCCGTCAGAAAATCGGGGACAGTCAGACTACTTGATTCAGTCTTGAATAGTTTTTTGAGATTGACTGGGGGCATATATGTATACACATATTTCCTCCCACCATAACTTCATCACATAACTATAGTAAGACATGCATTCTTACATAAGTGTAGAACTAATTACTAACAGACATTGCAGAAAATGAATTATTTTTTATTTACGAATGAATGAATTTGTACAGGAAAATAGCCAAAAAGAAGGTGCAAGAGCCACCCTTATAGCAGCAGTTGTTGGTCCACCAAATACTAAAACAACGCAAGACAACCCACTATTTAGATTTCGAGTGAGGCTTGGACTTCTTGGCGGCTTTCTCCGCATCCTTTGCCTCTTTCTCGGCCTCCGTCAAGATGCGCTTTGATTTTTTCTTTCCTGAAGATGCGGCGCTGGAATCGGTTGACTTCTTCCCGGAGGGCGGAGCGCTGGAATCAAGAGAAGATTTTTTAGCGAGTTCCTCTGTAATAGATCTAGTTGAAAGCTTAACAACTAACCTTGATCCCGCATCAACAACTGCGAGAGGCTTGAGGATTCCAGGGTCTAAGTCTTCAGCTTTTAACTGCAAGTGTTTATCTTGGTCAGCTCTCATTGCAGCCAAAGTAACATCATCTGCACTTTTCGACTCCCCGACTATTGTCACCTCTGGATCTTCCTCATGTTCTCCGTCGCTGCTATCATCCTTTAAGGCGGCTATCATTTCTTTATCACGGGTAGTGTCAGCCTTAGACGGTTCGCTTCCTTCTCCCAAATCTATAGGAGCAGCCTTGTTCTTTCCCCCTTTTGCCTTCTCCGTAGGCTCTGTCCCAGAGGCGGCTCCCTGAGTTACATCTGTCTTTCCGGATGGCTCAATACCTACAGATTGAGAAGCAACAGTTATCAACTCAGGAGAAAATAATGGGTTTTTCATCGATTTCTCAATCACGTGGCGAAAGGTAGAAATAGCCTTGACGAATTGAGGAGAAAATGTAGGGATACCTTCCGAAGACTTCTCGGCAGGGGTAACTACTGTCTCTGATGCCATTTCGGGAATAGGGGATAGCAGAGTTGTTCGAGGGATTCCCGGGTTTTCAGGATCATACCCCTCTACTTTCGAAGTTGCAGGGGCAGTAGAAGAGGAACCAGCCTCAGGAATGTTCTTCTGTTTAGTCCTCCGCCTCTCTTCTTCCATAGCATCAGCAATGAGGCGGCGCCCTTCAGCTAGGCGTTCTGGCTCATCATCCCTTAAGTATTTCTCCATCAGCTTGTCCTCATCGATGGAATCAACCTTGAGCTCCTCTTTTTCCCACTCAACGATCTGACTCCATACTTGGACTAGAGTAGATGGATAATCCTCAATCCAAGAAATGTTCCGGCGATGGATGATATGTGCAAAGAATTCAATCATTAATTCGCCGAAACCCTGAATCTCTGCCTCCGCCTCTGACAATTGTTTGCGGGCCTCCTCAGCGGATTTGATAGCACATTCGACGTTGCCCTCCGCCAGGGCAGCTCTGTTCTCCGCCTCCATTAGCTTTGAAGCCAAGTCAACATTTTTCTTTTCTAGCTCAGCATTCCTCCTTGCTAACTCGGCATTTTTCCGTTCAAGGTCAGCGTAAGCAAGGTGCGTCTTAGCGGCATCTGACTTAGCATCTTCGGCTTGCTTTTTTAACTCAGAACGCTCTTGAGTGTGAGATTCAAGCAAATCATGATAACGTTTTTGCATATCTTCAAATTGTTGTTTGAAGCTAGTAGCGTCCCTTTGAGCAACAACAAGCTGGGCCTGTGTGTCCTCCAAATCTTTTCCTTGATTCTTTAAGGCCTTTGCATCTTCTTCCGTGGTTTTTTTGCATTGAATCAGCATTCGTGATTAAGGTACGAATGATTCTGGAAAGCTGGCGTGAATATTTGAACATTTCAGAATACTGTTTTTCGACCGCATCTATTTTTGCTTTGGCCTCATCTGCCCACCTGGAAGAAATTGGCTCGAGGGCAGGTAAAAAAGTCAGGTTCTCGAAGTAATGTTCGGGAAATTGCTCCTCCAAATACGCCCGCTTGATTGCAGTTTCAGCATCTAGTGGTGGAGGGGCGGGGATCGTCAATTCAGTATCCCTGTGCGTGGAGGATTCAATAGTCTCTTTATCTGTTCTAGGCCGTTTAGCAGGGACTTTGTGTTTACTTCGCGACTCAGTATCTTTCGGCGGACTTCTCTCCCTGCTGCGCTTTTCTTGGGAAGAGGTGGAGTCTTTCGGTTGCGGCCTATCCTCTTCCCGACGGCCTTGATAACCTTTATATCTTTCTGGGTCCGTCCGAACAGGAGAGCGAGAACGCGAAGTTCGAGAGCGATAGGGTTCATAAGGCCTTCTCTCCTCCCTACTGCGATCGTCGCGGCGATCATACTCAATATCATAAGGTGGATTAGACATGCTGCGGCGGAGCTTCCTGATATCATAGTAAGATCGGGACATCGTGCCTGCACGATAAGACAAATGAAATTCAGAATCAATAGTTTCACAGAGAGAGAGGTACGATGAGTGATAATGCTATTGTGTAAAGTGTGTCCTAAGTGGTGTGTTTCCCTCCAACCAACCCGAGTCCGAAGCTAGACTAGTACGGGCAGGCTCTTTGGCCTTAGCAGGAGTGGTCTCTTCAGAAGAGGTGAAAACTAAAGGATCCTTCCTAAAATCCTATGAAGTGTATATAGTTTCAGGTAAGGGGAGATCCCCCAAACCCTGAAATAATGGGTCATCAGTGTTAGGGACATCTCCCTCGGAAGCATCAGTTGGCGGCTCTTTAGAAGACATTGACCTTTCTGGAGAAATGGCATCCTCAGGAACAGTATACCCTTCGCGATGCTTTTCATCCAAGTTAGCCAATTCATCATCTTGAGTAGAAGATGGAGAGGGTGAAGTTTGGAGAGGCACTGTAGGAGCTCCCGAACCTTCCCCTGTCTCTGGGACTACATCCACTGGAGGAATATAAACATATGGAGCCGTCCCGTGAGCAATGCTACGAGTAACGGATAGCAACCCATGAAAATGAAGATATTCGTCCTTAAGGACTTCATCAATAGTCAAGAACTTCTGATCGCCATTAAGGAGCTGGTGCATCCGGTCAAAGAATACTTGGTCTGATATTTGTTTTGGGTTATCAACTGCAAATAAAAGAAAAATGAGTTAAGGCGATGACTTGAATGTATAGAGCCGAGATTTAGAAAACCAGTGCTTTACTTGATTTCGTCCACCTCCTAGCACATCCTGGCAGTCGCTTCACATAAAACCATTCCAGCCTGGAATCTCCAGCTTTACTACTGAATGGCGCTGAAATTATCTTCCTCTTAGGGACAGACTCAAAATAGCAGAAAGAAGGATTCTCTCGAGTCCGATGTTTGAAGTTGTAGATGAAATGAACGTCATCGAAAGTGAGCTCTATGCCTAAGATCTCACGGTATGCTATATATAAGGTGTGTAAGTAAGCATAAGAATTGGGATGCAGCTGCATGGGGGCAATCCGCATTTGTCTTAAAAAATCAACGATGAAGGGAGAAAATGGAGGGATAGCACCGACCATGCACATCAACCGAGTAATTGCCATATACCCTTCTGGAGGGTTGTGGGGACGGTCAGTTCTCGAAGGCACCAGGGTGTCCCTTTGTAGTATCCCGTATTTTAAACAAATTCGGATAAGTCTGTCGTTGTCGATTGTTGATTCAACAGAGTCTTGGGGTGATTCCAATATGACAGTCGATTCAAACTCATCAGGAGCCCGGTCGTCACCAATCCCTCCTTCCTCTTCAAAACCTAGAGAAACTCCATCCTCCGAAGACACATTGTCACTTTTGCGATTTCCAACCTCGTAATCTGAACCCTCATCATTCCATTCTGGATCCGAAGGGGAAGATATGTCCTCGAGAGTAACTTTATTGGATGTCTCCGGGGCCTCTGTCTTCTCAGCTAGTCTAGAAGAGCGTCTGGGTCTCATGGTCATAAAACTATTGAAGAAGCAATAGCACAAATTAGAGTAAATTAGCCCGTATCCCCCCGTGCATGTGTGCAAACTAAAGTGTAAACAGTGTATGCGGAAAGTGTAAAGTAAATGTTTAAAAGTACGACACAAAATTTTGGCAAAGTATGAAGGATTGAAGTAGATCCTGATGTCCAGTTACGTTTGCAGGGCACTATCCTAACTGTCCATTAAGTTGAAGGTTATGCCAAAAGTTGATTGGGCCAGTTAAACAAGTTTTTGTGCATTAAGATGGACTGCCCTTCGGTTCGGTTCGGGCGCATTCATTGGGATCGGATCGGGGGCGTGGCCTTGTCTTGGGTTCGAACAAACTTTGAAACTCAGAAATCACAGACGGATTGGCTCGGAGGTAGATTCCCCTAACGGTTCGGATCGGGCCATGTAGTCATGCTTATCCTCCTTTCTTTTACAGTCCGACCCGATCCGGTTAGGTGAGCACCTTTCTCCTCCTTTTCACTTTCCGGTCCGACCCGATTTTGAGAATCCTCTCCGACCCGATCCGGTCTAATGAGCTCTGTTTCCATCTTTGACCTTTGCTCCGATCCAATCCGGACTTGTGAATCTCTCTTCCTTTCCTTTTTATCCATCTTCTATACTCCAATCCGAACCGATCCCCTCAATCCTCTTCTTCTTCTTCCCCTTCCTCAACCACAGTCTAATCCACATCCATCTCCAAAGCTCCAGTTAAAGACGAGCGCATGCTTCATTTAACTTCTCAGCGCCTCGAGATGGTGATAGAACCACCCACGACGACGACGACAGGGGAGGAGGGAGACACGATATCGAAGCAGGAGAGGATCCATGCTCAAATCATTCAAAATCAACTGCAAATCTCAATTGAAACCCATTGTTACAAAACTAAGTGAAGGATTCAAACCTACCGGAGTATGTAAATTGGAAATTCGCACGAAAATGGTGAAAAGTTCTTGTTTCTTTTTCTCTAAGTCCTGGATTTCCGAAGCAGAAAGGGTAAAATGATAAAAGGAAATGAGAGGAAGATGAAGACGCATTTTACATAGAGAAGCAGAGTGACCATTCGTCTCCCCGATCGGACCGGAACGACTGTCCAGAAGCAGAGCTTGGCCCAATAGTCCAATGAAAAATAAAAAGAAGAGGGGGTCTGTTCGGATCGGAATCCGAACTGAACCGAATTCTGTAACTCAGCAATGAATTAAATTGAAGTTTGAAGAAGAAGATGAAAACACAAGGAAAATCAAAGGAAAAATTATCTAGAAGATGCTGTGCGATAATAATCAAAGCATGCTTCGTCTCCTACAGAAGCATCCTTTGAGGGAGCAAAATGTTAGCCCACTTTGTGAACTGGGCAACACAAAGTTGAGATGTGAGACATTGAAGAACTCGGAAATCATTATAGTGGGTCGGATCGGAGAGATGTAGCGGGTCGGATCGGAGAGGTCTTGCTGTTCGGATCGGTGAGTTGTTATTGTTGGAATCAGAGAGGCACAGCTGTTCGGATCGGAGAGCAACCTACTGCAAGTTGGAACGGAGGGCTACCTGCTACAGAGACAAATCGGAATGGAGCAGAAGTGGATGAAGACTTAGCCTTGGGACAATCCGGATCGGATCGGATACCCCGATCTGAACCCCTCTTGCACGCTCCTCCGATCCGAATCCATATTCCACATCACTCTCCCCCATGATCGCCTGGTTATTCGGAGCGGTTATGACCAGTTCCTACCCACAACGTCCACTGCTCTGATGCGTTGTCAACACTGAAATCCATTCGAACCCGAGGATGATGGGATGGAAGACACGTGGCTCCGATCCGGATCGGGTTCTGAGCAAATTTTCACCTATAAATACCCTGTCTGGAGAGAACGAAAAGGATCTTCTTTTTGGCACTTTGAGAGTTGAACCACTTTCATAACCCGAATTCCAGCACTCCCGGATAATCCAAATCATCTTTTAACATTTGTTTTTAGACAACTGAGTGAATGTAAGTGAGTTGTGAGAGAAATTGAGTGAATATCTCATTGTAACTGCAACAATATCATTGAGAATAGTGATTCACAAGTGGACGTAGGCTTTTCTTCGCCGAACCACTATAAATTCTGTGTCTTCATTTTACTTTTAATCTTATTTCATTCTGCTTATAATCAATTTGGGTGTTAGAACCACTTTTTGGTCTAACAGGAAATAGAGGAGAACATAAGGAAGTTGTATCCAGAGCTCTTTACCTGGTAAGATTTTAATCGTGATATGGTTATTCTCTCGTTAGTTAACCACATGCTAGGATAGGCTTGTTATGTTATCATGTATGTTTTATTGTTTGTAAATGGCTGAGAGCCATGCGGGACACCATTGTATGTTTTCTTGGTTAAGGAATTTCGGGGGTGAAATTTCTTTAATGGGGGAGGGGGGGAGGAGAGTGTAACGACCCACATTCTACGTATCAAAGGATTGTAGAATATTTTTTTAATTTTCATACGAAGTCATATACTCATGTAACTTTGGGAAATGACTATTGGGGTCATTTCCCACATTCACGATTTTTGCCGAATTTTAAATGACCGTTTTGCCCATGGCTTTTTTTGCCTATAACTTTTGATTGGTAAGGAGCTTTCACCTAAAATCACTTCCATTGTATTTGGATGATGGTTTCCTATTCCGTAAAGTGGTCACATTAATCAAACAGACTTACCGTTTTGGAGATATGACTAAAATAAAATTTCGAGGATGGGAAACTGCCTAATCGGGCTTAATGGGGTGATTAGCAGCTAGGTCCATAACCTATTTCAGGATTAGGTTTATGGGAGGGATGAAAGGAGTTGGAGAATCATCTCGTATCATTTTTCCAGCCGCCACTAACCTTCATCTAACCTCAATAATGGCTTATATCTCCCAAATCTATCCCTAATCACTTACTAATCACTAATTAAGCAAATCAACATCAGATTAAGCCGTATTAACACCAAATTCGAGATAGAGCTACTAGACCACATTGGGATCCGAGCGAAATCAGTAAAAGTTTCAGATCTAACATTTATTTTTAGCTAAGGTGAGTGATTTGCAAGTTTATACACTAATTATGGCTAATCAAGGGAGATTAGTGATAATTAGTGAAATTATACATCTTAAAATTCTGAAAAAATACGTAAAAATTCAAAAATCATATTTTATATCGTTGGTATGAATTTGGGTTAATTTGGATTAAGTTCGTTAATCCTATAGTTAAAAATGGTTAGGTCAAGGGGAAAATCATGGTTTTGGGTATGTTTGATCTAAATTAACATATGAAATAATTGTTTTGATGTTTTTAGTTGATTCTACATGTTACTAATGCTTTTTGGTATGTTTTGTGATTGCATAGGAAAGTTAGAATGGTTGAAAACGCTGTCATTTGGCGAAATCAACTTGCTGGGAAAAACTGCAGGGTTTCGGTTCCTGGTGGTGGCCACGGTCACAAACCACCTTGACCAGGAGGGTCACGAACTGCCACGAGCCAATGGTGGCGATGAGCCGCTGGTGGCGATGAGCCAATGATGACGACGAGTAGAGGGTGACCATGATCCCATGGTGACCACGATCCCAGGGTGACCACGACCCCAGGGTGACCATGACCCCATGGTGACCATGACCCCATGGTGACCACGAACCCAGGGTGACCATGACTCCATGGTGATCACAACCCCATGATGACCACGACCCCTATGGTGACCACAAACAATGGTGATCACGAGTCGATGACAACCGTGAACCGAGATGTGATGGTGACTCTGAACCGAACTGGATTTGAGCTTCTACCACATGACAATGATTGTAAACTCTTCTGAAGATCAACTCCAATCCGACCAAAACCTGAGATGCAAAGGAATTCCAAATGGGAAGTTATTGCTTAGGATTCAGATGGGAACCAACGAGTTAAATTCCAGATTTGGGCTTTGCTGCGGGACGTGTGCAAAGGAGTTATCGATATCTATGACTTTGGTTCACCATTGAGAGAGGGAGCATGTAGACAAAACAAAGCCAGGGCCGTGCGGACTGGTTGCCCATAACCTAGAGCCAGGGCTTGTGGACTGGGTAGGGTTATTGACTATAGACCTGGGCAGTGTGGTCATAACAATAGTTGTACGGAGTTGGACTCCGTCATGGCTCAAAATCGATATGGTGATCAAAGCAGTGGATATCGTATGCTTTACGCACTGAGTGAGAGATATGAGGATGATTGCTATGTTTGATGTTTGCTATCACCATGACACTTACACTTCCATTTTAAAATCTATGTTAGTGTTTAACTTAGAGTATTGTACATCGTGTTGTGTTACCTCTTTGGTTGCAGGTCCAGGTCCAGGTCAGGTATGATTATTTATACCTGTTATTACTTTATTTTTTTGCCCTCGCTCACACCAGACTTTCGTATGACCTAGAGTTTTATGTCTCTTATTATTGCTCTGGGTGCTCCTAAACAAGCAGACTAGAGGCAGGTTAGGTGGTGCACTAGCAGCTGTCCGAAGAGGAGCAGGAGGCTTCCACGTACTTTATATATAATCTCCCTGTGTTGTTGTTGGTAACTACTTTGGGCATTAGTAGTGTACCTCTTTTATTTCCTTTTAGAGATAATATTTTAAAGTTGCAATAATTGGATATGAAGATGTGTTTTGGATTCTGCTACTTTAATGGATATGGTTTAGTTTTTATCTTCTGTACTGTCTCGCCTGTTTTATATCAAGTTATGTTATTATTATACTTTATTCCATGAGCCGTGAGATATACTATAGGTTCTTTGGTAATTCATCATTTCAAACCCTTTCTTTTGACAATCGTCTTGTAGCAGTCGGGCATTGATGCAGCGCATTTCATGGGAAATGTCTGATGGTACGGGGTAGCCGTAAAAAATTTAGTCGTACCGCGCAATAACCAATAGCCTAAAAATAATATGGTAAGGGCAATATCTTGCAATTTGATATACACGTAAATGTGTATATTTTATCTACTTATTTATCTACTTTTCTATTTAAAATAATTGATACTGTGTATTTATAGTTGTGTTTTCAGATTGTTGATAAAAAGCATGGTTTAGAGCATTTGATGGATAAAGCACAAAGAATTTGCTTAAAAAGAGTGAAATTTGAAATTACTAAAGCTTGAAGAGTGTAAAGCTTGAAGAACGGTTGCAAATGGAGTTCAGTTAGGAAGATTTGGCTCAATGATTACTCATGCTGCGTTCACATTAGCTCATTTGCAAGGCCTCTTACTCATGCTGCATTCACATTAGCTCATTCGCAAGACCACTCACTCTACAGCTGCGTTCACACTGGCTTATGTGTTATTTGGGCTAATTCTTTAGTCCCACATTGTGTAATTAGCCAATTAGTCTTTGTCATATTGGCTATAAATAGGCTTGTATCTTGTTCATTGAAAAAACACATTAGGTTTTATTCTGTAATTCTCTTCTTGGAATAAAATCATTCTTCTTCTTTTCTCTTTACTTTTTATTATATTTTATTTATGTTGTTTATATTCTATTTCTCTTCTTCTTTAGTTATGTCTAGCTAATCTCCTTTAATTAGGGGGTGATGACGCTGGATTAGATTCAATATGAATCACATAGCCAAAGAGATTAGAACTTCGTGTATGTAGATCTAGATCTGAACCAAGGGTTGGATTTGAACCTTCATACTCTGTGTCGTTTAAGAGCTATGCTCCTTCATGGGGTATATTCGAGTTCGATCTAACGTTTGTCAGATTTAGATCTAATATTTAGGGTTTTAGAAATAAATTAGTGAATCTGCCCTGATAGCCTATGATTGTTTAAGAGCTTAGCTCCTGCGCAGGCTATACTTGTTGTTCACATATTTGTTTTTAAAAACCTGATTATCGTTGATTCATGTTTGTGACAGAAACATGAATTAGATCTGTATTAATTCGTTTGGCTATTGATGAATATTAATTTATGTCGTTGCTCCCTAATTGCTTTCTTTTATCATATAAAACTCTCTTTTATTTAATTTCTGTTATTTTTTATGTTTTCAATCAATCAAAATTATGGAATAACTTGATTGGATTTATTAGTAAAATAATTTTTGGTCCCAGAGTTCGACACCCTCTACGATAATCCTTGTTGTTTAGGAAAGCCGAACGGATTTTACAATTGTTTAAATTTGTTCGCAAAAAATTTTTGGCGCTGTTGCCGGGGACCAAAATAATTTTTGTTACTAAATCTTTCGGGTTGTATTTTTATTTATTTGTTTTTTATTTTAAAAAACACCAAAATATTTTTACTTTTTTTTCCTTTTGTTTTCTTTTTATATATATATAAATAAATCTCTTGATTAGTTTTGATTCGGTATTGGATTGATAGTATGATCTTCTAGTTAAGAGAGGAAAAAAATAACCTTGCCAATTCTTTCCCGATTTCTTTCCTAGTTTTCTTTCATTTTTGTTCTAATCGTTCCTTCTTTCTGTTTACAATGTACTTCCAAAGAAAAAAAATTCCTTTTCTGTTCTGTTTTCTATTCACTGCCATCTTCTTTCTACTACACAATCCATATTCTTTTTTATATTTTCTTTTCCTTTTCTCGCTGCCAGTTTTCACCAAATCTTCCTTTCTCTACATTTCTTTTCCTTTTCACATGCCCTCTCCATCCATAAACATCGCGAAAATCCCACCATCAACTCCGATCTATACACAATCCAAACCACAACGCAAGACCCCTCACCAAATTTCAATTCACAATTCCAGCTTTAACCAACAATCCACCCTTCGTTCCACAACTTTACACCACTTCAATGCCTTCAGCCTCGACAAAACAATTCCACTGCATCACCTTCTTCATCAAAGTCCACGTCAATACCTAGTTTCACACCACAGTCCCTTTATCCCCTACCATCACCATCTACAAACTATCGTCCACAAATCCTCACTGTCATCTAGCCAAACATACCATTGTTCGGAACCACATCAACTCACCCCATCAAGCTCCATACAAAACAATGCTCAATTCAAACACCAGAACACCAATTCACTTCCTCAAATTCACTACAACATGTGCCTCACATGCTTCCGTATCCTTGCATTCACTATCAACACAGGACCCTTTCACTACCTACCTGCACCGAAAGTCCCAACTAGCCACCTTGAACAACTGCGGCGACCTCCGAGATCCGCTCCACGTACGCAGCAGTCTCAAGCCCACCAATTCACCGTTACCTGTCGTACACCTCATAGCACTTCCACTGCCAATCAACACTTTAACATAGTGCACAACCATCCTCCTGCCACTTCTTCCCCATACACCTGACTCCCGTACATCGCCTGAAACCGCAACTTCACCCATGCAGATCAAACCACCACTGTTTATAGTGTCTCTGTTAGACAATTGGAAAAAAAACTTGCATTTTTTCTTCTGATTTCTTGCTCTTTATCAACCTTCCTTTTAATCTCCTTACATTTCCTTTTTCTCTTTTCTAAAACAAAAAAAACAATCTTTCCAATTTTTTTCCCAGTGCTTTATATTTCATGCAATTTACTTCTCAACTTCCTTCAACAATTCTTCTCCAAAGCGTTCAAAACAGCAGCTAATTCTTCATCAACCAATAAACCACCCTCTTCACAACAGTTCATTACCATCTTCAATCTCCAATCCATTCTAGCACCAAAATCCACGCAACCTCCCAACAATATTTACGGGCAAGTTCACAAGCCCCTCTCCATACTCGAAATTCCAAATTGTGCCATTCCCGTACCCAAATCCAAAAAAAAGTCAAAACGCCTTCATCCAACTTCGCACATGACCATCATCTTCTACCTGCTTCTCCGAACATCAACCATACCTTGTCATCATCAGAGAGACCTCACAAACAACCAAGCGCAGCCCCTCTACTTCACAAGTTCACCTATCCACCTGCAAACAACCTTGAAATTCAATCACGCTTCTACCAAACCTCTACTTCATCTTACACATTCACAACCTGATAATAAACAGCCGGCTTCGACAATCTTCGTTGCCAGACCACAAACACAATGCCACTCCACCGTTCGCAACAAAACCTTGACATACCACAACTCTCCTCTACCCAAAACAATCCGCAAAACCACAAAGTCCCCTCAATCACCCTTCAACAATTCCGATCAGCGCATTCAATCACCCTTCGCCAAAAGCCGTACCCAAAAGTTTCACCAAACCATCACCCACAAAAATTCCGATCAGCACCTTCCTTCCCCCTTCATGAATTCTAACCTAATCATCACATACCCTAAATCACAATCGATCCCAAACTTGGTTCCATTGGAACTTAGATTCGAAAATCCCCAAACCGATATGGAAACCATTCGAATTGCGTTAAAAAAAAGGAAAGAGGGAGACTTTGTTTTTGTGTGTAATTATGGAGAATTTGACTTCATTTTTTCCGTGATTTCCTTTACCAGATTTGCTTCCAAAATTTGGGTACTCGTGGTTTTTAAGTGCATTGGAAATGTGAAACAATTTGGGCTATATTTTGATTTTGAGAAACTTTTGCTCAGGAATAATATGTGCGAATATTTATTTCTTGTTTGTACGGTTTGTGTTGAGCTGAATTTCGATTGGGTGGCTTGAGTTATACTGAGTCGTTGAGCCTCAGTTCTGTCATTTTGTTACTTCATTTTAGTCATTAAAAAAAAGGGAAAAATTAAAGGGGCTGATTTGATTTTGATTTTGATTTCTGGGAAGATTTATTTCCTGAAAATCCGAGAAGTGTTACTGCTTTATGGCGCTTTGATTGAATAGGATTTGACAGCTTTATTTATGCATGTGAGAACCACTTTTGATTGACCAAGTTTTAGTTTTTCTTTTCAGTTGGTTTTAGTTTAGTTTTGTTGAGTCTAGTCAGTTTTAATTTAGTGTTTGTTATCTGTTCGTTTATTTTGTTATCTTTTCTTTTCTCTAAAAAAAAGAAAAAAATAGTTCAAATAAGCGACAATCAGAAATTCAAAAGTCATCCGAGTTACAAACGAATTTGGTTTACAGCGGTTGCACACCAAGTGGGATGCGAACGCGCTAGCGCTACTCAGTTGCATTGGACGGACTGCCGATCACTGTAAAATTTTCTAAACTCTACAGGGTCTGCTGCTGCAGCTTGAAAAATATATAGAAATTGTTTATAAAAATCTTCTGCAAGGGCAGCGGCTTGTTTGTAAAAAAAAAATCTGCAATTTATTCTGTGACTGTCTGTGATGGATTATTTTTCCTAGTGATGTGTGGTTGGAAATTTTAGAACAAATGTGGAACAAATTATTTTTGAAATCAAATCGAGGATTCCCCAAAGCTCATTAGACAAAATATTCGTTAAATTGACAATTACGATTGATACTTTTCAAGGTGTTTAAGGAACGGAAGAGTCTAGAACTCAAACAGGTTCTTAAACCTTCAGTCGTGTTTCTATGGTGATTTGTGGCAAACTGATAATCCCTGTCCGAACCTGTCCCAAACATGTACTCATGTAATCCGAAGTGGTTAATTTTAACATAATTTTTAAGAGCTTCTATAGAGCCACATCTTTTACAACAGATTTTTCGACGAACAACTCTCTTCTTCTAGTACATGCGCGCTTGCCCCATGTACAACCAAAATTACAATTTTTTTCAAAACTTAAATGATTTTGGTTTCAATTCAAATCAGAATGAATTTCAAGCTGAAGATTTTTCGAATAATTTCCACCAATCTCATTAAACGATTAGACCGCAATATGAAAATTGCCATTCTACGATTAATGAGAATTTATCTAAAGCGAGTCGACTGTTAGCGCACACGGCTAAGCAGAGTGCTGATTTTCAAAACAATTTCAATACGGGTTTCAATGAAAATTTTGAAAACCAAAATGATTTTCATAATACGAGTGGAGGTAGAATTTTGGTTATCGAATATGAAAAATGTGTTGCCAACAAACAATTTTTTTTGGCCATATTGGTTTTGGAAAATAAATAATGGATAACTTCTAAGAGATGAGGTGGATGAATTTTTAAGGTCAACTAGTGAGGAACACATAGGAACGACGAATCTAAAAAATGACATTTTGAAGTCTAATGTGTCTACCGATTTTATCGAAGAGGGCCTAAGTGAAATTGATCAATTAATGCATGAAATTTGGATTTGTCGCGAGGAAATCATGGAATGGGCGCGAACTTTAGATGAAAAACAAGATTCTGAAAATAAATATATCGAAAGCATGCGTATCATCGAACAACTAGCTCAATACACTATTGAACTTTGGCAAAATCTAGAAAAATTATTACTTGAGGGAATTGACGATGTTGATGAATTTGAGGATTTAATGAAACTTGGCTTGACTTACATCGAAGAGCTAACTCAAAGAATAACAGATAGCAAACAACATTGCACTAGGATAGTGTATCAAATTTCTCTTCTTCAAACTGAAGTTACAGATTTGTACAACAATTTTAAACCTCAATCTAGTGATAAACAAGTTTCTGTCAACGCATCTTTTGTTAACAATAATCAGCCAGCAACTTCGTCACAACATTATATCACGATTATTGATGATTCTGATGATATGACAGTTGATGAAAATGAAAATTTTGAAAAATCCGTAGTGCCAAACTCTGATTTCTGTGAAACTGAAATTCAAACTCCAAATAATGCTTCTACTGAAAATTCAACTCTTACTAGAATCGAAAATCTTCAACTAACAACTTCTGAAATTGATGAAAATATTAATGAAGTTGTTGAAATCTCTGTAATTGATTTGAATTTAAATTCTCTTGAAATTGAAGGCGGCAATCTTCAATTTGATCGTCCTCTCTTAGATTCTGAAAATTTTGAAAATTTAACAACTTTAGATTGTCAACTTGAAAGAAATAACAAAGTTGGTAACAACTGTTTAGGTGAGGATGACTATGATGAGCAAAAACTTCTTGAACTAATTGACGATAATATTGTTGGGTCTGAAACTGAAAATGAACCATTTGTAAACTTTAAATTCTTGAGTTTGAAAACAATGAAACTGCTGAATGTGATCTTAAACACAATAACGATTTTTCTGAAACTGCTGAAACTGTTGAAACTCCTTACGACTTGATCATTTCAACTGAACCTCACTGTGATCACTTGTTTTTCAATGATAAATTTCTGTAGTATATGAACTCTTTCTGGAATAACACTGTTTTTGAGAAAACACAATTTTGAAATTTACTGACAATTCATTTGTTTGGTTTTGACTTTAGGTTACGAATGAACCTTTAGTTAACAAAATTTCGAATATCAAAGCAAAACCTGACAATATTTCTCAAAACAAGTGTGGGGGTGAGAGTGATGCTTACGTCTCTCAATTAAAACATCATCAGAAAAAATCAAAATTTGTTTTTGAAACTTTTACGGAACCCCAGCTCGATGACCTCTCTTTAGTTGCTACAGAAATTCAATTCGATTTTAGGATCAATTGTAGGCTCAAAATTTTAAAATTAGCAACTCAAACTTTAAAAAAAACAAAATTTGTTTTTTCAAATCTGACATGTAATATAAAATCCTTTATGATTTGGTTTTCTATGCTTAAGTTGTGTCTCATAATCTTAATGAGGCTGATCCATTGGTTGATGATTGCGTATTTTCTGCACGCGCTTCCGGTAAGCCAAGCTTACCCTTTTATTTTCTTTCCCTTCACTAAGATATGTCTGATTAATGACTGTGAGGACATAGTCACACTCAAGTGTGTGTGTGTGTGGGGGGGGGGGGGGGTTACATTACATCAGCAATCAAATTTTATGAACTAGGTCATTCATTGAACAAGGATTCAATTAAATTCATAAATAACACCTTGGTTCTTGTTTGATAAGTTGAATTGTTGGGTGATGGGAATGAACATTATTTATTTATTGAGTCGTAATGTGTCTTTTAAGATGCTAGTTTGAGACTGTGCAGACGTTAGTCGTGTTCTGGAGTAAGTGTGTCAACCCTTGTTATACATGTTAGAACATGCAAGTAAAAAAAATCAAAACAAAAAATCATCATCAAATAAAAATCATTTTGCACCTACCTATATTGGATTTTCTGAGTTCGTTTTCATGCATAATATTTTTTTCTCACTCAAATTTTTTTAATTCGTAAGTTCTAAAATCCACTTGGCCCAATTAAGGAGAAATGACTCATTGTAGCATTCTTCTTCGATACCACATTATTCAAACCCAAGTTTTAGTCGAATTACATCCATGTTTCGACAAGTTTTACTTATATTGGTATACTTAAGAACCTTGTATAAATTTATTTTCGAAGGTTCAAAAACATCACTTTATACCAATATTACACTACCCACTCCGTACTTGTTTTAAGGTAGGATAACCATATACCACATCTTATTTTATATGGGTTATCTATCTTACGAAACTTTGCTTATCATTCCTTTCAGCTTTTTATATTACATCAATCCAGACTTGTGTGTTGAATTAGGGTTATAAAAGTAAAGTAACTAGGGCACAAAACTTTCCATTCATGAAGTGTTGATTCGCTTAGTAAAGGAGGAATTAAATGAAATAATATGGTATCATTCCATTCCATATCCATCATCTTTCTTCAAAAAAAAAGAGAGAAAAAAAGAGGAAAAAAGGAAAAAGAAAAAAATGCATTGATAAGAAAATCTCTCAGAATAAAATAGTCATCATTATTGACTATAAAGCATTCATTTTCATTCCATCCACATCCATCATACCGTATTAGAAGCAAGGATTGTAGTTGAGGAGATGAAAGGAAATAAACAAGTTTATGTGTGCCTTAGTATTACTTTATCTTTTGTAGCTTGAAGTTCAACTAATACACTTACCCTTTTATCTATAACATTTTTAGAACTTACAAAATTTTCCTTCATCTATACATAACTCACATCCAATACAGGACAGTTGCAATGGTGCAAAATTATTCCAAAAAAAAAAAAATTGAATAAATGATTTGGGTGCACATTGTCAATGTGTAGAACTTTGGTTGACACCAAGCTCTTAACCTTCAAGACAATTACAGTGTTATCAAGGAATTACGATTCAGCTTG
Source organism: Allium sativum (assembly GCA_030737875.1). NCBI lineage: Eukaryota > Viridiplantae > Streptophyta > Magnoliopsida > Asparagales > Amaryllidaceae > Allium > Allium sativum. The sequence continues at coordinate 222,310,429 of CM060912.1, read as the reverse complement.
AAATTTTTTATTCATTTTTGCACCAATTATGGGATGGACAATTTAGAATTGAACTGTTATTATTGAAGTTAGGTAAATCCTTGGAATTTGAAAGACCTTAAATATATCATTTGATTAATTCGCGTACTTAAGCCGCTTTGGATTTTGTGGGTAGTATCCACTGAAAACCCTCACGAGACAACACTCGTCCTACTAGGGACACCTAGGGGTTTAACAGCTTATTGCATACGCTAAATGCAATCATGTTTCCTACGAAAGTGTGACATATATTAGTTTAATTTATTCGAGGATGAATAAAAATATAAGTGTGGGGGTATTTGATATACACGTAAATGTGTATATTTTATCCGCTTACTTATCTAGTTTTCTGTTTAAAATAGTTGATATTATGTATTTATAGCTGTTTTTTCAGATTTTTGATAAAAAGCATGGTTTAGAGCATTTGATGGACAAAGCACGAAGAATTTGCTTAAAAAGAGTGAAGTTTGAAATTACTAAAGCTTGAAGAGTGTAAAGCTTGAAGAACGGTTGCAAATAGAGTTTAGTTAGGAAGATTTGGCTCAATGATTACTCATTTTGCGTTTACATTAGCTCATTTTCAAGGTCTCTTACTCATGCTACATTCACATTAGCTCATTCGCAAGGCCCAGCTGCGTTCATACTGGTTTATATGTTATTTGGGCTAATTCTTTAGTCCCACATTGTGTAATTAGCCAATTAGCCAATTAGTCTTTGTCATATCAGCTATAAATAGACTTGTATCTTGTTCATTGAAAAAACACATTAGGTTTTATTCTGTAATTCTCTTCTTGGAATAAAAACATTCTTCTCCTTTTCTCTTTACTTTTTATTGTATTTTATTTATGTTGCTTATATTCTATTTCTCTTCTTCTTTAGCTATGTCTAGATAATCTTCTTTAATTGGGGGGCGATGACGCTGGATTAGATTCAATATGAATCACATAGCCAAAGAGATTAGAACTTCGTGTATGTAGATCTAGATCTGAACCAAGGCTTGGATCTGAACCTTCATACTCTGTATCGTTTAAGAGTTATGCTCCTTCACAGGGTATATTCGAGTTCGATCTAACATTTATCAGATTTAGAACTAATATTTAGGGTTTTAGAAATAAATTAGTGAATCTGTCTTGATAGCCTATGGTTGTTTAAGAGCTTAGCTCCTGTATAGGCTATACTTGTTGTTATTCACATATTTGTTTTTAAAAAACCTAATTATCGTTGATTCATGTTTGTGACAAAAACATGAATTAGATCTGTATTAATTCGTTTGGCTATTGATGAATATTAATCTAATTTATGTCGTTGCTCCCTAATTGCTTTCTTTAATCATATAAAACTCTCTTTTATTTAATTTCTGTTATTTTTTGTGTTTTTAACCAATCAAAATTCTGGAATAACTTGTTTGGATTTATTAGTAAAATAATTTTTGGTCCCAGAGTTCGACACCCTTTACAACAATCTTTGTTGTTTAGGATAGCTGAACGGATTTTACAGTTGTTTACAATTGTTCAAATTTGTTCGCAAACACAATTATTGGTCTCGGTTAATTTATATTATGTAAATAGTTTTTGTACATTTTCAGTAACCAACTAGATAAGATGTGTGAATTATTTCTTGTAAACATGTAAACTTACAAAGACAATAAGTAGATTAGTGTCAAAACTATAAAGGTTATGTTAAATAATCAGAAACTCGTGAAGTATGTAATGAACGAGGAGTGTAACCTATCATAATAAATTATATAAGACAAAAAGGTAATATAATAGGTAGACTTTTTACATGGAAAAGTAGAATTATAACATACATGTTATAATTAAAAGATGAAGTGGGAAGTAAGAGGCTTATTATAAATGAACTTAGTCTATGGAAAATAAGTTTAATAAGCAAACCCACAATTATGGTAATATTACAACATGAGGTTATAATTAACGGAAAAGAGTAGAGTAGACTTATTATTAAACTTATGGTTGTGGTAACAACCACTTACAACTAGATTAGGGTCAGAAACTCATTTTTAAGAGAACCCTCCCAGCGGACCCTCTTGTTACTATCTAGCTGTCCCTACGGGTGAACTCCTAGCCACTTAATACTTACCTTAGACAGTTGTTCCTTTTAGCTGTATATATACACCCCCCGGTCCGTAGGTCAACTCTCACTAACACCTAGATAAGAAGTGGAAATTACTTGGAGAACTACCCTACTTACGTTACAGTTTTATAAGACCACTTAATACCTTATAGGGGAAAGGTGGACCCAATAACCATTTAAATCATCGAAGGGAGGGTCCCATGACTTGGGCCTTGAACCAAGGAGTGAACCTTAGAAACGAACATAGTCTTACCCACTTAATACCCAAGAAGAGAAGGTTGGATACTTAATAACTTTTTCTCAAGACATGCCTACTTTACATACAGTGAGTGTGTGTGTGTATAAAACACTACACATCCCTCTTTAGACCGACCACTTGTAGATGTTGGATTTGTCAGACGGTTTCGGGTAGACTTATACTACAAGTTAGGCCTAACCTCGTATGATAGTATTAATTATAATGTCCCATGACACTTAGACCCGTCACATTAACCATGCTTGCTTGTAGATGCTGGATATGTCGGTCAGTTTCGGACTAACTTCTACTACAAGTAACGGTTAACCTTGTGCTTATGTGTCATTAATATATCTAAGGCCACTAACACACACACAAACGTACAAAATTCTTTAGGGACATTCCAAATTAAATTCCTAATTTAACCGTGTTTGTTACGCCCTAAATATGTATAATTATTACATTGTTTACGCTATATATATATATATATATATATATATATATATTGAAAATGGGTCAAACTTTTATTAGGCCTTCAGCCCAAAATGACACGTAGTACAAAGCAGCCCACGTGTTCACAAACCCAAAAAGTCGCTGCACAACTTTCCAGATGAAACGAATAAAAACTTTACAATAGAAAATTCAAAGAATATAAAAAATCAAAAAGCAAAACGCGAAACCCATCTTCATCTTCGACTTTCATGGCGGCCAAATGATCCTCATGGATTTCTTGCCCCTGACGCAAACGAACCCCCTCCTCCATCATGAACTGCACCTGTATCCCTCCTAGTAAGGCTCTCTGGTGTTTAGACTTTCCACACTTATCTGATTTGAGGATGATACGTTCTAGATATGTCTGATTTGTGGTTTTTTGCTAAAAAGTCTCTTATTTCGTTCTTTCCACACTATCCATGCAACTACGGTGAAGGCAATGATATGGTGTTTGGACTCCAAGTCTTTCATGGACCTTTTGCCAGTGAGGAAGTTATAATGTCTTTGATCTTGCTAAAGTTAGTCGTAATCTTCATATTACTATTACAATGCTCTAAAATAGCTTTAGACACTGAGCACTCAAGTATAGATGTTCATGAGATTCCTCCGTATAATTACATAACACACAGTGGGTATCATTTGTAATCCCCCATTGATTTTTTCTATCTTGCATCGGTAATCTGCCCAAAATTGCTTTGTAAGGATTGAATGCCATTATAGGGCAATTGACACGATCCCATACAATTCTGCTCCATAATCTAGGTTGTTCCTTCCTTCTGATTTCATTCCAAGCCGATTTGGTAGTAAAATCATTACCTTTGGGTTTCCATGCCCATTTATCGTTCTCACTATCAACAAAAAAGGCATAAACATAATTTTATCTTGCTGAGCTTGGTTAAGGGGGGTGGTAGTAATGTGCCATTGATTATCTTGAATTATGCCTTGAACAATTTTTTCAGGGCATCCATAATACAAAAAAGTGTGCATACCAGCCATGTTGATGATGGACCTACCCTCTATGCATGGGTCCCTCCGCAAATCAGTGTTAGCCCCATTAACAATTTCCCTGTCACAACATGTTGCCAATTTGCTTCTGATACGCATAATTGCTTTCCATGTAGCAGATGAATTATTATCCATCCTCATTTACGGCAAAATTGCTTTGTATATGTCTTTGCCTAAGCCCATAATTATTATAAACGACTTTCCAATCCTGTTTCAAAGTGTAAACTTCTCGCATGTCTTTTAGCCTTCATAAACCAACACCCCCTTCAAATTTTTGTTTACATAAGTCATCATACTATATTTTTTGCAATCCTACACTCCATATAAAGTCCGCACACACTTTTTCAATTTTATTGAGGGATGCACCTGGTAGATAAAAAGTTTGATGCCAAAATGCAACTTTAGCCTGAATCACAGCATGAACAAGCTCAATTCTACCTACTAGAGAAAGTAACCGAGAGATCCACCCTTATAATTTATCCCTGATCTTAGTCACAAGCTCCACGCACTCCCTATCTGTAATCTTGTTAGATGAGAGAGGAACACCTAGATGTTTGATAGGTAAAACCCCCTCCTGCACGTTGAGTGCTTCTAAAACCAGCTCCTGCAAAACTTGTTGAAATATCATTTATTTTTGTTAGAATTGAGTTTATGTCCCACGTACTCCTCCGTCATCTGGAAAATTTGGTTTATGTTTCTAGCCGCTTCAGTATTTACCTTCACACACACTAGTAAGTCGTCTACATATAACAAGTGACTAACATTTTGCTTAAACCCATATATGGGCTGAACAAGTTTTTTATGACAAACCAATTCCATTTGTAGCAAGAAAAATTCCATTGCTACTAGAAATAGATAGGGAGACAAAGGGTCTCCCTGCATAATCCCTCTGTTCGAAATGACATGTCCCTTCGATACCCCATTTATCAGAATAGAAAAGGTGAGGGTGTTCAAGCATTCATTAATTAGATCAACAAATTTCTAGGAAATCCCATGCACCGCAACATATGAATGATGAAATGTCGATTAATTTTGTCATATGCCCTATGAAAATCCACTTTAAGACATAATTTGTCAGCTCCTTTCTTGTTAAAACTTTGAATAAGTTCATGTGCAAGTAGGGATTTTTCTAATATGCTCATTCCCTTGATAAACGCACTTTGGAATTCTGCAATAAGATAAGGGAGTACTAAATTCATTATATTACACATTATTTTTCTCAATAATTTTAAATCCCGTTACAGTAGGCAATAAGCCTGTATTCTGCAATACTGGTCAACTTATCAATATTTGAAATCAAGCATACAAAAGTGTGATTGATTTCTTTGATGAATCCTGCATTCTGGAACGCTTCATTGATAGCCATTAAAATGCTTTGTTTCAGGTCCACCCAGTGAATCCGATAGAACAAGAAGCTCAACCCATCGGGGCTGGGGCTAGCATCAACGTGGATGGACTACAAGGTGGTCCAGTTGTCGGATTCAGTCACGTCTCTAGCCAATAAGCGGCGGTTGCGACTGTTCACCAATCTCCGGCAATGAACACTGGGTAAGATGGTCACATTTTCCCCCATTGTATAGTGCAATAAAGTAAGTGATAACTTCTGCTTCAAATTTTTTCATGTCCATGCATTTATAACCATCCTGGTTAATCAATTGAAAGTTACAGTTAGCAATATTTCCCACCGACATTTTGGTATAGAAAAACTTTGTGCATTCGTCCCCCTCTGTGATCCATTTCTCTGTAGCCTTCTGTTTTAGCTCTACGGCTTTATTTTCCAATGCTTCCTTGAGTTTACCTTGAATAGCTTAATACTCAGTCCCGATTTCATCTGCATTAGCTTGATTATCAATTCTGGTACGGAGATCCTCACATTTCTTCTGTAGTTGACCTACCAAGTCTGCATTTTTTTAGTCTGCATCTATTCCACTCTTTCAAACCTGCTTTCATCATTTTAAGATTGTGCACTAGCCAATAAAAACGGTTGCCTTCAACATTCACAACCCTATAAACTGCTTCATGGTATCCGTCAATCAGATGAAAGTCGTTGGCGTATCAAAACGAATTTCCCTTAAACTTATCTTGTTTCTCAATCAAATTAATAAGAATAGGGATCGCTAGTAAAGTTCAGAAGAGTGAACAAAGTCATACAGTCTGCATTTATCAGTGCTCTATCTAATTTACATGAATTTTTCTTGCACTCACCACTTCTCCATATGAATTTCAGGCCATAGTGCAACAACTCAACAAGTCCAGCAGCCACAATGCAGTTATTGAATTATTCTAACTGGGAAATTTTGAGGGAAATTCTACCCTTCTTATCTTCATCTTTTAGCACAACATTGAAATCTCCGACCACTATCCATAGCCCAGCTACCGTTTTGGCCATGTTGTTAATGTTTTTCCATAGATTAGTGCGATAAGATGCTAAATTACTGGCATATAGAAAAGACAGAAATAATTTGGTATCACCAGCATTAGCCGCGCTAACAATAATCTTCTGATCATCCTTGTCAATGAGGTTAAAACTACATATGTCTTTATTCGACATAACCAAAATTCTGCCTTTACTGCCAGAATCATTATTATGCGAGAAAGACCAATCAATACCCATGTTTTTGGCAAAAAAAGTTCATGGTTTCAGTATTAAATTTATTCTCAATAATACTGAAAATCGACGGCATAAACTACCTTCGAAGATTAAGGACGTCTAAACGTCTAGTATCATTGTTTATACCACTTACATTCCAGCTTATGATTGACGAGGAGAGTTGGGGGGAACCCTACTCCTCAGTTTCCTAGGGGAAACATCTTTCACTTTGCTTGGATTGCTAGTGCACTCTTCATTCTTGAATTTATCATCATATTCACTGTTAGGCTTGGTTACACTTTTTGTTCCCACTGTGTTGTTGTTACCGTCTTCTTCATCAGAAAGTTGTTCTATGTTTACATTCTGCAATTCACTAATGTCATACTCTGTTACAGGATGTACTGGAACTTCTACTTGGTTAGAATGGGGTGACGTTGTGCTTACTTCTCAGATCTAGGATACCACCTCCTCCTCCCCCTCTACCCACGGTAGGGGGGAGGGTCGGTGTGATAGTGCTGTTAGTTTTGATATTGTAAATAGTCTCGTTTTGGTTCTGGTCGACTGAAGTACATGCTGATATACTGGGAGTGACCGCTGTTTGACTTTGACTAGCAGCAGTAAATGATGCTTGGATGGGGGGGGGGGTCCACTTTTGGGGTTTGTTCGACCAAGCCTATCACCGTAGTTTGAGAAATATTTATCACATTTTGTTTCTGTTTCCAAACTTGTTTACTAGATGGCGCATTCACTGAACACTGGGCATCAGAGTGTCCGAAAAACATACACCGGCCACACAGAGGTGGTAAACACTCATATTCGACATTCAGAATGTATATATTGCCCTTATTGTCTTTTCCGTTTTTTTGTTTCTTCGTATTTGTTGTTGCTTTGATGTCTACTAACACTCGAGCATAATTAAGTCTTTTAACCAGTTTGGTATTGTCATCAAGTTTCAATGGGGTTACAATCAAACTGGCAAGTTTACTTATGCCACGAGCATTCCACAAATATAGATCAAGATTTGAGATTCTGACCAAAACCGGGAGGGATTCCTGCATGTCCCTCTCTAATTGCAAATTCGGTTCCCATTTCTTGATGAAAATAATTATGCTATCCATAAACCAGGGTCCACCTTCAAGAATCTTTGTGCAATCATATTCTTTCCCAAATTTAATAAGGTAAAAACCGTTTTTTCTAGCAAAAACATCCCATTTGCCAATGAGGTTCCACTGCCTTTTAATAAATGCATTCAAATGAATATAAAAGGGCCTCTTACCAGTTATATAAATGTAAATTGGATTTTTCCACATGTTACTTTCTTCTACGAATATAAAATCATCCAGTACAACGAAATCACCTTCCTCATCATTTTGAACATCAAATCACGTTACCCCACCTTTAATACATGTGTTGCCAGCGACAACTGTGGCCCAGTTACATGTTCCTTCCTTGAAGATTGGGGAGATATGCTTATGGGGATTGGCTTTCGGAGAAACCGACATGTAGGGGTTAACTTTCCCTTTTCGCCGCACGGCATTCCAGCCGTTGCTTTCAGTGTCAGAATTTTCGACGGTGGCTAAAGGCGGGCTAGGGTTTCCTCCACTCGTGGATAGCATTTATAATTCTTGTATATATGGACTAAATACATAAGCGTAAATTAAGCGAATGCAATTAACGTCCTAGCCACCATTTGAAAATGTCAATCCTATTTCCAATTAAAGGTGTACAAGTTATTTTTTCCCATATTTTCTTCAATTAAGGCATAAATGTACATATTAACACATAACTACCAAAATGGGAAAAAAATTAGCAATAACAGCACAAAACTTACAACCTAGTTTTGTTTTGATTATCAGATTAATAAAAGATGAACAAAGCATCATATACCCAATATATATATATATATATATATATATATATAATATGTCTGTGTGTGTGCGCATTGTGTGTGTGTAATTCCTATTTTTAACATATTCACTTTTATGTATGTTTACATACAAAACCTTAATATTTGAATGTCTTTGTAAACAATACGTTCAAATACTTTGTTTTCGAAGAAATAGAGATTTAAACCTATTCAATTTACAATTTCATCCAAATTTTAACCTTTTGTTCAAAAACCATACATACCGAATTGCATAAAAATTAACTAAGATGAATTCGACAAAATATAGAAAATTATACAACACTAATCATGCTTTTCTTTTATTAATTCAATAATCCCAAAACCACAAACACAAATAGATCGACAGTTTCTTCATAGAAACATAAACAAAATGGAAGGTTTGAGGGGTTTTCATGTTGTGTTTTTTTCATATGAACTCAAACCATCCTAGACATAATAATTCAAACCTTAAACTAACAAATTATTCGAAAGTAGCAAGCTTGGATGGATTCTACTCACAATTCTATTAAGGAGAGCAATAAAAAGATTAAATAGAATAAGATTTGGATTTGGCCTTCGTGAACAAACATGCTCCAACCTTTCAAATGTGTGTGTGTATATGTGTATATATATACACATACGTAAGAATCACATATTAGAATCATATACATACATACATACATACATATATATATATATGTGAATCTAAGTTCCAAAATAAAACTAAATTTATGTTATAATAGAATTGAGGAAATCTAATAGGTTAGGGAGATAAAAGAAAATGTAAATCCTTTCTCTTTTCTAGAATTAAAGACAGTAGAAAGGCATCATGGAGGTGTAGAGAAGAATGGTTATAGGGTTTTGAGTGAGGGTTTGAGGTTCTATTTATAGTTGACATCGTGTATACAAGCCGTTAGATTTAATAGATTAAATCCAAGTGGTCCGTTTGATGTAAAATATAATTAAGTCCCTACATAAAACAACGTTTACTTGGCGCAAGGGCAGTTGACCGGGGGCAATCGACCCCCCTTTTGGGGTCGGAGCCTAAGAGATCTAATCTCATGTACGTTACTTTTTGTTTGTTCGTTAATTGATTTGATTTATTTCTTGCCTTATATTAATTATTCTTGTCCCCTTTTGTGTATATTTATATACACACAATGATTGAATTCAAAAAAAAAAATTCATGCTTATCCAAACTAATATATTCGTGGTTTGTATATTATTTGAAATTCAAACTTTGTACATTAATATATATACACAATTTAATTTATTAATACATTTTGCATACTGACTCTGTTTTCAACAAAAAATATATCAAAATGGATCAGAATCTCGCCACGACCGCAACTACAATACTTTTATATCCCAAGTCCCAACTATACAAAATTCCATTTTTAGCCTACTAAATTATTAATAATTATTATTATTTATTTTAGATTAAATTAACTTAAATATATTTTTACAGGGTGTTACATTCTCCCCCCTTATTTGAGATTTCGTCCTGAAATCTTTTAAAGGGGTGAAGAACACAATTCGCTCTAAAAAACCATATTGTACACCCATGTTATTTATAAAAATCCATGTTCATCCATAACTCATAGTGATTATGAACTACATACTTGCTAATAATTAGCTCAGTCCCAGCGTGTATGTGTAATAAGTGATGAAATATGTATGCAAATCATCATAGTATGCATATAATTCTATATGAATGCACTGTGCATCTATGTTTCAATCATCAACTACCATCAAATCTAGCAACCTCAGTCAACCAAAAACGATAAATTAGGAGAAAATAATTACCTGAGAAAAGATCTGAATGAGTAAGCCTAATCTTCTCCTCAGTTTCCCATGTGCTTTCCGCAGACTTATCTCCGATTGAACTCGGACTAGGCGAATAGATTTGTTGCAAAGTCGTTTGATTCCATGCTTCACGATTATTGAGATGGCATGGGGTACCCTAGACTCCAACTCGAAGCATCCTATGTCCCAATATCATTAAACTCAAGTCCATCGCTGAATCATGAAGGCATTTACGAAGTTGAGAAACATGGAAAATGTTGTGGACCCCAATAAATGCTCGGGAAGCTCCACATGGTAAGCCATCTTCCCATTTCTATCCAAAATCTGAAAATGCCAAATAAATTTGAGAGCTAACTTTCCAGTCTTCCTAAATCGAACTATCTTCATGGGAGGAGAAACCTTGAAAAATACTAAGTTTCCAACATCAAATTCTAATTCTTTCCACCTCCTATCGGCGTATGACTTCTGCCAGTCTTGGACAACCTTTATTCTCTACTGAATCAAAGCGATAATCTCTGTGAAATCAAGGAAAAGATTTGATCCAAGTAAAACCTTGTCGGTAGTTTCTCACCAACAAGTTAGTGATTTGCATGGCCGCCCATAAAAAGCTTCGTAAGGGGTCATGCCAATTATTGCTTTTGTAACCGTTATCGTACGAAAACTCAACCAAAGGAAAGTGATGTTCCCAAGCTCCTCCAAAATCAACTATGAAAGCTCTTAGTAAATCCTCCAAAACTCTATTGACTCTCTCCGTCTGTCCATCTCTTTGCAAATGATAGGTTGTACTCTAACTCAAGGCCGTTCCCAAAGCTTCTTGAAGACTCTTCCAAAATTTGCTAGTAAATAATGGATCCCTGTCACTGACCATAGGTTGGAATCCCATGCAGCATAACAATCTCCTTAACATACAACTGGGCTAACAAGGTTGCAATTCTGTTCTTCTTGATGGGAAAAAAATGAGCACCCTTCGTTAACTGGTCCATTATCACCCAAAAGGCTTTATTCCCCTTCTTACTCCTAGGAAGCCTATCAATAAAGTCCATAGAAATGTGTTCCCATTTCCAAGTGGAAATTTCCAAGGGTAACAAAAGTTCTCAAGGCTTCCCTTGCTCCGCTTTCAGTATTTGACAAGTTAAACACTTCGAACCAATTTTGCCACGTCTCTTTTCATTCCTCCCCAATAAAAGCTTCTCTTCATGTCTCTAAACATTTTGTCACCTCCGGGGTGTATGGTGATCCTTGACTTATGGCATTCTTCAAGAATCTCTTTCCTAAGATCCACAATCATAGGGACACAAATCAGGCGATCGCTCCTCAAGCTACAACTACCATCAACAGAATATCTATTAGAATGAGGGAAAGATTCTCCCCTAAAAACTTTTCCCTTGAACACCTTTGACTCATCATCAAGGTCTTGCTTATTCTTTATCATTTCCATCAAAACTTGGCCTTATATCCATAGCTCCAAGAAATCCTTGAGCTGCCTTATACGGCGGTTGCAAATTAAAACTAGAGAGAAACTCTAGATGTTTCCATTCGATAATTGTACTGAGGATAACTTGCTTCTGATTCAAAGCATCGGCCACGACATTACCCTTTCCAAGGGTGTAATAGATGGAAAAATCAAAGGATTCAAGATATTCCATCCATCTCTACTGTCGAAGGTTCATATCACTCTGGAAAACAAATACCTAAGAGACCTATGATCGGTGAACAACTCAAACTTCTCTCCAAGAAGAAAATGCCTCTTGATTTTAAGAGCAAAAACCACTGCTACTAACTCCAAATCATGGATGGGGTACCTTTTCTCATGGTTCTTGATGTATCTACTTGCATAGGCAGCTACTCTACCCGCCTGCATGAGTATCACTCCCAAACAAGTCCCACATGCATCCGTAAAAACTATGAACATGTCGGTTCCATACGGAGTAATAAGTTTTGGTGCACTTATGAGAGATTTTTTCAACCTCTTTAAAGCGATTCCTCAGTTCTCAGTCCGCACAAACTTATGGTCCTTTTTCATCAATAGTGTAGAAGGGGTTCCAATCTTTGTGAAGTCCTTGATAAATTTCCGATAGTAGCCTGCTAACCCAAGAAAACTCCTTACTTCTGTCGCATTGCAAGGTATCTTCCACTCTTGGGCTGCCTCTACTTTCACGGGGTCTATTGCTAATCCCTTTCCCGAGATAACATTCCTTAGAAACTTAGGGTGCGTTTGGTTTAAAATAAGTTTTGGGTTTTTAATTTTCAAAATTAATTACAAACATTAAAGATGTGAAAGGAGGAATGGTGGAATGGAAGGAAGATGGAGGGGACCGCGGAGAGGATGTAACAATCATGGAAGGAAGAATTGATCTCCGTGTCTTTCTAATTTCTCAAAACATGAAAAATAGATAAAAGTTGTTTTTTATTTTGTGTGTTAACTTTGTTTTCTAAAATGGTTGTTTTCCATGATATGCATGTGTTGTGCACATATTTGTATGGACGAAAACCCAAAACTTAAAATGGTAAACCAAACACTACCTTAACTTCTTTCTTCCAAAAGTGGCATTTCGAGAATTTGGTTTTAAGTTGGCTCTCTCTTAGAATTCCTAGGGGCCTTCTCAAGTGATCCTCACTTTCCTTGGATAAGATAAGGATATCGTCCAGAAATACTACCACAGTCTTCTTGAGTATGCTCGAAATACCCTACTCATCAGGTATATAAAGAAAGCTGGGGCGTTCATTAAACCAAAAGGAATAATCTCCCATTCGAATAGTCCATTTAGTGTCCTAAATGCGGACTTGGGATTACTCTCTTCCAAAATCCTTAATTGGTGAAATCCAATAGCCAGGTCTAACTGAGAAAAAAATTTGGCTCCTTCCAAATGGTCAAACAAGTCGTCAATCCTTGGTAAGTGATAACTGTTCTTCTTAGTCAACTTGTTAAGTTCCCGATAGTCCACATAATATTAAAGATCCATCATACTTTGTAGCAAACACTATTGGTGCACCCCACTGAGAGGCACTACTACGAATAGATCCTTTTCGCAACAATTTCGAGATTTGTTTATCAAGCTCTCTCCTTTTCTTAGGAGCCATGTGCCTCAGAGGAAATGCTACAGGCCTTGCATCCTTTTTGAGGTATATATTATATATGATATTTCTCGGTGGGGTGTGAGTCTTACGATGTAACAGCCCCCATTTTATGTATCGGAGGATTGTAAAATATTTTTGTTTTATTCCTGAGGGTCGGATCATTCTCATATTTTGATATGTGGTTTATGGGGATGTGAGACATGTCCATAATTTTCACCAATTATGTTTGTGACCATTTTTCCCCTATCAGTCTTGTATAGGGTATGTCTTTTGACTCGGATCGAATCAGGTGTTAAGACCTGTGTCATTGGAAAGGAAATATGTCTCCCTTTCCATAGAGTGGTCACATTAAAGTTTTGGCCCAGCGATTTGGGAGGAATCGTTGTTTTAAGGTTTTACAGTTGGTTGTTCAGGTTTGGTAAGCCATAATGGGCTGATTTGGTGCGACCCCTAGTGGAAGGCTTTAAATAGGGGGCAAGAGGCACGGAGTATAGTTTACTTTCTCCATTATCTCATTTGGAGGGGCTTGTGATCCTCCATTTCTCCACTATCCTACACCTTTCCACCATTAAATTTCGAGATCTAAATTAGAGAATCGAAGATCTACATTGTTGGAAGCTAGATCTACATCATTCCAAGGAAGAGATCATCAAATTGAAGAGTTTGGATCAAATTCTTCGCTGTCTAGATCTAGATCTAAGTGTTTTTGGGTTATTTTGGAGAATTGGTGAGTGATATACATCTATTATGTGGATTCAATCAACTATATGAGTTCTATGATCTTAATTTCATCATTTTCAAGTCATTTTCCTTAAATCTACATCATTATAAGTCTATTTTCATATGAATCTCCATAGGATATAATTTAGCAACTTAAAACAGGTAATTTCTATGCTATTTTCATATGTTTATGCAGTTAGATCCATAATTTTAGTTCATATGTTCATTTATCATGATTTTGGAGAATTTTACATAATTATTGATGAAATTGTCATTTTCAAGTTTTTGTTGGTTTCATAACATGCTTGTAGTTGAATTGGATGAATTGAATGAGTTGATTTCATCGAAATTATTGTTTGGCGAGATTTTGGTCAAGTTTGGAGATGATTTGGGTCTGTCTAGAAATTGGATCAGCCAGAAAATGGACCGGTCGGAATGGGAAGGTCTGGTCGGTACGGTCGAATTGGATCGACCAGAAAATGGACTGATTGGTATGTGAAGGTCCGGTCAGAATGGGAAGGTCCGGTCGGTATGGGAAGGTTCGGTCGTTATGGGAAGGTCCAGTCGGAATTGGATCGGCCAGAAGATGGACCAATCGGAATTGGATCGGCCAGAAAATGGACTGGTGGATATGGGAAGGTTTGGTCGGTATGGAAGGATCTGGTCGGAATGGAAGGATCCAGTCAGTATGGAAGGATACGGTCGGTATGGAGGGATTTGGTCAGAATGGAAGGATATGGTCGGTACTGGAGGATCGGATGGACTTCGAAGTGAATTCAAGTGAGAATGTCGAAGTGATGTGACGTGTTCGTTGTTTGTTGAAATGCAACGAATGTGAGGACAACTCAAGGGTGTTTTGAGTTTGCTGATAATGGTTGGATAGTCGCCGATGATGACTGGAGATACCAAAGGCTGAGGAATTATCGTTGTCGTAGGTTCTAGCAGACTCAAAGCAGAGGTTACACGATTTCGTCGTATGGTCGAGTACCCTGGGTAGCTTGAACGGTCTTAGATACGTTTTGTTGTATAGCGTATGGAGTTTTAGCTTGAACCGGGGTTCACCATTGGCTCTTGATAGTTAATGGCGTGTCGTTGACAGTCATATGATTAACGATGGTTTAAAAGCAGGATTGACGGTGATAGCCAGAGTCAATCATGGATGTTGGTTGTTTTCTTGTATCTTCTCACGTAGTTTGTCCAACATCGAAGGTGATGCTTCTTGGGTGCTTGTCTGATATTGGTTTAGGCCTCCAGGGTTTGTGCCTAAGGGATATTGTATTCGATTAGGATGGTTTGCGCGAGATATATAATCGGGATGTTATGGGTGTTATTATGGATTACTTCTGGTTGTCATGAATGAATGGTTGTTTGGATTACCTAGGACGTTTGGTTAAAATGCTTGTTGTAAAGGCTATCACTATTCGAAATAGGGAAGATGAGGAAGAGTTCTTCTCTGGTGTTGGTGGATTAGTTCTTTTATCTACCTATTACCATATACTTTGTTGTTGATTTTTGATTGATGTTTTATCGTTCACTAAGATTGTTGTCTGACTCAAGGTTTTATATTTCCCTCTTATTACCTTGAGTTGTTCATCCGGTTTTTGGATGGGTAGACTAGGTGATAGGTAATTAGTGAGGACGATGTTGATGTGTAAAGGTGAGAAGGAGGCTGGTGTATTATCTTTACTACTATCTAGTATCTTTGTTTTCGCTATCATCTTTTTCTTGAGTGTTGTAATGAGGCTACAAATGTGATCCTAAGATGTTGCAGATATTTCCTTGATGATGTGGAAGTTTAAATTTCTGTGCAGTTATCCTTTACAACTACTGCTAGTTGTATATGTTTTATTATATTTTATCCTTGCATTGTGAGTTATACGACAGGTCCCGATTGTGTTTACCAACTCTAATGATTGTCCATAGCTGCCTAGCATGTCTTGCAGCGCATTATTCCTTGTGTTTAGTGCAGCAGTTGTGGGCGGTCATCACATTTGGTATCAGAGCTCTGGTTATCGATTTTAGCTAAAGTTTGAAGACGTAATAACATATGGAAGACGTACTTGTAGATTTCAGTTGGATGTATACTATATAATACTATATAGTATAGTAGCGTTTGAACTCCATTAGCAATTTTTCTTATAAATGGCTAACCATTCTAATTTGCAGATTTAGAATGAGTCGACGAACTACAATACATACTGCTAGGGAGAAGGTTGTTCCTAGTAGGGGAAATGATGGTACACCGTATTATCTAGCTATGTTTGAGGCCATGATGGAAGCATTCATGTGAAGAGTACCCGCTCCAGTGGCAGCCACAGTAGATGTAGGTGTTCAGATGCCTTGGGCTGTGGATTTTGCGAAGCTGTGCAAAGATTATACATCTCTTGGAGGAAAGCCATTCAAAGGAATGGAATCGTCTAAAGAGGTTCAAAGGTGGATGGATTCTTGTGTTCATATTTTTGGAGACTTAGGGTTGGAAGATGCTCCTAAGAGAAAGCTTGTGTCAAGGCAGCTGCAAGGCAGGGCCATTGAGTGGTGGAATTCTATTACACTTGAGACTCCAGAAGAGGAGATTTCATGGGAGCAATTCCAAGCTAAGTTTGAAGCAAAATTTATCTCCACTGGTCAGAAGTCAGCTTTTTCAAGAAATTTGTGGAGTTGAAGAAGAATGGTCATCCTGTGCTTGAGTATGTTTCTGATTTCGAGGCCTTGTCCAAATATACTCGTTCATACATTGACACACCCTACCAGAAGAAAGAGAAGTTTTTTATAAGTTTGGATACCTACATAAGAAGACCGTTGGTGGAACGTCTTGATAATTCATTTGAGAAGCTTGTGGAAAAAGCTGTGAGACTTGAAAGCTTATTTCCAAATGAGGAAGCCATTGTTGTTGCAAACAAGGAGGCTCCAAAACCATAGCAAGGTGGTAATAATAACAGTAAGAAGAGGAAGCAGCAACAACATAAACGGAAGGATGATTAAAAAAAATAGAAGGGAGAAGTGATTTGCTACAACTGTTGGCAGAAGGGCCATTATTCCAAGGATTGTAAGAATCTAAAAGCTAAGAAGAAGTGCTTCAGGTGCAGAAAACCTGGGCATGAGAAGAAGGATTGTCCAGAATCGGCTAAGGTTAAGCAGGTTGTGAAGGCTTATGCTTTGGAAGTTGTGTCATCTGTTAGGGAATGCGGAAAGGATCATTAAGGCAAAACAAACACTAGAGGGGGTGAATAGTGTTTGTGAGAATTTAAACAAAATATAAAACTTATGTAAACTATGAGATGAATCAAACACTACAAACTAAATCACAGACACAGATTTAAACACAAATACAAAATAAACAAAAATAAAGATGCAGAAAAGGAAAGAACACATCAGATTTTATACTGGTTCAGATTGCTCCTACGTTCAGTCCTGCACAACGCTGGATTGCATAAAGTTTTATTATTATTTCCAATAGTCAAGTACAACCTCCTCGATTTTACAGCTACAAGGGATACCACCGATGACTACTTCCTTGTTTTCTCGGATGCAAGGAAACACCGATTCCTACTTCCTTGATTTCATAACTACAAGGAACACACTGATTCCTACTTGATTTAACCCAAACAACGTTTACTCAACCCAAACAATTACGAACAGCCCTAGAACTCTTCAATAGCACTTGATTCAGAGAGAGATAAGAAGAGAGTGTAGAGAGAAGAAGCTTGATCAAAATGGAATTGAATTCGGCAAAGTATAAGTGTAGAAATCATAAAAATATTAAGAATAATTATATAATGAAAGAGGACGAAAGTGGAGAAGAAGATATGATTAAAAATTCGGTTTTAACCCTTTTTTATAGAGTGTGAAAGGTTGCAACGGTTCTGAATCGTTTCAAATATTGAAAAGACACTTCCTTTCAAAATTAAAAAAAAATGACAGTTATATGTTGACATGGTGTTTTTGGTATGCCAACATACCCTAGTGTAATTTTGTATTTTAAAGTATTTTTCAAGTATTTTGATTTAAAAATAATTCTGGAAATTCTTGAGTAAAAATCTAGTGTTGTAAACTAATATTATATAGTAGAAAAACATATGAAAACATAAATTTAAAATATAAATATATTTATAAAATTATAATATTTTAAACTATATAAATATGTAAAGTATAAGAATATAAATAAAAATTTTAAGTTTTGAAAAACAAAGAAAAATAAGAAAGGAAAAAGAATAAAACATAAAATATAGAGGATTTGAGGATAGAATTGAAAATCAAAATTTGAAACTTAGAATTTGAATTGGAACCTGGAGTGCTATTCATAGTCTTACAGAATATAGACTCTATAACTATATTAATCTTGAACTCTTGAAATCTTGAATACTAATGAGTCTTGAAATTTCTCTGATCTTTGAATCACTATTATCTTTAAAACTGTACAGTCTTCAGTAATATTACCTGTATATAATTCCTGCACATATATATATATATATATATATATATATATATATATATATATTCTATACAAAAAGTGCTAGTATATATTTTATAATCAATGATAACTGAAATAAGGTATTTGTCATCAAAACTTCATTCTCCAACAATCTCCCCTTTTTGATGATGACAACCTTAGTTTATAAAATATCATACCTGTATGTACCTGTTGATGGTGTTTCTTATAGTACTCCCCCTGTCTGTAAGAATCCTATAAACTATGCCTATATTTTATAATTTCTCCCCTTTTAGCATTGTCAAAAAGAAATCTTAAAGGTACTCCCCCTAAATTGTATAACTTCCCGAATAAAACATAAGTAACTATCCAATAAAAATACTCCCCCTTAACCTATTCAAACTTATAATAAAACCTTATTTGATGATGCAAACCAATCCAAGTACCATTATTACATATGTTTGTCTGATATATATACAAATCAAACCAAATCAAATCACACCATATGTCTTAATATATACAAGTTTTAAACAATAGAATCCAAATCACACCACACTATATGTTTTAGAATACTTAAACAAATCAATCAAATCGTACTGAATAATTAAACTTTTCTTGGAACTTCAACCCAACCATCTTCTCCAAAGATAGGATCCTTCTTAATTACTTCCCAATCTTCATCTTCTTTGGTTGATGGAGCCTTTGCGAGATTATTATCTTCATCTCTGATAAGAGAAGAGATTAGCTATCGCATTGCATCAAAATGCTTCTCTTATTGTTTGAACATCTTTATTTGACTTAATTCGAGATGACGCTAATTTCGTAGAATGATAAAGAGAATATTTTTGAAAGAACTGAGAGTTTCTTCTAGATTTTCACTAAGATTATGTATAGAATTTGCCATGGATTTGATGAGAAATGATTAAGGAAGAAGGAGTAATTGAATAATGAAGTTTTCTGGAAGAAATGGACTTAAATAGGGTTTGGAATTCGTTGAATTTTGAATGGACATGAGTAGTTATTTAAATTTTAAAATTTGAAATATTTTGAAAGTATGTCAGTTATATGTCGACATACTCTTTTTGTCATGTTGACGTACTATACTGTTATATTAAAAAAATTTGATTTGAATTCTATTATATTATAGTTAGTTTTATAGTTTTTCCACAAACATAGAAATGATTATATCATAAATAAAAACTCCATTCATTACTTGATAGAAAGCAAGTACATCCAACTAATCAAGACACACTTTAAATACGAGATTCGAAAGCAAATATAAGGAAATATATAAAGATAGATTAAACTAGATGGCCTAGTTTCCGGATGATGATGAGGAAGATGAAATTCCAAGATTTCTTCCTATCTTGACCATGAATTTGGATATTTTGGAAAGTCTCTTGTTAAGCTTCTTTTGATTGTTGATGATTTTTACTTGATTTTGAACAATTGTATATTTGTAAATACTCTTAGAAGTTGGATACTCAATACTTTCCATAGAAGCCTCTTTGTCTCCTTCTTCGACTTCCATTGGCTCTTTTTCTTGTTGCAATCGAGCTTATTTGGCCTCGAATGTCTCATAAGGTTTGAAAATGAGAGGAATTTGCATGAGATGAATGTTTGATGCGTCAAACGCTTTTCTAGGGACAAATTCTTCTCCATGAAGATCAATATTAAAGCATTTGAAAATGCGAGTGAGAAAAACACTATAATATAGAGTGTTTTCTCTTGTAGATAAATCTATGGGCTTTATTTCATTTAGAATCATATCGGCCCAATTGATAAGATATCTACCCATAATAGCAAAGAGAGCCTTTTGGACTTTAAGAGTTGGATTGTTGAAATTTCCGAAACAGGGAGTGAAGGTGTGCTGAAGGAGAAGGTTGACAATTCTTGTTTTTGGGCATAAGAAACGACTTTTGATATCCATTGGAGCAGATCTTCGAAAATATCGTGAAAGGTTTCCATATCGGTTTCTTTGATATCAAAAGTTGAAAAATCTGAGCTCACACTTCTACAATTTAGAATAGTGCCTAAGAGTTCGACATCGAGAACAATTTGAGTTCCTTTGACACTACTCCAAATTTGGTTTTCGTTGCCTTCGGAAAATCCGCGATTGAGATTCGCATAAAATATCTTCATAAGTTTGGGATAACATATTTCGTCATTATCACGAGAGTCAATTAGACTCATGACTTCGTTGTGTTTGAAAAGAGAGATGAGATCATAAGATGGAAAGTCGCTAAAGACGGCGAAAGCATCCGTGTTAACTTTAGCATTTGCTAAATAGTTACCATAGGTTTTGATGGCCTCTTGGTCACTGTAAAGATAACCTTTAATGGTTTTGGTTATCTTCAATTTGTGAGATGAACTTGAGGAAGCCATTGAAATGATAATTTTGAAGAGGATAGATATTTAGAATATTGTTTTGAGTTGTGAATGAAAGATAGAAATGATAAATGTATATATAGAAATTGAATAGATATAAATTGAATATGCATAACTTTGCATATTTAAAGGACACCTTTTCAGACCTTGGGAGTTGGTGAAAAGATTGGAGGGAAGTTTGAAAGTTTAAACTTTTGAAATTCAAATTTTGAATTTCAAACCTAGTTAGATATGTCGACATATACTTTTATATATGTCGACATACTTGACTTATTTCAAAAGGAAATTGGATTTTTATATTTCGAAATATATTATCAATTTATATTTCAGGTTTAATGATTTCCTGAAATAATTCTAATCCTAATAAGCACTCAAACAATTTTATTTTATTAATTTATTGATTATTTAATATTATATTATTATTATGAATTTCAAAATTCAAAATTCAAATTTCAAAATTTTGTTTTTAAAGTTTTAAATTCAAACCAAAACAAACAAACAAAGCAACCATTCAACCAAATAAAATTAAAATTTAATTAATGCATACTCGGTTTTTTATCCTTTTCTTCATGATTTTCTGAACTTTGAATTGCCGTAAAGCATATCTCCATATTTTCGGTTTCTGGTTCTTCATCACTTGATGACAAATCTGAATCATCTAGTGTTGCTGCATATGCTTTCTTTCTTTTTCTTGACGAATTACTGTTTCCCATTTGTTGAGTCGATTTGTTTGGATGTGGAAATATTTTCTTTATATGGCCTGATTTGTTGCAGTTAAAGCATCGACCATCATTAAGTTTTGAATATCCTTGATTGTAACCCTTCCTTCTATATTTTAGGAATCTTCTAAAATGATTTGTCATAAGTGTTGTTTCTTTATTATCTTCACTACTTCAGTCAGAATCATTTGTTGTTGCTTTCATTGCAATATATTTCTTTTCAGTTGATCTATTTTCTTTTCTTTTCTGTAATTGGACTTCATAAGACATCAAATTCCAATTTGCTCTTCAATCTTCATTTCATTGATATCATTGGCTTCTTCAATAGCCAAAGTCTTTTGATCCCATTCTGGAGTTAGTGAATTCAATATTTTTCTGACTTGATCTGCTTCTAAATAAGTTTTTCCAAGTGTTGTTAGTGAATGCACTATCTCTTGAAATCTGCATGTTAGACCAAAAAATGGTCCTAACACCCAATTGATCATGTTTTTTAGAGAATAATGAGGAATCAAGAACTAAAAGCAAGAAAAATCAATCAACTCATGAAATTATAGTGGTTCGCCGTTAACAGGCCTATATCCACCTTATAGTTTCTCAGTTCATTAAGAAATTACAATTACAATGAGTATAGACGCTCAAGAACTCAATTACAATGAATAATACTCTCTGAATTCATTGATTTTATTAAAGAAGATGGAGGTTCTTCGTTGGCAGCCATGGCCGAAATAGGTAGAGCTTCCTTGAGGCCAAAAGTCCCCTGAAAATGGTGTACAAACATATATTTATAGGCGTTGAGTTGGTTAGGGTTGAGTGGCCACGTGGCAGCATCAGAGGGAAACTCGCAAGTAGTGGAGAAATGAGCTTCATTTGATTTGTTAACCGCTCCAGGTAACAGACAAAAAAGGGGATTTGATCGGTCTTCATTCGACCCGCGCCGACACTCATTTTGACAAGCCTTCTGGTTGTATGTAGAAATCAAGCCAAGCGGATCGGGTCCTACATAATCCGATCCGATCCAATGATGCTTTCTGAATCCATCTGATGCTGTTGCTTCAGGTAAGTGGGTCGGGTCTTGGCTACCTCGATCTGAACTAGTTTCAAATAGAAGCCAGTTGCCAAAACGTACAAGTGTGTCATTCCGGGTAGTGTCCAATCCTATCCATCTGACTCGAACATCCGACTCGTGCATCTTTGTGAGGCAGAGGTGTACTTGTCATAATCCGAACCGATCCAAGCGCCGAGATCCAACCCAGAGTCTTCAAAATGTTAAGTTCTCCAACACAATCGTCGCTTCACCCAAGTGATTGCTGATCAACGTTTTGTTCACTTGGGCTTTGAATAGCCTGGTCACAAAGCAGGCTAACATTTTACCCCCCAAAGTACATCTTATCGTAGATAAGATGTGCTTTAAACAAGTCAAGCTGAGTCTTTCTGGGATGTCATTCGTTCTCAACAAGGGCTTATCAAATTGGCATGTCCTCTTGAGTAGTTCTGATATTTCAACTCGTCGTTGTGTAGACGGCTTGTCATTTATAACACCGCATCCATAAGTTCTCATTGATGCCAAATCTATGGCCAAAGAAGTTAAGACGATCAATTAATCGTTTAAACCCCGTTGAGTCAAGAGGTCGAAATTCCTTCATCAAAAGTCATACAGGATCGTTGGCTCCCGAGCGTGATTCTACACGCATACAGGATGTTGCTACACGATGTCACCTTCCTAAACAAGTCAAGTGCATTACTTATGTATAAGTCAATGTATAAAATATCCATCCAAGTCATAGGGTGGTGTCAAAATCTTCGTGTTTTGAGCTCGCATCTGGACCGTTAGGACAGAGCGCATCAGAGTCGGCATATGAATCTGTCATTTTTTCTTGGATTTGGACTATCTCTATATCAGGATATTAATCTAGGACTCCATGATTGCATCTAATCGTAATAATAGGGCATCTGAAAGCCATGATCACTCCGGATCGTTTTATAATTCTGTGATCACATATGAGTTAGTACGAGATGTTGTTGAAATCATGCAAGCCAATAGCTGGTAGGATTATCACAATCGTAAGGCATCAGAGGAGTTCATCATACTATCCATTTGATGCAGTTGCGGATCAAGTCTTTTGGATTCATGCTTGATCTGTTAGTTGGCTCACTTGGATGGTCGAGATGAATCACGTCATATTCTAGAGATATAATGTGTACGTTCTGAATCATGCATTGAGTTAGGGTCATGTTCAAAATCAATCGGTCGGTTGAAGGTGATGCTCCCGGCATCAGTGGAGGATGAGCGAAGTCAGTGCTTATCCCCCTAGCACCAATGTGGGTTATGCTAGGTCAATCGGACATCCAGTCTTTTAGTCTTTATACTTTTTTCCGCCGCATTGGGTTAGATATGTAGGTTCAACAATCTTAGTCACACAGTGTCATTCTGTGCACTTTCCCGAGTTATCAAGGGTTGGAGTTGTACATACGAATGGTCGAATTACATTCGCATCGGGGCCATCCCATCTGTTTAGTCAGAAAGCAGTAATCGCCTTATTGACTATCAACGAACTTAGATACTCTCCTCGCATCAGCCACAGAATTGAGTAAGCTCCTCAATCTTGCAAGTGAGTGAACATCGTTAGTGAGTTATATGAGCTCCTTCGTTCATGCTTTGGCATAATCCGAAAAAGCCATTATGGTTTTGTTGAGTCTATCTCTCGTACTTGGTTCCATTAAGCTTGACAATCAAGATCATGGGCCCGATTAATGACATTGGTCTTTTCCGGAATGGTAAATTCCTGTCAGTCTTTCCTAGGGATTTTGTTTTGCCTTTATCATTTCAAGAGTCAGATGATGCTCCAATTTATCGTGAAGACATTGAGATCGTCCATTTCAACATTAGCATCCCCTTGTTGCATGAATCTGTCTGTCTCAGGATAGCATTTTCCAATGTTTCTAGGAAAATCTTATAGTAGAGAGATACCATGGTTTGTTTTAGAGGTGAATCCGCCAAGTCCTCTTGGTGGGTCTCGTTGCAGAGAGATTTTGAAGTTTGAGATATCCAAAATACCGGATACTGCTGCAATCGACGCATATATGGTCCAGGTCGATTTACCGATGCCATTGCGGCGTTGAATCTTTCAAGGAATGCATGGAGGGTCTTTCCGGAGCTTTTTTGAAGCATCAATTAATGTTAGCAATCTGGTCCTTGTCTTTGAGAAGTTGTCGCCAATTGTCCAATTTAGCGCTGATGCCCCTGGTATGAAGTCTTGAAGTGGGTGGAAGCCAGTCTCTGGCTTCTTGGTTGCGCATATGTAATAGCTATCAAGAAGGCTTCTGTCTTTTAATTCTAGATGGTGATCCGCTACTCGGATGTATGTAGGTTGTTCTTGAGGAGTCATTCTTCTGGTTGTAGTCTGGGATCTTGTGGAACTCCGATAATAATAGATGTGCCTAAAGTTGGCGGATAGTCAAATTATGTTTCTCAAAGCTCATATCCCGAACTCCCCATCCATGGGGATTTTACTAAATGGTAATCATCAAATCCACGTATTCTCTGAATTCGTACTCCCTCATCAATCTGTGATTTAGAATTTGATACAAAATGATTTGTTCGTGTCCAACTCATGTTAGTCTTTCGTCTCCCATCCAAGCTCCGAGGTTCGGAGTCAGGTTGCGATAAAGTCAGATTATAGCTGTCTTAAATGCTCTCGTTTGCCCCCTACATAGGGATCCTCATGTTGAGGTTGGGCTGGATTTTAAACATTCATCTGAATTGGAGCAAAGGTTGGTCGAGCTCCGTTTAAGTTTTTAGTGGCTCTTGCGTATGCATCATTTTTCATCCAAAATGTTACAGCCAGAAGTTGCATGCTACAAATGCCTGGGAGGAGGTTGGTTGCATCTTGTTTCATTAAAGACTATTATGCCAACTTGTCTTAGGGTCTCATATGATCTAGACCACGGAGCAGGGAGTGTTAGAGCCAAGTTCGTTGTCGCTTGAATTCCCATGGTGCTCGCTCTAGCGAGTAAGTCGTAGTAACTCGGCCTTCCATCTATCCAAGTAAAAGAAGTTATCCATCATTTTCTATTGTTTCCAGAGAAGTTCATCTTGCTGAGCCATCTGAGTTCTCAAATCAGCAAGGGTACCATCCATTTCATATCTAGCTTGACATGCCGAGGGATCATCGCAAGAAGAAATCGGCTGACTTCCTTTGTTCCTAGTGCCTTCTACGCCAATATCCTCAACATAGAAGAAATTTCTACCTTCCTTCTTCTTAGCCTTTGAGTCGGAGTATCGAGTAGTTTGCTTCCTTGCAAGCTAGAAGTCAAAGTAATGGCATGCCCCCTTATCTAGGGTCTTTCAATTGGGAAATTGGTTAGGACTAGCAAATGAACATTCACTCTGCATCCATTTCATGGTCCTCAAGCGGCCTGTCAAGATCGAGGTATAAATTAGACACAGACATATTAGTTATGTCATTTGTAAATATTTTCAACAGTATGCCCTCAGTCCAGGGGTAATGGTGAAGGATCGGCAGTTGTATCACATCCCTTTTAAATTTAGAATGGATGCATGGAAGAGAGACATTGCTTTCAAAGCTTAAGTTATTGAGTTATCCAAGTGCTAAAGTTATCGCGTTTTCCATTCAGTGTTTTTGCGAGGTGGCACTCATCGTTGCACTTAGGCTATGACCAGTCACACGTGGGCATGTATGTTGATTTGATATACCACTCTTAGGGCCTCCTTTCGGTCATCGCCTTGAGTCTCCTGAGAAGTTTAGCATTGGGCATCAGCGTCAGCCTTCTGGACATGGCCCTTTGTTTGTTTTCCACTGTCCTGCTATGATTATCGCGAGTGCGACCCATGCATTCTTGTCCTGTTATCTTGTACAAGCCCGCACTCTGTAAATGAAGCGAATCTCTAAGTATAGGTAATAAAGCATATCACAAACAAATAAAGGCTTCAATTCAGAATCCGTGCAATCAAATAGTATCTAATTAATCATATAGAATTTATCGAAGAGGGGTGATATGTGTGCGCACCCCCAATTAATCATGAATAAAGTGCCTATTTAGGGTTTGTTCGACATTGTGTTGCCCCCAATCCTTCTGTGGGGGGGTGTCGGCTTAGCTTTCAGTCTTATCCCCAATCCTTAAGTGGGGTAGGAGCTTGTTGCCTTCGGTACTTAATCTTAACACCTTTATACTCTCCTGATGTATGCCCAAGTTAGAGTGTAATCAAGGCAGTCTTTAATCGTGGTGCACCATTATGCCTTGGAGACGTCGTCCTCCCATCCTTTATAGTCTCTCTCGAATCATGAGAGTTAGAGTTAATCAGGAGAACGGTCATGTCATTCGCCTCGGCTTTCTTTTTGCGCTCTAATCCATAGAGTGGGATTCTGCCAGGTGGAGCATCGTTCTCGAACTCTATTTTTAGTCCGTACTCCATACTTCACTCTAGTAGATGGAGCTTTTCGGGCTAGTGTTCAGGTCACACTCGCCGAGGTGCTACCTCCTAATCTCCGATTCATGGGTAAAGGTAGCCATTCGCAATAATCAAGTTTCTCTCATCTCACCGACTCGTGGGATGGAGTTTGGTCGGACGCTGTAAATCATGAGAGCTAGAGTCACGGATCGAGTGGTATTTAATCATGGCGCGCCCATCACACTCATCCTAGGTTTGTACTTCTATCCAATCTTTGAGGATCAGAGTTAGTCAGGCAAACAGTTGGTGAATGTTTGCATAAGCTTTGCATTCCTCCAATCAATCTATGGGAGGAGTAATTGGCACCCAATTTTGGGTACCTGCATCACTCATATCGCATGAGTTAGTTATGTCAATAACTTAGGAAGCATGTAAAAGTAAACTGCACGATTTAAAAGTAAGCATGTCAATGGGCAATGCTGCCTCCTTTATTTGGATTTAAGTAATCTGATGGCGTCAAACATAGGATTGAGCCATGTAGACGGTCGAACTGTATCTATCTGAAATCGGATTCTAATTTTGAATATGCAAAAGTCAATGCATAATTATCTTTAGGTCTGCCACATATGAGCCAAGGAGTGGATGGCCATCTCGAATCCACCTTGAGCTTTACAACTTCTTTCAGACGGAGGGCATGGCTTCGTAAACGAGCAGTTCAGTCAAGCTCGTCATGGTATTGCTTCATAACTTTATATGCGGGTGTTAGAAGACTGATCAGTATCAAATCCTAGGTACCTACACCATCCACATATTATTTCTCTAAGTTAATCACATCAATAGCTCATAAAGCATGCAAATATAAGAGTCACGGTTAAAGAGTAATCCTGTTAAAGGAATGAAGATCATTTTGTATGAAAATGGAATTGCATGCTCTTCGCAGGTCCATTTTGCCTCGACAATCTCTGCCAGGTATGGTTGTCAAAATCTTTTGGCGGGTGATGAACGTTTTTTCAAACTGTCCTGCGATGGCGGTCCCAAGAATGAAAAGACCTTGATTGTGGTCTTGGAGCGATGAAGGCAGTTAGGTAAATTCTATAAGCAAATGACGAGGTCGCATCTCCTTTAAATCACCTTCTTACCCCTTTGCTAAAGGCAAGGATTGAGTGTCAGGGAGTCATGCCTGTAGCGTTGATGGAAGCACATCATCATATTGGTGCTAGGATGGTAGTTGGCAAGAGAACAATAGATTTATGATTAGAGAAGCTTTGCACTCTCCATGCTATAAAGTAGGACATGGCTGGAAATGGGTCCATGCTTACAGGAGCTTAGCCCCTTCCATGTCAAGAAGTTGGTGCGGGGGCCATAAGGATAAAACATGCCTCATCCGTCTGTAGATATGCCTTCGATCCCGCCTCGGAGATAAACGATTATACACAAACAATCAATCAGCATCCAGGCTTAAGTGTTCCAAACCCTTAGCTCGCCACTCTTTGGGAAAGACTGAGGCAATCGGTCATGCAGGCTTATGATGTATCAGCATTGAATTAGATGATGTAATCATGAGCAATCCACGTTTGAATCTCCTGTTGTCCCTAGCATCAGGGACATAAGTTACTTGGCAGATAATCGATCAATGGATGGAATTGTGAATCTTCACTTTCTAACTCTAAACAACTTTCGTCAGAAGCTTCGTTCGTGTCTCATCTAGTGGGAAGTTGATGAGCGCTTTTGTCTAATCATTCAGGATGGTGTATTCGGCAATAGGACTCATTGCTGTCAATCTTAGGACAACCTTCCCAGGGAAGTAAACAATGTCGCTTTGCTTGTCATATCTTGAGGCATAACAAATGATGGTACGCCCTTCACTTCTCCTTGTTGGAAACACTCCGTGCTGCAGGAAGTTTCTAAAGGGAGTTGTCCATGACTCTCTTTCGAATTCGGTCTCCAATACTGGATCAACTTCCATCTGATCAATGGTCGGAGTTTGTAGTGTCTTGATTGGGATTATCTTCACCTCTTCTGGATTGTCGGAGCTTTCTAACTTGGCTAGGTAATCTGCTTTCTAATTTTCTGTGTGTGGAAAATGAGACATGGTGTATTGTTCCCGTCCGTCCAACAGCTCCTCTACCCGTTCTAGGTAAGCTGCGAGCCATGGTCCCTTCATCTGGAATTCCCTCTGAAACTAGAAAATAACAATCCAAGAGTTACAAATATGTTCAAGGATGCTACTCCCAACTCCTTAACGAGTTTCAAGCCAGCTATTAGGGCATTGTATTCAGAATCGCTGTTGGTAGCGGAAAATTCCAATCCTGAGGCTTAGAAAATTGACCATTCTTCAGGAATTACCGGCAAAACTCTGGGGTCAGACCATTGACCATTCCTTGCACCGTCTGTATATCTTCTAGGTTCTTGTTTTTATCTTTCTTTTTATGGGCCATCTTCTTCCTCTATTACGTCCTCTTCGGGAATAGTAAACTCAATGATGAAGTCGGTTAATACTTTCCCCCATATGGACTTCTATAAGAGGGAATTGAGATCAAACTGGTTCAGCTTGATGTTTCGTTTGAGCAATCATCCAGATGCCTTGGGTCGTTGTGGGACTTGTCGTATTGGCCAATCAGTGTGTATCACAATTAGATGAACTTGGAAATAGTGGCAGAGTTTTCTCGAAGCAATCATCAAATTGTAAGTGAGCTTTTTAATCTTTGGGTAGTTGCTTCGTTAGTTGTCGCCCTCCTGCATCACGAATCTTCATTTTCTCTGAGATATATGTCTTTGGGCAGATCATTGGGAAACTCTTTATGTGACGCTTCCTTTGTTTGCTAAGTCGATGCCTCCTTCTCAGTCCATCTCATCAGGAGGGGAAGCGTATTTGGGTTACATCTCT
This sequence comes from Allium sativum, assembly GCA_030737875.1. Lineage (NCBI taxonomy): Eukaryota > Viridiplantae > Streptophyta > Magnoliopsida > Asparagales > Amaryllidaceae > Allium > Allium sativum. Next base: position 222,280,676 of record CM060912.1, on the reverse strand, counting down.
GATGTGTGGCATATTCCATTTAGGAAAATAGCAGGATCTTCTAGTAACTTAGTCACCACGGACCATTCCCACTCCAATTTTGGTTGGGAATTTTAGCAATAGACATTAGGCTACAATGTGAGTTCTGAATTCTGTTGGACCTGGTCAGTCTAGACCTTGATAAGGTAAGCTTGAACACGACAACATAGTTTGCGAGACTTTAAGTAATGTTTATGCGGTATGTCACAATGGAAATAAGAAGTAGGGAGCTAATGGTTGATTCATATTTGCTTTAATCTTGAGCTCTCATCACTTGACCAAGGTCGTATGGTGGATGGTGAGTAGTCAAGTTGCTATAATCCAGGAGAGGATCCATAGGTCCAATCATGGCGTGTGGTGGTTCAACTAATACCTAACTCTGGGCACCAAAGTATGTTGACCTAACCCTTATTCGATGGAAATCAGTCTTCCTCGATGCGGTTGACAGCAAATAGCCATTGCATAGGTTAACCGAATTTTTCGGGAGGTAACCACATGACATATTTCACTCATCACATCATACAATTGAAGTGTAGCTTTGGCATGTTTTGATCTTTGGCTGCTTTCCGATATCCTATTATTGACAATCATGGTCACTAAGATCATATAAATCATCTTCGAATTAGTGCTCGGATTGTTCCATATAACCGTCATTCGATGATCCGCCGATTGGATAGGTTTAAGTTACATAAATAAGGCGGTCACTGTTCGTTAGGGAACAACATCAGTTGCAATGATGAAATCTACACACCGTCGGAGCTACGGAAGAGGAAGCTACTATGAGACAATCATTGCCTCATATACTGTCGATGATAACAGGCTGAATCTGATCTATAGCTCCTCACACTGGCTTACTGATGTAAGTAGGTGTCATGGCTTTGGGAAAGATCCAATCATTGTCATCTTGTTGTGATATTCACAGACTATCCGTCTAATCTTCATTGACAAGCTTTGATGACTACTATTGGCCAAAATATATGTTGAGCTGAAGGCGAACCGTGCTCCGAGCCGAAGGCGAGGCCGCCAGCGGTCCGGGCGCAGCGCTGGTGGGGGTCCGGGGGCCCACGGTTCCGACGGCGAGAAAATGTGGGCACCACACGATTTTTTCGATTTTCGAAGATGGAGCCTTTTCTGAAATGATCAGAAAAATGTATTTTCTCCCAAAAATAGCTGTTTCGGGCCGGATCGGAATTCCAATTTTCTATGTTCTGGGTCGCGATTCGGTTCAGTTTCAGGATTGTCATCCGATTCGGATCGGGTCCCTAACCGAACCCTATTTTATAAAATATGCAGGTTAGACCCAGATGTTAGAAGTTCGGTCGTTTCGGTAAAAAAAAACTATATCCGATCCGAACCGAGCATCGTCTATTCGATCCGAACCGAACCGAGGAGAGCCAACACTGCCGTTACACTCCACATTCCTGAAGATGCGGAGCGGTTTCCTTCCATCTTTCCACGATCTCTGATGCGCTGTCATAATCTCCAAGCCTCCGATCCCGAACCAAGTGGGATGATCGCCATGTGGCACCGATCTGAATGTCATTGGCTTCAAAAATCTTCAAATCATCTTCTTTATCCGATCCGAGGCCCTTTCTGCCCCCAAATCTTATCCGATCCGTGATGCAGGTGAACATATCTTGTTCGCACCAACTCCATCCGAACCGAGAAGAACTTCAAACTTGTCGAAGGCAACGTGGAGTCAATCCAAATCAAATCCCAATATGTTCAGAATTTGCGAATTTCTTTTCTTTCGTGCCATGAAGATCTATGCACTCGAGTAGTAACTGAATCGACCAGGACAGATATGGATCTTCCCTCAACGAAGTATGACATCCGTTAGTAGATGAGAAGATCTATGATTGAGAACCAGTCAATTCTCAATGAAAGCACCCAAATGTTAGACCAAAAAATGGTCCTAACACCCATTGATCATGTTTTGCAGAGAATAATAAGGAATCATGAACTAAAAGCAAGAAAAATCAATCAACACATGAAATTTATAGTGGTTCAGCGTTAACAAGCCTACATCCACTTTATAGTTACTCAATTCATTCGGAAATTACAATTACAATGAGTATAGACGCTCAAGCACTCAATTACAATGAATAATACTCTCCGAATTCATTGATTTTATTAAAGAAGATGGAGGTTCTTCGTTGGCAACCATGGCCGAAATAGGTAGAGCTTCCTTGAGGCTGAAAAGTCCCCTGAAAATGGTGTACGAACATATATTTATATGCATAGAGTTGGTTAGGGTTGAGTGGCCACGTGGCAGCATCAGAGGGAAACTCGCAAGTAGTGGAGAAATGGGCTTCATTTGGTTTGTTAACCGCTCCAGGTAAACATGCAAAAAGGGTATTAGATCGGTCTTCATTCGCCCGCGCCAACACTCATTTTGACAAGCCTTCTGGTTGTATGTAGAAATCAAGCCAAGCGGGTCGGGTCCTACATAATCCAATCCGATCCGATGATGCTTTCCGAATCCATCTGATGCTGTTGTTTCAGGTAAGTGGGTCGGGTTTTGGCTACCTTGATCTGAACTGGTTCCAAATAGAAGCCAGTTGCCAAAACGTACAAGTGCATCATTCCGGGTAGTTTCCAATCCTATTCATCCGACTCAAACAACCGACCCATGCAGCTTTGTGAGGCCGAGGTGTACTTGTCATAATCCGAACCGATCCAAGCGCCGAGATCCAACCCAAAGCCTTCAAAATGTTAAGTTCTCCAACACAATCGTCGCTTCATCCAAGTGATTGCTGATCAACATTTTTATCACTTGGGCTTTGGATAGCCTGGTCCCAAAGCAGGCTAACACTGTAATACATATCTGAAATAGACTCATTCTCGTTCAGTTTGAATAATTCAAACTGATTAACTAACATGCCTATCTCAGTCTGTTTAACTTTACTAGTTCCTTCATGAGTAACTTGTAAAGTTCTCTAGATTTCATAAGCAATCTTACATACTGATACTCTATTAAACTCATTCCTATCTAACAAACAAAATAACATATTCATGACTTTAAAATTACTCTATGCAGCAGCCTTTTGTTCATTTGTCCATTGTGCAAATGCAGTTGTGGGTTCAACATATTCATTTTGTGTATTGTTCCATGTGTCTAATCCTACTGACTGTAAATAAATTTTCATTCTACATGCCCAATACGAATAATTACTACCATTTAACAAAGGTGGTCTAACAGTGGATTAACCCTCTATAAAAGAACTATTATTGCTACCGGTGTTAGTTGCCATTATCATTATTTTCAAAAATCAGATTATGAACCTTCAGAAAGACCTTGCTCTGATACCAATTGTTAGGGAATGCAGAAAAGATCGTTAAGGCAAAACAAACACTAGAGGTGTGAGGGGGAGGGGGTGAATAGTGTCTATGAGAATTTAAACAAAATCTAAAACTTATGTAAACTATGAGATGAATCAAACACTACAAACACAATCACAGACACATGTTTAAACACAAATACAAAATAAACAGAAATTAAGATGCAGAAAAGGAAAGAACACACCGGATTTTATACTGATTTGGATTGCTCTTACGTCCAGTCCCGCACAATGCTGTATTGCAAAGAGTTTTATTTCTATTTCCAATAGTCAAGTACAATCTCCTTTATTTCATGGCTACAAGGGGTACCACCGACTACTACTTGTTTTCTCGGCTACAAGGAAACACTGATTCCTACTTTCTTGATTTCATGGCTACAAGGAACACACCGATTCCTACTTGATTCAACCCAAACAACGTTTACTAAACCCAAACAATTAAAACATCCCTAGACTCTTCAATAGCACTTGATTCAGAGAGAGATGAGAAGATAGTGTAGAGAGAAGAAGTTTGATCAAAACGGAATTGAATTCGATAGAGTATAAATATAAAAATTATAAAAATGATAAAGAATAATTATATAATGAAAGAGGATGAAAGTGGAGAAGAAGATATAATTAAAAATTCGGTTTTAACCCCTTTTTATAGAGTGTGAAAGGTTGCAATAGTTCTGAATCGTTTCAAATAGTGAAAAGATACTTCCTTTCAAAATTGAAAAAAATGACAGTTATATGTCGACATGGTGTTTTTGGTATGTCGACATACCCTAGTGTAATTTTGTATTTTAAAGTACTTTTCAAATGTTTTGATATAAAAATAACTCTGGAAATTCTTGAGTAAAAGTCTAGTGTTGTAAATTAGTATTATATAGTAGAAAAACATATGAAAACATAAATTTAAACTATATAAATATATTTATAAAATTATAACATTATAATATTTTAAACTATATAGATATATAAAGTATAAGAATATAAATATAAAATTTAAGTTTTGAAAAACAAAGAAGAATAAGAAAGGAAAAAAGAATAGAAAATAAAACGGAGAGGATTTGAGGATAGAATTGAAAATCAGATTTAGAATTTGAACTTGGAGTGCCATTTAGAGTCTTACAGAATCAAAACTCTATAACTATATTAATCTTGAACTCTTGAAATCTTGAATACTCATGAGTCATGAAACTTCTCTGATCTTTGAATCTCTATTATCTTTAAAACTGTACAGTCTTCAGTAATATTACCTTTATATAATTCTTGCATATATATATATATATACACACACACATACACTATACGGAAACTGTTAGTATATATTTTATAATCAATGATAATTGAAATAAGGTTGTTGTCATAAAAACTTCATTCTCCAACACCATCTTCTTCAAGATCTCCTACTGTCGAGGATAAGGGAAAGGGTGTCGTCGTCCAAGGTACACTTTCTATCTGAGGTGTTTCAGTTCGAGTTTTTTTGATATTGGAGCATCGAACTCTTTCATTTGCAATGAGCTTGTGTGTCGTTTGGGTTGAGAGCCCTAGATTTGTGACAAACCTTTGATTGTAACTAATCCAGTTGGGGGTTTGTCCAACCTTTGTATGCTTTGTCGTAGTCTTGTATTGTCGAGTCATGGTTGCTCATTTGTATGTGATTGCTTTGTTCTTAATTTCGTTGGGTTTGGGATTATCTTGGGTATGGATTGTCTCAAGAGGTATGCGGCAAGAGTGAATTGGGAGAAGCTTGAGGTGAGGGTCAGGGATGTGGAAGGGCGAAAGGTTTTGATTTGATGTATGCCCGAAGATGGTGTCTTCGTGAGCTATTTATATTCGCTTGAGATTCCACAAGAAGACTTGTCATTTGTGCTAGTCACTAATGAGTTTAAGGATGTCTTTGAGGAAGTCAAAGGTATGTCGCCGCATCGTGAGATTGAGTTTAGGATCAATTTGGTTAAGTGTGCTAGACATATCGTTATTCCTCTTAGGCGGATGGCATCTAAGGAACAACAAGAGTTAGAGGTGCAAGTTCGTGACCGTTTGAGAAAAGGATTCATTCGGAGAAGTGTATTCGAATGGGGTGCAGCAGTTGTGTTTGCAACCAAGGAAGATGGATCATTGAGATTGTGTGTGGATTATCGTGGGCTGAACAAGGTGACCAAGAAGAAGAAGTATCCCTTGCCAAGGAACATTGACTTGTTTGATCAGCTTCACGAAGCCAAAGTGTTTTCTCAAATGGATTTGGCAACGAGATTTCAACAGTTGAGGGTGGCAAAAGATAGTGTATCGAAGACTGCTTTTAGGACACTATCTGGTTTCTTCGAATGGTTGGTAATGCCATTTAGGTTGACTAACGCAGCAACGCGTACTTCATAGATCTTATGAATAGGGTTTTCAGAGACCAGCTGAACAAGTTTGTGCTTGTGTTCGAGGATGATATTCTGGTTTTCTCTTGGAATGAGGAAGAGCACAAGACACACTTGAGAGTTTTTTTTTGGAAATCATGCGAAAGCATCAGCTGAAGGCTAAGTTTTTGAAGTGTCACTTCTGGAAGAGCGAAGTGAGATTCTTAGGCCATGTAGTTTCTGGAAATGGAATAACGGTTGACCCCGCTAAAGTGGCAACAATGCAGGACCGTGGTAGACCTAAGACTGCGACTGCTGTGAGAAGTTTCCTTGGATTGGCGGGTTATTACCAACAGTTTATCAAGGATTTCTCCAAGATAGATTCTCCATTAATAGGATTGACGAAGAAGAACCAAGTGTTCACATGAGATGCAAATTGTGAGCAAGCTTTTGGAATCCAGAAGGAGAGACTGACGAGTGCTCCTATTTTGACGATTCCAAGTGGGATCGAAGAAATGGTGATATATACCGATGCATGTGGTATTGGACTTGGAGTAGTGCTAATGCAGAAGGATAAGGTTGTGGCCTATGCAAGTCGACAGCTGAAGCTGCATGAAAGGAATTACCCAGCTCATGATTTGGAGTTGGCAGCAATCGTGTTTGTTCTGATGATGTGGAGACATTACCTATTGGGGGTTCTATTCGAGTTGTTTACGGATAACAAGTCGTTGAAGCATCTTTTCTCCCAAAAGGATTTAAGTTTTCGGCAGCAGAGATGGTTAGAGTTTCTGGCATATTATGATTTTGGTATGGCCTATACTCTAGGAAAAGGTAACGCAGTTGCAGATGCGTTGAGTCAAAGACACGCAAGTCTAGGAGCAATGTTTTTTGAATGGAAACGCCTCGAGTACTTGACAAGGATTGATTTCAGTCCACAATGTAAGTTGGAATCTAAAATGTTGGCAAGCTTATCGATAAGACCTACTCTTATCGAAAGGATTGGTGAGAGCCAGAAGCATGATGTGAATCTTGTCAAATTTGTCCAGAAGTTGGAACTAGAAGATAAAGAGTTTGAGGTCGATCGAGAAGGTTGCCTTCGAAAGAAAGAACGACTTGTTGTTCCCGATATCGACGGATTGAGAAATGAGGTTCCGACGGAATGTCATCACTCGAAATTGATGATTCATCCCAGTGGTAATAAGATGTATCAGGACATGAAGCGAGTTTACTACTGGGAGAGGATGAAGCGAGACATTGGAAAGTTCATTTCCAAGTGCATGAACTATAAGTTGGTGAAAGCTGAACAGAAAAAGCCGAGTGGTTTAATTCAGCCATTGGAAGTTCCCATGTGGAAGTGGGAGCAAATATCGATGGATTTTATCGATGGACTACCTAGACCCAGGACAGGAAATGAAGGAATTTTGGATCATCGTGGATCTCTTGAAGACTAGGACTGCATTGAAGCTGGCTAAGCGTTATATAAAATGGATAGTTCGATTCCAAGGTATCCCTAAGAGCATAGCGAGTGATCGAGATCCATTGTTCACAAGTAGAATTTGGAAGAGTTTGCAAGAGACTTTGGGAACCAAGTTATGTTTGAGTACGGCTTATCATCCCCAGACCGATGGTCAAACCAAGAGGGTTAACCGAGTTTTGGATGATCTCCTAAGATCTTGTGTGTTGGATTTTGGGGGATCATGAGAAGACCATCTACATCTAGTTGAGTTTGCATATAATAATAGCTACTGGTCGAGCATTGGGATGGCACCATATGAGGTGTTGTATGATAGACCTGGTAATTCTTTGGCATGTTTGATAGAAACTGGAGATAAGTTGATACTTCGGTCTGAGATGATAAGAGGAACCTCAGATTGTATCTAGATCGTTCGACAACGAATGAAGGTAGCCCAAGATCGTCAGAAGAGTTATGCTAATAAGTGTCAAAAAGATTTGGAATTCGACGTTGGCAATATGGTTTTCGTAAAGATTTTGCCATTAAAGCATGTGGTTCGGTTCAGAAATAAAGGAAATTTAGCTTCTAGATTTGTTGGACCGTTTCCGATTATCTAACGGATTGGAAAGCTCGCATATAAGTTGGAGTTACCTGAGAAGCTGTCGAACATGCATAATATGTTCCATGTGTCGTTTCTATGGAAATGCATGCATGATTCAAATGTAGTGGTGTCTCCAGAGCAGTACGAAGATCTAGAAGCAGAGACCGTAGTTGCGAGACCTCGTAAGTCGCTTCGTGTTGTGGGGAATAGCACAAAACAACTTAGGAGGAAAATGTTTAGCTAGTCAAGGTGCAATGGAGTGAGGATGACAACGACTGTACATGGGATACGGAAGAGAGCATGAAGGCGACCCATCCAGAACTCTTCGTCGGTCTGACCTATTGGTGTCGTGTCACCTTGCATCGTTGTAACTTGCATTCTGTTAATAGAATTCCGCGTGTTAGGATAAGGCTATGGTGCATGGCTTGATGGCTGGTATTTTGGGTGGTGAATTGGCTGCTCATGGATGATAGGCATGTAGAATTGTTTAAGTTGCTTATGTTTGTTGGGATTTCAAGGGCGAAATTCCTAAAGCGAAGAGAATGTAACATCCCGCATTTTACGTATCGGCGGATGATAAAATATTTTTATTTTATTTCCTAAGGGTTGGATAATTCTTATATTTTAATATGTGGTTTGTGGGGATGCAAGACATGTTCATAATTTTTACCAATTTTTTTTGTGACCATTTTTCCCCTATTAGTCTTGTACATGGCATAACTTCTGACTCAGATCGAATCAAGAGTTGAGACCTGTGCCATTGGAAAGGAAATGATGTTTCCCTTTCCATAGAGTTGTCACATTAATGTATTGGCTCAGTGGTTTGGGAGAAAATGCTATTTTAAGGTTTTACAGTTGGCTGTTCAGGTTTGGTAAGCCATAATGGGCTGATTTGGTGGGGCCCATTAATGGGCTGGTGGGAAGCTATAAATAGGGGGTAAGAGGCATGGAGAATAATTTACTTTCTCTATTCTCTCATTTGGAGGAACTTATGATCCTCCATTCTCCTACATCTTTCCACCATTCAAATTCGAGATCTACATTAGAGAATCAAAGATCTAAATCGTTGGAAGCTAGATCTACATCATTCCAAGGGAGGGATCATCGAATTGAAGAGGTCAGATCAAATTCTTCGCTGTCCGGATCTAGATCTAAGTGTTTTTGGGTTATTTTGGAGAATTGGTGAGTGATATGCATCTCTTATGCAGATTCAATCAAGTGTATGAGTTCTATTATCTTAATTTCATCATGTTCAAGTCATTTTCCTTAGATCTACTTCATTGTAAGTCTATTTTCATATGAATCGCCATATGATCTAATTTAGCAACTTAAAATATGTAATTTCTATGCTATTTTCATAGCTTATGCAAATTAGATCCATAATTTTAGTTCATATGTTCATTTATCATGATTTTGGTGAATTTTACATAATTATTGATGAAAGTGTCATTTTCATGTTGCTGTTGGTTTCATAACATGTTTTTGGTTGAATCGGATGAATTGATTTCATTGGAATTGTTGTTTGGCGAGGTTATGGTCAAGTTTGGAAATGATTTGGATCTATCTTGGAATTGGATTGGCCAGAAAATGGACAGGTCGGAATGGGAAGGTCCGGTCGGAATTGGATCGGCCAGAAATGGACCGATCGGATTTGGATTGGCCAGAAAATGGACCGGTCGGTATGGGAAGGTCCGGTCGGAATTGGATCGGCCAGAAAATAGACCTATCGGAATTGGATCGGCCAGAAAATGGACCGATAGGAATTGGATCGGCCAGAAAATAGACCGGCTGGTATGGGGAGGTCTGGTCAGTATGGAAGGATCCGGTCAGTATGGAAGGATCCAGTTGGTATGGAAGGATTCAGTCGGAATGGAAGGATCCGGTCAATATGGGAGGATCCGACGGACTTCGAAGCGGATTCAAGTGAGAATGTCGGACGTGACGTGTTTGTTGTTTGTCGAAATGCAATGAATGTGAAGACAACTCAATGGTGTTTTGAGTTTATTGATAATGGTTGGATGGTCGTCGTCGATGACGACTGGAGATGCCGAAAGACGAGGAATTATCGTTGTCGTAGGTTCTAGCGGACTAAGCAGAAGTACACTTTTCGTCATATGGTGGAGTAACCTGGGCAGCTTGAACGGATCTAGATACATTTCGTTGTATGGCGTATGGATTTCTAGCTAGAACCAGGGTTTACCATTAGCTCTTGACAGTTGATGTCCTGTCGTCGCCAGTCATACGATTAACGATGGTTTCAAAGAAGGATTGGCGGTGATAGCCAGAGTCAGTCATGGATGTTGGTTATTTGGTTGTATCGTCTCACGTAGATTGTCCAACATCAAAGGAGATGTTCTTGGATGCTTGTCTGGTATTGGTTTAGGCCTCTGAGGCTTATGTCTGAGGGATGTTGAATTCGATTAGGATGGTTTGCGTGAGATATATAATCTGCATGTTATGAGTGTAATTATGGATTACTTCTGGTTGCATTAATGAATGGTTATTTGGATTACCAAGGATGTATGGTTGAAATGCTTGTTGTAAAGGCTATCACTGTCCGATGTGGGGTAGACGGGGATGAGTTCTTCTCTGGTGTTAGTGGATTAGTTCGTTTATTTACCTATTCTCATATACTTTGTTGTTGATGTTAGATAACTGTTTTATCACTCACTAAGACTATTTCCTGACTCAAGGTTTTATGCTTCCCTCTTATTATCTTGGGCTGTTCATCCAGTTTTTGGATGGGTAGATTAGGTGGCAGGTGATAAGTGAGGACGATGCTGCTATGTGAAGGCGAGCAAGAGGCTGGCGTATTATCTTTACTGCTATCTAGTATCTTTGTTTTCGCTGTCATGTTCTTCTTGAGTGTTGTAGTGAGCCTATTTGTACAAACATTTACTGATGTGATCCTAAAATGTTGTGGATATTTCCCAGATGATGTGGAAGTTTAAATTTCTGTGCAATTTTCCTTTACTATTACTGCCTGTTGTATATGTTCTATTATATTTTGTCCTTGCGCTGTGAGTTATACGATAGGTCCTGATTGTGTTTAACAACTCTGATGATCGTCCATAACTGGCTGGCACGCCTTGTAGCGCATTATTCCTCATGTTTAGTGCAGGGGTAGTGGGCAGTCGTCACATACGATCACCTCAAAAACATCGGGAAACTCGCATAAAATCAATACCTAAGATGATCCTTCTAAGTCGGAAGTTGGGGAAAATAAAGCTGTATCCTCATGCCCTGTCCCTGTGACACTCCACGTCCTTTAATGTCACTCACAAAGTGAATGCATTAAGTTTCGTGAAGCGTTTAGGTAAACAGACACAGAATATTACAAGACAGATATAAATTTTTTTTGCAGCGAAAATAAACAACTTTATTAATCATCAAAATACTGTGGTCCAAAACATCATTTGTCTGAAATATAAAAACCCATCACAATATAAAAACCACCATCTTGTACTTCAGAAATATTAGAGTACATAAAAGAAATAAAATTCCCCAATAACAAAATATGGACATAGCAACAAGGATAGGAGTTTGATCCATACATTTCAGGAGCTCCAGCAAAATAAGCAGAATCACGATCAAGCCTGTGTGTTTCCTCCCTGAGAACCGGGGGGGGGGGGGAGATGGAAGAAAGAAGGGGAAAAAAAGGGTCAGACATAAAGTTTGGCGAGTCTAGTTACTTTTAGCCAGTAAATAAATAAAAGTAACATGATAGGCATACAAAGTGGATAAGAGAGATCACTACACAAATAGCAGGTATGAAAAGGCAAACATGACAACATGATAGAATAGATAGCGCTTCTTAATACTTTCCTTGCCCTGCACCAGTACTAGTACGACATATATGTAATAGGATTACCTACTCCCTAATTGCTTAACAAAACATGATGATCCCAACAGAAACATAATGGTAGTTTTAGGTGTACTCTTGTAACGGGTTTTAACCCAAACAGAACTAGTACCTAAATAGAAATAACTTAGCCCAGACAGAAACAAAGGTACCCCACAAAATCAGACAAGACTTGATGTACCCTATTTACTACCCCCAATCAATCGGCTCCGTATTTCGTAGATACCCTGTACTGGCCCCACAATAGGGTGTATCACTCCCTAAAGTGGCAACCCTTTATTTTTCGGATGTGCATAACAATCTCTACTGATGTCACAGTGTCTTATTTTCCCCAGCAGGTGGAGTCATGCACGCACATGACCCTATTGGAATGCGCCGTCAACACGGCCCCCACGTTTGGATCTCTTATAATCAGCTCAGTAAGTGTGCCCCACTCCAACCTAGTTCGAAGTACCCGTTTGATAACTATTAAAGGGTTACTATCTGAAATGGGTCCCACACCAGATGATGCAAGCTCTCCCCTTTGTCTTGCATCCCCACTGCTAGGTTTTCAATTAGTTAGGTTTACCTAAAAGGTGTCTTTAATTACATAACCTTATCAGGTTAAGTTTGTGGGCCTATATATACTAATATTACCCACCTACCCAAGATTTACTTAACCTCCCACTGATTCAAGCATGTTTATTTAACGGTTAAGTTTGTGGGCCTATATATACTAATATTACCCCCTACCAAAGATTTACTTAACCCTCCCACTGATTCAAGCATGTTTATTTAACAGTTAAGTTTGTGGGCCTATATATACTAATATTACCCACCTACCCAAGATTTACTTAACCCTCCCCTTTTATTCAGCCAAGTTTACTTAACCCCCAACTTAAATTTAAGTTCATACAATCCCTATGGATTAACTTAGGTTAAGTAGTCCAATTTATTACCATGTCCATTTATGGTTATAGTGGGCTAGACCTCCCATATTAGGCCTACAACATGTGGATGCTGGATATGTCGGTCGGGTCCGGGCAGTCTTATTCCACAGTTGGGCCTAACCTCGTGTCTTAGCCCAATTCGTATTTACGTACTTAGACCTCCCACATTAAGTTCAACATTAGTGGCTGCTGGATATGCCGGTCGGGTCCGGGCAAACTTCCACCACTAATGTAACCTAACCTCGTGTCATAAGTACAATTACAATTCCTAATTGTAATTACTAAACATTCCATTTTTGATTAATTAATTTATTAACTAATCCTTTCCTTTTACAGGTGTCAATACCTATTTTACTGATGATTTGAATTACATGTCAATTCATTTAAAGATTACATGCCAATTATAAATCCCTTTTCCCTTGTTTCCTTCACTAACATATTCTCACGTATTTTGGCGGCATCTAGGCTAATAAGTAGTCTAGCCATAAGAATGAAAAAGGGAATATGACGGGGTGGCAGTTTCAACATATATCGGCAGAAACATACTATCATGTTAACAAAGTGAATGGACATGTAATTAACATCATATCAAGGTGAACATACATATTATCATGGACATGTAATCATCATCATAACGGGATCTAACATAAATATTGCTTTAGATCTACATAAATGTTCACATGCTTTAGATCTAACAGATTAAATTAGAACTATCATAAAAATCCACATCATAGAGGTTACAATTAAGTTAGAAGTGTGGACCCAATCCTAATCAATTCAAGGCGGCATATGTTCATGGTTCACATAAATAATTTGATCTATCCAAATGAAAAAAAATAACATGCTAGAAAAATCACATTTGAATTGGATCTCGAGAGATAGATCTATCATAGCATAAGATATGATCATAAAATGGATCTAGCATAAAACATGATCATAAAGTAAATCTAGCATAAAACATGATAACAACATGTCTAGATCTAATATGTCCAACTTACAACATATCTAAGTTGATCGCAACATGAAAGGTGACTTACATACAAAATTAGATCTAACCAATGTTGCAACTATCAAGATTAATAGATTTACATTTACCACAACATACTTACAAGTCAATTATAATCGAATCACCACAATTATATTAGATCTAGGAAATTAGATATTGTCATGACATAGAATGAAGTTTCATATCAACACAGAATCATACTTTACAACATATCCAGTTCATTGTCTATCAAAGCATACTTTTATTTATCTAAACTTAAAAGTAATCTAGAAACTCACAGCGTTAGGTTTAGAGAACTATGAGAGAATAGATCTGAATTCTGAATTTGATTAGCTAGACCGTTGTTGTAGAATTTGATTCTGTTTCAGTTTGCAACCTGTCAGCATATGGCCTTCATGATCTCCAATGAAGAAAATAGGAGAATAGGGGACCATATTTATAGCCTAGAACCAATGAATCAGGCACAGAATCAAGTCCAAGTACGTAAAATGAATTCTGCCCAAATTTCCCCCGGGGGGGGGGGGGGGACACCCCTATCGACACCCCCTAAGGGGAGTCGACACCCCTTGGGGGGGGAGGTGTCAACACCCACAAGCAGGAATTTTCCTGCTCAACCCGCTTTGGTCGGATTTTGATTTTTGAACTGTTTTTGAAGGTTCTGGAATTATTTTATTTATATATATTCTTCCTTATGCGTATGCAAACTTCTAAGGCTTATAACTTCTCCATATGATATCCGATTTACGCAAACCCGGACTCTATCCCAAGCAGAATTATGAAACGAATGCAATGGCGCAACCCGTTTCCCTTAATTCTTCTTCTAAAAATTAAGTACTCTTTAATTTGTTAACTTTAATATTTTAAAATTACGGGCTGTTACATTCTCCCCTCCTTAAAGGATTTCGTTCCCGAAATCTTCAAGTTAAGAAGATTGTATCCTACCACCCATCATCCATCTACTCATCCATCATCCACAAGCATCCATGGTCCTTAAAACATTTCTAATGCTTATATGAGTATATGTAGAGGTGTGTGTATATGTCCCAATACTAATGCGATAATCAGGCGGTCTGCTGATTCAGTTGACCTCCTTAATGCGATGTGTGATTAGTGACATGAATCCAATGTGTATGCAAGTAATCTTATTATAACATGTAAGTTCTATATGTTCCATTCGTCCAAGTGCAACATCCATATGCTAACTCATCCATTTTCATCTATAAAAGAAAAGAAAATGCACACGCATCCATATGCAGTATGAGAGAGTGATTGAGCCATCTAGTGCCTAATATGTGTGTATATGTATCCACAGGCAACCACTAGCAAACACTTGCATCCATCAAACATAACATGTCTCAAACACATGTTTACAATCATGGGATTTCCTATCTAAAGGCCGAAGATTCGATTGATAGTGTATACTCAGATGATAGAAGCAAATGCGAATAAAAGCTTTTGGAAGAGAAGTTAAGAACATTCCCTTGAAAAGGAAAGGGTACGAAGCATAAAAATCTTATCTGCGGACTCCCAAGTTGCATCTTCTTGGTTGTCTCCCCACTGGACCTTCACCAACTTGACTTCTCGGTTGCGTAGCTTCTTAACCTCTGATCCAAGTATGCAAGTCAAAACTCATCCAATCATGGCTTCCTTCATTATTTTCACTTCCTTTCGCAAGTTTGTCCCTACAACCTCGAACTCTATACATTTAATCGCCACTTGGATGAATAGTCATCTTGGAATGATGGGCTTCCTCAAGGACCGTCTTCAATTGGTTTCCCATCCTGATATGATTCACCTATCAAACCTCTTCTCAAGTAGCCCCGCTACTTGCTTATCAACTCCCCTCTTTTCTTTTAGGAGCCATATGGCGCACAGGTAATGCAACTAGCTTTGCATTATCCACCAGGTATATACGAAAATCAATCTCGCGCCTCGGGGATAAACCCCGAACCTCATCCAAGACATAAGGATACTTACGGACTACTGGTGTCGATCGCAGATCATCGATAGACGCCTCAAGAGATTCTAGGGAACTAAGCATGACTGACCCTTGTAGGTCACAAGAAATTTCGAGGGTGCTTAACGAACTTCCTCTCACCACCCAGAATGACACCATAAACCTATCCCTAGAATCAACCCATAACCCGTAAACCCGAGTACATATGCGTCACATTTAAATTTGACGCCTAACATGGATATTCTCAAACCCCTACAAATCATAGATAAATGAGCCGAACCCCCAATGGGGTTTGAGAAAACTACGGGATCCACTACCATACTAGTAACTAAGTGCAGAGATTCGCAGAGATTCAACAACAAAACTGTATATAAATGAGTGTAAAGTGCCAGAATTTAAAATGTGTTCTAACTGGATGATTCGAAAGAGAAACTAAACTTTCTACGAAAATTTTTCTACCTCTTTTAGGAGCACTGATCGCAATAACATGCACCTGCTCTCCAAAAGTTCCTGCCCTTTGACCTTGTCCATGTTTCTTCGGGCAATCCTTAATAAGATGCCCGACCTCTCCACAAGCGAAGCAAGCATTCTTCCTTTTCCTACAGTCCTTGTCTAAGTGACCCTCTTGCCCACAACTATGGCACTTCCTCTTATCTTTAACCTTGTCATTCTTTTCGCCTTTCTTCTACCGTTGTCCCTTCTTGGGCCACACCTTCTCATTTTGTGTTGCTTCCTCAGCCTTTACTTCTTCTTTTTCTCCCTTGTCTTCCTTATGCATTAGGGCCATATCAACAAATTTTTTAAAAGTGGCTCCTATTGGGATATGGGACATGGCTAACCCACGAAGGGGTTCATTCAAACCTTTAGCAAACCGCAAAGCCTTTTTGTGCGGCGTATCCACCAATTCTAACCCGAACCTTGCTAGCTGGTTGAATTTGTTCACAGATTCTTTCACCATCGAATTTCCTTGTTTGAGCGCTAAGAACCTCTCCATCTGTATGCTTCTCTTGGCTTGGGAAAGAAATTTCATTTCGAACCTCTGCCTAAATTCTCCCCAAGTTTCCACCGGTCGTCCAGCTTGTGATTTCCCACCAAAAAGAGGCTTCGTCCTTTAGTAGCCAAGCGACTAATTAAACCTTCCTTCTATCCTCTACTTCAAAGATCACGAATAAGTCCTTGGTTTCCTTCAGCCAATTTCTAGATTCAACGAATGTCCCATTCCCATGGAATGGTTTCCATGCCATAGCATGGAAGTCTTTGCAGATCTTGGCGAAGTTATCTGCTCTTAGAGGGGGAGGAGGAGGAATGATTGGCGCGGCTGGGGGAGGAACATCACTTTGGCCTTCGGCAGGCGCCGTGGCCTCCAAATACCCACGGAACCATCCGGGTATTGTGACGCCCTCTGGCATATTAGGAATGTTTTGTTCCCTGGACATGCTGAAAAAGGAAGAAATTTAGATAAAGGACCGAAGGATATTACATATGGCTTCTTGGGGGAATATTTTCAAAATAGACTTTTCTTTTTGAAAATACTTTATTTTAAAACCTTTTTGAAAACTAATTTTCAAAAACTTTTATCTAATCTGGTAACCTTCAGCTTTGATACCAAGTGTGACACTCCACATCTGTTAATGTCACTCACAAAGGGAATGCATTAAGTTTCGTGAAGCGTTTAGGTAAACAGACACAGAATATTACAAGACAGATATAAAAAAATTTGCAGTGGAAATAAACAACTTTATTAATCATCAAAATACCATGGTCCAAAGCATCATTTGTGCGAAATATAAAAACCCATTATAATATAAAAACCACTGTCTTGTACTTCAGAAATATCAGAGTACATAAAAGAAAGAAAATTCCCCAATAAAAAAATATGGCCATAGCAACAAGGATAAGAGCTTGATCCATACATATCAGCAGCTTTAGCAAAATAAAAGTATCACGATCAAGCCTGTGTGTTTCCTCCCTGAGAACCTGAGGGGGAAATGGAAGAAAGAAGGGGAAACAAAAAGGGTCAGACATAACGTCTGGCGAATCTAGTTACTTTTATCCAATAAATAAATAAAAGTAACATGATAGGCACACAAAGTTGATAAGAGAGACCAATACACAAATGGCAGGTATGACAAGGTAAACAGGACAACAGGATAGAATAGACAACGCTTCTTAACACTTTCCTTGATAGATATGTACTAGGATTACAAACTCCCTAATTGCTTAACAAAACATGATGATCCCAACAGAAACATAATGGTAGTTTTAGGTGTACTCTAGTAACGGGTTTTAACCCAAATAGAACTGGTACCTAAACATAAATAACGGGTGTTAGCCCAGACAGAAACACAGGTACCCCACAGAAACAGATAAGACTAGATGTACCCTATTTACTACCCCCAATCGATCGTCTCCCTATTTCGTAGATACCTTGTGCTGGCCCCACAGTAGGAGGTATCACTCCCTAAAGTGGAAACCCTTTATTTTCCGAATGTGCACAACCATATCTACTGATGTCACAACGTCTTATTTTCCCCAGTAGGCGGAGTCATGCACGCACATGACCCCGTTGGAACGCGCCATCAACACCGCCCCCACGTTTGGATCTCTTACAATTAGCTCAGTAAGCATGCCCACTCCAACCTAGTTCGGAGTACCCGTTTGATACCTAATTAAGGGTTACTGACTGAAATGGGTCCCACACCAGATGATGCAAGCTCTCCCCTTTGTCTTGCATCCCCACTACTTGGTTTTCAACTAGTTAGGTTTGCCTAAAAGGCGTCTTTAATTACATAACCTTATCAGGTTAAGTTTGTGGGCCTATATACTAATATTACCCACCTACCCAAGATTTACTTAACCCTCCCACTGATTCAAGCATGTTTATTTAACGATTAAGTTTGTGGGCCTATATGTACTAATATTACCCTCCTACCCAAGATTTACTTAACCCTCCCACTGATTCAAGCATGTATATTTAACGTTTAAGTTTGTGGGCCTATATATACTAATATTACCCACCTACCCAAGATTTACTTAACCCTCTCCTTTTATTTAGCCAAGTTTACTTAACCCTCAACTTAAATTTAAGTTCATACAATCCCTATGGATTAACTTAGGTTAAGCAGTCAAATTCATTACCATGTCCATTTATGTTTATAGTGGGTTAGACCTCCCACATTAGGCCGACAACATGTGGATGCTGGATATGCCGGTCAAGTCCGGGCAGTCTTATTCCACGGTTGGGCCTAACCTCATGTCTTAGCCCGATTCGTATTTACGTACTTAGACCCACATTAGGTTCAACATTAGTGGCTGCTGGATATGCCGATCGGATCTGGGCAGACTTCCACCACTAATGTAACCTAACCTCATGTCATAAGTACAATTACAATTCCTAATTGTAATTACTAAACATTCCATTTTTGATTAATTTATTAACTAATCCTTTCCTTTTATAGGTGTCAATACCTATTTTACTGACGATTTGAATTATATATCAATTCATTTAAAGATTACATGCTAATTTATTTTTGTTCATTTCTATCAGCTCCTGCAAACGTTAATGGCGTCCTCCCTTCCTTCTTCTCCCCTCTTCTTTCGAAATACCCTTCTAGATATAGGCCTTTTCTTCTCCCTCGCTCTGCTTCCTCTTCGTCTTCATCTCTTTGTTCTCCTTCGCTAGCTCCTTGCTCCTTTAACCCTTCGTCAAAACAGGCTCGGTCATCCAATCCTCACTCAGTTCACTTTGATATTCTTCGTTCGTCCTCTCGTGTTTCATCTTTTTGTCCTCCCTCTAACCGTGCCCCTTCGTCCCCTAAGCGCAATTCTTCTCGTGCTGTTTTTGAAAATGATCTTGCTTCTATTCGTCCTCGTCCTCATCAATATTGCCCCTCTCTGTTATCGTCTAATTATCGTTTTACTGTTCTTTCTGATCATCAAGGGGAAATACCATCAAAGTCCTATGCTCAAGTAGCGGCATCGCCACCGCCATCGCCACCCAATCCCCCGCCTAAAAAATAAATTCAAATCACCCCTTCCGGAGTTTGTATCGGTTCACCAAACAGTGGTTCAGTTGAAGAATGAAAAGAGATGTTTACAATGTGCATGCAAAGGTCACGTGGCAAGCGCGTGCAGAGACCCAAAAATTTGTTTCAAATGTGGTTCGTTCGGCCACTCTGTGCAACGTTGCCCAAATAAAAATCATTACGTTGGAAGCTCCTCGTCTTCTTCTTATTCAGTCATTAGTAATAAAAGTAATTATCACGCGCGTTGGGTCCTGAAGCAAATTATTAACCCCACAAATACTGCTTGTCACCCATCGCTTCGTGATGCCAGTCGTCAAGAGAATTACCATGGAAAATCTAACATTAAGTTTTCATCTAAGCCAAATTCACTTCATTCTACATCTCAACCTCCTCAGCCTCTATCTCCAATTTTTTTTAGAAAGATGGATTCTTCGAAATGCATTGTTGCCAAAACTCCATCTGGAAAATGGAGTATAGAAACTTTGCATCAAGCTCTAGAAGTCAACCTAAATCACGATATGTGGCTGATATCGATCATTACAAATAACTCCTTCTTGGTTCACTGTCCTACTTATAGTTTAAGAGAGCATGCATTATTCCTAAAAATCCTAACCAAGCCAGGAGCTGCGATTAGTTTAGAAGCATGGGAAGATGATGTATATGAGCCAGAACCCGCTCTAAAAACTGAATCATGGGCTAAAGTGGAAGGATTCCCAGAATTTCTAAAGTATAATGTTGATGCTGTGAAGGAAATCCTTAAACTTATGGGTAGAATCTTAGCAGTTGATGATTGTGACTGGTGTCTCTTTGATCACAGAGTTTTCTTGGTAAAGATGCAATTTTTTGAAGGTATTGGCTCAAAGAATGAATTTGCTGCCAGATTTAACAACAAAGTGCATATTATCAAAGTTCAACGTTGTAATCATGAGCATCCAGGTTCAAGGCCAGAACTTGTTTTTATTGGTAATGATGAGGAGCAAGTAGTTCCATGTATGCATAATTATCAAGATTTTAGCTTGGAGATTCGTGTTGATGCCATGAGAGAAGAGGCAGATATGTTACCACCACTACCCTCTATTTATAGGGAGATAAACATGTACCCTAACTTTCCAGACGTTGAGGATCAAGAGATGGGCAACAATGAATTTGATGAAGTGAATCAAGAAGTATTTGATGATCAGAATCAGGACTTGCAAGATGATCGTGTCCCTCCTCTCAGCCAGATCATTCCTTTTGGAAATGATTTCTCTATGCTACCCATTCAAACCATCCCCTTTGCCTCTAGATCTATCTCACCACCGCAATCTCCTCCACAACAACCATGGACTGATGACAATGATTGGCCCCAATTTCTCTCTCCCATTTTTGTTCGTCGCAGCGGGAGACATAATAATCCTGAAGTATTAGGTAGTTTTCTTACTCCTGTTGTTTTTTCATCTGCTAATAAGCGTTTGAACAAAAAGATATCAGCCTGCATGGGAGTATATTTAAGTGATTCACATTATAAAGCCATGCAGGCATTAGAACAAGAGCGTATTAATAGACATCAATGAAAGTGGTCACATGGAATGTATGAGGGTTGGGGGACCATTCAAAATGTCATGCCATTAATCTAATTTTGTCCCCACTCAAATCAGATATTCTTTTCCTCCAAGAAACCAAACTCTTTGAACCTTCTAATTATCATTTCAGTTTGATTGGTGGTTCCTTCCTGAGAGGATGGACTTATGTTAATGCCATTGAAACTAGAGGTGGCCTTATTACTGCATGGAATGATTCTGTGTGGTCATTATACCAAGTTTTCCCCTTTCAATCTTCTTTACATGTATCTCTAAAACACATTGCGTCTAATACTATCTACTTCTTTTCCAATATTTATGGTCCTCATGATGCTAATGATAGATTAGCTCTTTGGGAGCATTGTAAACAAATGGCTAATAACTTCCTGGGTCCTTGGGTTATAGGTGGTGATTTCAACACTGTCAAATTCTATAATGAGAGAAAATCTTATTCCATTTCATCAGATTCAGATGCTTTCAATTCTTTTATTTTTGGTTGTTACCTCTCGGACCCCCCTATTTGTAATCGAGCCTTTACTTGGTCTAATCGCAGATCGAATCCTTCTCTTGCCAAACTTGACCGATTCCTCTTTAATGTTGCTTGGGAAGAAATTCACCCCTTATCCATTGTGTCTGGCCTTGCTTCAATTATCTCTGACCATTGCCCTATTGTTCTTGATTCGGGTTCCCTCTCTATTCCCAAGCAATCATTTAGATTTGAAAGACTATGGTTTCTTGAACCATCTTTTTAAGAGTTCGTTCATAAGGCCTGGGAATATCCCGTTCGTTCACAATCAGCTACCCATAAAGTTGTCCTTAAATTGAGATCTTTGAGAAAACTGATAAAACCATGGGCTAAAACAGTTTGGGCCTCAATTCGTAACCGCATTGTTAATATTCAAGATGATATTTTGGATCTCAATATATTGGAAGAATCTCTCCCTCTTAATGATGAGGAATCAAGCTCTCTGAAAAATCTAGAGTCTGAACTGGATAGACTGCTTAAGCAAGAAGAAATTGGTTGGAAACAGAGATCTAAGGCTAAATGGTTAAAAGAAGGAGATAGAAATTCATCTTAATTTCATAGAATTGCAAATGGAAGAAAACGTGCTTCCTGCATTCTTGAAATATCCCATGAAAACCAAATCTATTCGAACCCAAATGATATTCTTCATCTTTTTTCTAACTATTATCGATCCATTCTTCGTCGTTCGTCCTCTGATATCCCTTTCATTGATTGGTGTTCTCTTTACCCTGCTCCAGCCTCTATTTCTATTGACCAACCTTTCTCTGAAAATGAAGTTTGGGCTGCTTTAAGTGATATGGATGATGATAAAGCCCCTGGGCCTGATGGATTTGGGCCTTCTTTCTTTAAAACATTTTGGGCCGTTGTGAAAAATGATATCATGGCCATGTGCAATGAATTCTATGATAACCCTAGCCTCATTTCTCGTCTCAATTATGCTAATATTTCTTCTTCCCAAATTCTCTGGTGCCATTTCCCTTTCTGACTTCCGTCCCATCAGTTTGCTCAACACCTCTTTTAAAATTATCACCAAAACTCTTGCCAATCGTCTTCAATCTGTCATCTCTGATCTTGTTGGATCTGATCAATCAGCCTTTATTCTTGGATGCAACATTTCCGATTGTATTGCAGCCACTCAAGAGGTAATCTCTTATTGTTACAATACTAAAACACCAGGTGTTCTCCTCAAATTAGATTTTTCAAAAGCATTTGGTTCTGTTAATTGGGAATTTATTTTGCAAATGTTCAAGCACAGGGGATTCTCTCAGCGTTGGTGTGATTGGATAGATTATATTATTAAGATAAGTCATTCATCTATTTCGATCAATGGTAATATTGGGGGCTTATTTAAATCCAGTAGGGGATTAAGGCAAGGAGATCCCTTATCTCCTCTAATATTTGTGTTAGTCGCAGATGTCTTCAACCAAATGATCAAAAGAGTAATAGCTAACAATTTATTTGAGGGGATTCACCATCCATATTCCAACTTAGCTATTTCCAATCTTTAATTTGCAGATGACACAATTATCTTTTCCTCTCCTGATTTGAATCATATTCATTGTCTTAAAGTGGTGCTATATACTTTTGAGCTTATTTCGGGTTTGTCTATTAATTTCTCCAAAAGCTCAATTATAATGTTAGGAAATGCTGATCATCTTGGCCCTTCAATTTCATCTATTTTAAATTGTTCTATTCACAAGTTTCATATTCAGTATTTGGGAATTCCTCTCAGACCCGCTAAACTTCACAAATCGGATTGGTTGCCTCTAATTCATAAAATTGAGCAGAGATTATCTTCCTGGAAAGCTAATAACTTATCCTCTACTGGTCGTTTGGTGGTGGTTAAAGCTGTTTTATCTGCTTTACCGACTTATTGGATGACCATTCACAAATTTCCTAAATGGGTAATTTCAAGAATCGATTCAGTCAGAAGCTCTTTCCTATGGAATGGTAATAAGGTCAAAAAACTAGTCAACTGGCAAACTGTTTGTTTACATATTAATCAGGGGGGTTTGGGCATAATTAATCTTTCCAATTTTAATTTAGCCCTCCAATCAAAATGGCTATAGCGTGAAGTATCTCCTAGCTCTTTTTTATGGAAAGATTGGATCCTTTCTCTTCACTATTCCAGCAATCCCCATTTAATTTTGCACTCACTTCCCTCTATTAAGCCTTCTCCCTTCTGGTCTGGGGTTTTATCATGTATTTCCCGCATTAAAAGTCTGTTTCATGTTAAACTGGGGGATGGGGAATCATGTTTATTCTGGCACGACATTTGGCATGGGCACATTCCTCTTTGTCGGGCTTTTCCTTCTCAATTTCCTTTCATTGCCAATGATTTTTCCTCTGTTGCAAATCTGTTGCATTTTGGCCCCTCAGCGCTTTGCCCTTCCACCATTTTTAATGCCTAAGTCCTTGATAATTTCCTGCTAGCTTCCAACCTGATCATGCATACCCAACCTTCCCTATCTCCTGATAGCTATTTTTGGGCTTTATCACTAAAAAGAGGGTTTTTTTGTTGCTTCAGTTTACAATTATATCAATTTTTCTAGTAGATTATTTTCATTTTCCATAATCTGGAAAATCCATCTTCCTCCAAAGGTTCTTTTCTTCAACCGGTGTTTGATTCATGGTAAAATCAATACAAGAGCTAAGTTGCATAGACTTAATTTGATTGAGGATCCTCGTTGTGCTCTTTGCTCCGATCATGTTGAAACCATTGATCACCTTTTCTTTGAATGTGAATATTCTTTCCCTGTCCTTGCAGCCACTGGGTCCTTCTTGCTTGGCTTTGTGCCTGAAATTAATTCAGTATTTGATTTTTGGGAATTTAATGATGCAAATGCAGCTTTGGACTCCTTTTTAGCAATATATTGTTGGTGTATTTGGAAGGAAAGGAACGCAGTGATATTTAACAAATCACTGAAGCAATTTAGAGGGTTATGCAAACTCATAATTTTCTGTTTTAACTCATGGTCAGGTCTTGCTCCTCCCTCAGCCAATTTCATGCTCGCCCTACCAGCAACCATCAGCGCAGCGGAGTCTGTGGACTCTAACCATGGCGATTCAAGTCCGGATTTGCACTGATTCTCATATGGTAGTTTGTGTCCGTATGCTTTATTTCTATGGTTCCTTTTTGGCTTTCAGATGACCTATGTATATACTTAGCTGTGTTTTGGGTTGTGTAGACACTGTTATTATGCTTGCTTTGGCTTGAACTGTGGTATTTCTATTACTTTTTTGCTATAGAACTATGGGCCACCAGTTGGGCTTGTCAACTGGGCTATTTATATATATTAATATTATGTTTAATCGGCTGTGTAGTTTCGCGCTACACATCCGTCCTAATAAAAAAACATACTATCATGATAACAAAGTGAATGGACATGTAATTAACATCATATCAAGGTGAACATACATATTATCATGGACATGTAATCATCATCATAACGGGATCTGACATAAATATTGCTTTAGATCTACATAAATGTTCACATGCTTTAGATCTAATAGATTAAATTAGATCTATAATAAAAATCCACATCATAGAGGTTACAATTAAGATAAAAGTGTGGAACCAATCCTAATCAATTCAAGGTGGCATATGTTCATGGTTCACATAAATAATTTGATCTATCCAAATGAAACAAAATAACATGCTAGAAAAATCACATTTGAATTGGATCTCAAGAGAAAGATCTATCGTAGCATAAGATATGATCATAAAATGGATCTAGCATAAAACATGATCATAAAGTAGATCTAACATAAAACATGATAACAACATGTTTAGATCTAAATATGTCCAACTTACAACATATCTAAGTTGATCGCAACAATGAAAGGTGATTTACATACAAAATTAGATCTAACTAATGTAGCAACTATCAAGATTAATAGATTTACATTTACCACAACATAGTTACAAGTCAAGATCCATATAAACATTATAATCGAATCACCATAATTATATTAGATCTTGTCATGACATAGGATGAAGTTTCATATCAACACAGAATCATACTTTACAACATATCCAGTTCATTGTCTATCAAAGCATACTTTTATTTATCTAAACCTAAAAGTAATCTAGAAACTCACATTGTTAGGTTTAGAGAACTGAGAGAGAATTGATATGAATTCTGAATTCTGAATTTGAATTGCAAAACCATTGTTGTAGAATTTGATTCTGTTTCAGTTTGCAACCTGTCAGCATATGGCCTCCATGATCTCCAATGAAGAAAATAGGAGAATAGGGGACCATATTTATAGCTTAGAATTAACGGATCAGACCCAGAATCAAGTCCAGGTACGTAACTATTTTTGAAGGTTATTGAATTATTTTATTTATATATATTCTTCCTTATTAGTATACAAACTTCTAAGGCTTATAACTTCTCCTTACGATACGATTTACGCAAATCCGGATGCTATCCCTAGCAGAATTCCGATACGAATGCAATGGCATAGCCCGTTTCCCTTAATTCTTCTTCTAAAATTAGGTATTTATTAATTTGTTGACTTTAATATTTAAAATTACGGGGTGTTACAGTCCCACACGGAACCTTTAAGCTGCAACCTTTATGGCTTCTTAAACAAACCACTATTTTGTCGCAATTAAGGATATCCCATTAAAGAGAGTCCGTCTTTTCCCAAAATAAGACCATGCTACTCGAATTCAAGTGCATATGAATCACAAAAGAAGTTGACATCACCGATGTCCAATACTAGGTCTTTACAAACAACAGAAAGTTGCGTAGTCGCTTCGATAGGACTAGACAACTCAATCGGATGGCAAGCAAAGGATAAGTGAAGTTTCAAAGGATCAACTATCTTCCTAGCAATGAAGGAGTGGGTGACTTCCGAATCAAATAGGGTACACAAAGAAATCTCTAAGATAGAAATTATACCTTCCAACGTATTCTTTCCTTGATCTCTAGGAGGATGACTACTAATCGACGCTACTTCCAAAGCATAGTTGTGACCACTTTGCACAACCTTCGGCTTAGGGTAGTTCATTTCCAAGTGTTCGTCCTCGTGATAATTAAAGCATTTTCCTTTGAATTCTGCCTTTTCTAGGTTCATTTTGCAGTCCTTCGCTTCATGCCCTTTCTTGTGGTACCTAGAACATGTCTTAGCTTCCTTCTTGAATTTGCCTCCCTTCTTTTTCTTAAGCCAGAAGTTCTTCTTCTTGTTCTTCCCATTACTAGAAGTACCGTCTCCTTTATCAATTTTAACCTCCTTGACATTCTCAGCTGAATATAGAATAGTCACCTCAATTAAGGCTTTAAACGTAACCCCAAATGTAACTTGGGCCAAAAGCATATCCTTCAATGAGAAATTTAATCCTTTAACAAACCTAAGGGCTTTATCCCTTGGTATGTACTACTCCCGTATCATACTTAGATAATTCTGTAAAAAAAGCCACATACTCTTTTAGATCCAACTCCCCTTGCTCCAACTGGATGAACTTCTCTAGTTGCAAACTCTTCTTAGCATTAGCTAGAAACTTGGCCTCGAAACAGGTCCTAAACTCTGCCCAAGTAAATACTCTGCCTATATTCTCCTATGAAATCAGGTTCCACCATTCAAAGATCACCCCCTTCAAATGCAGGCTACTACCCTGCACTTAAGTTGATCGTCCCATCGGGTAGCTTCAAAGATCCTATCACAATTGGAGATCTATGCTTTAGCTTCTACGAATTTCTCAGTTGTTGAAAATGACTTGCCCCTAAACTTAAATAATCTTTACAAAGGCAAGAGAAATTGAAGTCCCCTTCAACGGGCTGAGCTACTGGTTTCGCTGGGGCAGGATTGGCAATAGGGACTTGTGCCATAGTCCTAAGATATTGTTGGAACCATTCTAGCAAGTAATGAAGCCTTGTTGGGTTTCCC
This sequence comes from Allium sativum, assembly GCA_030737875.1. Lineage (NCBI taxonomy): Eukaryota > Viridiplantae > Streptophyta > Magnoliopsida > Asparagales > Amaryllidaceae > Allium > Allium sativum. The sequence continues at coordinate 222,253,171 of CM060912.1, read as the reverse complement.
TGCTCGGGCTAATTGTCGGCCGTTTCTACTATCTCAAAAAGGAAAAAACCTTTCAATGGACTTCCTACAATAGCATCAAGGCCCAAAAGAAAGAAAGATAAGGTTCCCCAGTATAATTGCAAATGTTCTTGGGGGTATAGTACTTATATATACAAATATATAGTTTTGAAAACCTTTTTAAATAACAAATACGTCTCTCATACGTATGCTTCCCGATAATCAAGTATCCTATTCTCGGATACCATAATAATCCATCCAGAATAAGCTTAAATTACGACCCAGAAAAGGCCCATTAGAACTTAGAGCCATTGTAAACGGATCATAGGTTCGAATAAGAAAGTACAAAACAGGAATCCCACAATAGATAAACGATAATCTGAATCTCACATAGCAGAAGAGATAAAATATAATAGCATAAAATTGACACACCATTATTTCAAAACCACAAATTCGGATACAATAAGTCTCATAGGTACAAGGTATATCAATTATTCATCACCCCAATTAAATAACAAAAAAAAGGCTACTGCCACTATAAATAAGTCTTCGAGTGGCTCCTTCTCCAAGAAATCGCCCCTTGTCCTCGGTCAACAGTCTCATTTACTAACTGTTGATGATAAGAGGAAGGAGGTCAGAGCATAATGTTCTGGTGAATGAAATGCATATGAGTTTAGGAAAAAGCATTCCCTAAACATGGCAATAAAAACACTTCATGTTGTGTCTACGTAACAAACGTACACACAATCAAACATATAAGGTGGACATCCTTACAATCACTTAAGACCTATAGGTAAATCTAAGGGCAGACATACTTATGGTCACTTAATATCCACTAAACAATTTAAGGATGGACATTCTTTGTTAGACCAAAAATTGGTTCTAACACCCAAATTAATTATGATTTCAATGAAATAGAATCAAAAAGCAACAAAGAACACGCGATTTATAGTGGTTCGGCGTTAACGAGCCTACGTCCACTTTGTTTTCTTTTAATTGATGATTTGAATACAAATACAGCAATGATTTTCACTCAACTCCACAATTACAATGCATAAACTCACTCAAATCTCTCAAAAATAGACTTTAAGAGACGATTTTGATCTAAATGTAGCTATGAAATTCGGCTATGGAGGAAGTTAGAACTGAGAATTTGCCAAAAGATCCTTTCAAATGCCTGTAGATAGTGTATTTATAGGTGAAAAATTTCTTCGAAGTGGCTTCGGTTCGGAATTGCGTGGCACCCATCCCATTCGAGTCAGGTTCGGAGGCTTCCAGATGGTGATAACGCATTGATTTGGCAGGAGATCGTGGGAGAAATGGTCATGCTTGGTCCGAGTCTTCAGGAAGTGTGTGCAACAACGGTCATAAGCTCATAGAAAAGGGTTCGGATCGGCTGTCTCTGATCCGATCCGATGAAGCCACCTGCTTTATGATGTTGCTGTCATACTCCTCCGATCCGATGAGGCCATTTGTTGTTTTCTGATGTTGCTGACATATCTCTCCGATCTGAACTGATGAGGCCACTCGCTGTCTAATGTTGCTGACGTACTCCTCCGCTCCGAACCGATGAGGCCACTTGCTATCCTTTGATATTGCTGACGTATCTCTCCGATCCGATCCGATGTGATCTCTGCGTTCTTGATCTTTACTTACTTCCTGCGTGATCTCCCTCCGATCCGAACCGATTGGTGTCTTTCTCACTATTTGCTCTTTGTGTAGCCTAGTTCATAAAGTAGGCTAACATTTTGCGCCCTCGAAGTACACTCTTATTTAAGATAAAGTGTGCTTCGAAGCAATTTACAAAACATCCTTTGTATTAGAATCATTGAATGATCGCCTCCACTTACTTGTAGTGCCGTGTCGCTTCATAAAATCATGGCTTTTGTTGCTTATATATATATATATCCATAATCCATATGAATTACTTTCTTCATTTTCAAACAACTTTGAGAGCTTTTATTTAATGTCCAGTGATTCCTTCAGGTAAGCTTTTTCTTTACTTTTCTTTGAGTTTAACTTGAATGCTAAGTTGTTGCGTTCAATCCCATTTAATTCGGACCCGATCCGAATGGACTTTTCTCCTGCATTGCTTCACATTGGATTAATCATGCAAGAATATTTTCATCATCTTAATTTCCGGTTTGAACAAGGCAAAAAAAAAGAGGGTAAGCACCATCGGTCCGAACAGTTTTTCTTTACCCATTGTTAACAAATGGACGAGCCTGGTCAATCAACGTGGGCTTTTATTCCAGTTTGAGCGGAATCAAAGGCCTGGAATACAAAGGGCCATCTTGAATCTATATAAATTCACTACTCCTCTTCTTCCATTTCTCTTCCTTTTACTGTTCTCGTTCTCTGGCTCGTACATCAAAACCCTAGCTCTTAAAAACTTCGAAATTCTCGTTTTAATCCCCGAATCAAACACATAGGTAGTTTTATAATCTTGAATCTCATCTTTATAATTGCTTTTAGCTTAGATTCACGGTTACCTTGAACAATTCCAGCGAGGTATTTAATGGATTTTGTCGCCATCACCTCCTCCACTCCGCCATCGTCGTTAATGGTGCTAACTTCATCTCGAGGCGATGGTGGAGGTGGTTAAGATCCTTCGTTGAGCATTTGAATGCATCAGTACTCGATTTCAGTTGGGACTTTTGACATAGGATCGAGCTTGACCCCAAAGAGGAGGAAGAGGGAGAGGAGAAGTGCAGGGGATCAATTCGAGTGACAAGATGGAGATGAAAATAGGGCTCAACTGACCGGATCGGGTCGGACTTGCAAGCCGAGAGAAGAACAAGACTTACTTGACCAGATCAGATCAGAATGTGAAACAAAGGAGGGGAGAGCATGGTTGCTCAATTCAATCCGGACCGTCCAAATACTCACCTCCGAACCGACCCGACTTTGATCACTGGGCATCAACTTTTGTCCCAGGCTAGCACAAGGCTTTCTCCCCGATCCGACCCTAATGCGTGTATCCGAACCGAACCGAAAAACAACCCAAGATTGTATATAAGACCTTGCTTAGCTGGTCAAACCAATTCTTGATATAATCTTCAACTTAATGGACAGTTAGGATAGTGCCTTGCGAACATAAACAAATATCAAGAATTGTTCTGAACATTACTGCTTCCTGGGACCTTTACATTATGCTTTCATGTATTTGCTCTGTATTTTTGTTACACATAGCACACACTTTAGTTCACATACACACGCGGGGGACACGGGCAACTTTACTCTAATTCTTGCTATTTTTTCTTCAATAGTCTAGTGATCATGGCCGAAAGACGTTCATCTAGATTGGCAAAGAAGATAGAAGTTGCGGAAACTTCTGAAAAGTTACCATTGATGACATATCTTCTTCTTCAGACCCTGAGTGGGACGACGAGGGCCCAGATTATGAAGTAGGAGCGCATAACAACGAAACGCCTTCCGATAGCGAAGTTTCTCTGGGCTATGAAGAGGAAGGAGGAATAGGAGATAATCGAGCTCCTGATGAATTTGAGTCTGCCATTATCTTGGAATCACCCGTAGACTCTGTTGAATCAATGATCGACGATGATAGACTTGTCCGCATATGTTTAAAGCATGGGATACTAAAAAGGGATACCCTGGTGCCATCGAAAACTGACCGTCCTCACAATCCCCCAGAAGGATTTATGGCAATTACCCGATTGATGTGTATGGTTGGGGCTATTCCACCATTTCTGCCTTATGTTGTCGACTTTCTAAGACAGATGCGGATTGCCCATGCAGCTACATACCAACTCCTATGCTTACTTATATACCTTATATATAGCATACCAAGAGATTTTAGGTACAGAGCTCACTTTCGACGACGTTCACTTTTTTTTATAATTTCAAGCATCAGACTCGAGAAACTCCTTCCTTCTCTTACTCCGAATCAGTCCCAAAAAGGAAAATCATTTCAGCACCATTCAGCAACAAGGCCGGCGATTCCAAGCTAGAATGGTTTTATATAAGGCAACAGCCGGGATGCGCCAGGAGATGGACAAAATCAATTAAAGCGTTGATTTTCTAGATCTCAATTTTGAACATTCATGCCAATACACTAACTTGCTTTCTGTTTTGTTTGCAGTTGATAACCCAAAAAATATATCAGGTCAAGTGTACTTTGATCGGATGCATCGGCTCCTCAATGGTGATCAAAAATTTCTTACCATCGATGAAGTCCTTAAGGATGAATACCTCCATCATCACGGGATATTGTCCATTACCAGTAGCATAGGTCACGGGTCGGGTCCATATGTATACATCCCCCTAGTGGACATAATTCTTGAAACGGGCGAGGGCTCGAAAAGTCCAAGAATACCTCTTCGGACTTCACCATCTCTATCTTCAACTCAAGATGATGAGCTGGCCAACATAGCCGAAAAGCACCGAGAAGGGTACATCGTCCGTGGGGATGCTATTTCTCCTGAGAAATCACTATCTCCTAAAGAACTGCCAACAGACGTTTCCCAAGGAGATGCCCGTACTACCAATGATCCTACATTTCAGGGCTTAGGAGATCTCCCTCTTCCTGAAACTATCTATACCTCAGAGGATTTTGGCACAAATCCTTTAGTTTTTACTTCTTCAGAGGAGACTACTCCTATTAAGGCCAAAGAGCCAATCGCTCTGGCTTGGCTTCGGACTCGGGTTTGTCGGGGGAACACCACTTAGGATGCACTTAACACAATAGCACCACACTTCATAGCACTCAATTCTCATGAGAATACAGACTCTGAATTCCACTTACATTGTTGCGCAGGTACAATGTCTCGCCCTTACTATGACGTCAGGAAAATTCGTCGCAGCATGACTAGACCCCCTTCCGATGTCGAGCATGATCGCCGTGAATGCCGGGGTAGAGAGGACAGAAGGCCTCATGATTCTTATCAGTCGCGCACCTCGCGCTCTCACTCCCCCGTTCGGTTGGATCCAGAACGATACAAAAGCTACCAGGGTCGTCGAGGAGAAGACATATCGCAGCCAAAAGACCAAACTTCTCCTCAAGACAAACGCAGTAGGGAAAGGAGCCCGCCGAATGACACCGACTCACGAGGCAAACATAAGGTTTCTGATAAACGGCCTAAAAAGGGTGATGCAGCCATCGTGCCCACTAAACATAAGGATACTGAACTAACGTATTGCCTACCTCCACCGCTGGATGCTGAGTCTAAGGTTATGCGGGCATATCTGGAGAAGCAATTCCCCGACCACTATTTTGAAAATCTGACTTTCTTACCTGCTCTTGAGCCTATTTCCTCGAGGTGGGCAGACGAGGCCAAAGCAAAGATTGACGCAGTCGAAAAACAATATTCGGAGATGTTCAAGTATTCACGTAACCTCTCCAGAATCATTCGAACTTTAATTACGGATATTGAATCAATGAAGAAGACTGCAGGTGCTGACGCAAATGCCTTGAAAAATTTGGAGAAGGATCTCTTTGACACACCGGCCCAACTTGTAATCGCTCAACTAGACGCTACCAACTTTAAACAGCAATTTGAAGAGTTACAGAAGCGTTATCATGACTTGCTAGAATCTCATAGCCAAGAGCGCTTAGAGTTGAAAAAGAAAGCAGAAGATGCTAAGTCGGATAACACCAAAATGCAACTTGCTTACAATGCTCTTGAGCGAGAAAAAGCCGAGTTAGCGAGAAAGAACGCTGAATTGGAGAAGAGAAACGCTGACTTGGCTTCCAAGTTGATAGAGGACGAGAATAGGGCTTCCCTAGTGGAGGGTAATGTGGAAAGTGTTATTAAGTCCGCCGAAGAGACTCGCAAGCAGCTGTCAGAGGCCCAGGAGGAAGTGCATGGTTTTGGCGAATTGGTGATCGAATTCGCATATAATTCGTCGCCGAAACATCTCTTGGATTGAAGATTATCCGACTACCTTGGTTCACGTATGGAGCCAAATTATTGAATGGGAGAAAGAGGAACTCAAGGTAGATTCCGTCGACGAAGACAAGCTTATGGAAAAATATCTAAGAGTTGATGAGCCGGCACGTCTGGCCGAGGGGCGTCGCCTCATCGCTGCTGCTATGGAGGAGGAGAAGCGGATGGCCAAACAAAAGAATATCTCCGAGGCTGGTTCTTCTTCTACTGCCGCTGAAACTTCTGAAGTTGAGGGATATGACCCCGAAAACCCAGGGATCCCTCAGGCATCTCTTTTATCCCCCATACCTGAGACGGCGTCAGAGACGGCAGTCACTCCAGCTGAGAAATCATCGGAAGGTATTTCTACCTTTTCACCCCAATTCATCAAAGCTGTCTCCACTTTTCATCACATAATCGGGCAATCGATGAAGGATCCTTTATTTTTTCCTGAGTTGATAACTGTTGCTTCTCATTCTGTAGGTGTTGAACCGATCGAGAAGGCAGACGTGCCTCAGGGAACCACCATCGGAGCAAAATCCACGGAGAAGGCTCAAGGAGAAAAGGATAAGGCTGCCTCAGCAGAGTCAGGAGGGGGAGCTGAATTGTCCAAGGCTGATGCTCCTCATGATGACGAGATGATAGACGCCTTGAAGGACGATGGCGGTAGCGAGGGACATGAGGAAGACCCTGATGTGTCTATAGTCGGGGATTCAAAAAGCGCTGATGACACCACTTTGGCTGAAATGAAAGCCGAACTAGATAAACGTATGCAGCTAAAAGTTGAAGACCTGAATCCCGAAAGCCTTAAGCATCTTGCAATGATGGATCCTGGATCAAGGTTAGTCGTTAAGCTTTCAACTAGATCTATTTCAGAAGAGCTTGCTAAAAAGTCTTCTCTTGATTCCAGCGTTCCGACTCCTGGGAAAAAATCAACTGATTCTAGCACTTCGGTTACAGGAAAGAAAAAGTTGAAATGGGTCATGACCGATGCCGAAAAGGAAGCTAAGGCTGTTCAGAAAGCTGCCAAAAAATCCAAGTCCGATCCAAAGCCCAAATGATGAAGTGCTTTGTTTTATTTTGGCATTTAATTGGTTCGCAATTGTTGCAGCGAGTGCGGCCCTCGCATCTTCTTTTTGCTTGTTTTCCTTGTACAAACTCACACGTTTGTAAATAAAAATAGTTTATTTCCTGCAATGCCTGATAGTCATTAGTTCAGCACTTAAGTGAAAATACAAAAGTATGTCATACTAAAGTTATGTAATGAAGTCATGGTAGAGGGGACTATGTGTGCACATGTATGCCCCCAGTCAATCTTGGATAACTGAGCAAGAACTATTCAAGATTAAATTAAATTAAAAAAATCCAAATGTCCCCGATTCTCTGACGGGGTCATATTCCTTTCGTCATTGATGCCTGTTTTTTCTGGCATCTTTATACTCTCCTATCTCATATCCAGGTTAGAGTTTTCGTTGAGGCGATCACTCATCTGGGTGCACCTTCACGCCTCAGAGGACGTCATCTTCCCGTCCTTTATACTCTCTCTCTCTCGATTCTAGTGAGTTAGAGTTAAGAATGTCGTCTTCCCATTCTTCTATGTCTTATCGTTCAAGCAGTCGTTTTGTTTGTTCCTACATATAGGTCATCTCCAACTTTCCAAATTTTGTTTAACATTTCGTGTTTCACAGTCATAATAGAATAATTGTTGAAGATATAAATAATGCAAGAAAGTAAATGACACACGATATTTTTATAGTGGTTCAACCAAGTCGTAGCCTACATCCACTTTATAATCCTTTGTTCACATAAACATACTTTTTAAGGCAAGTCATGCCTTTTTACATAGCTTATGAAAACAAAAGAAATGACATTTCATATTTAGCTCAAACATCATCGTAGGTGCTGAGCGTTCCAGGCTCTGGGAATCTCCTCACCATCCACGGTCATTAGCTTGAACGCTCTTGTATCAAGCTTCCATTGGATGGTGTATGGTCCTTCCCATTTTGGACCCAATTGGGTTGAAGGCGGGAAGACTCGCTTCAGTACTAGGTCTCCTGGTTCAAAGGTTTTGAGGCGAACCTTCTGGTCATAATAACGTGCTACTTGATGTCGATGTCTTGAGGCACGCAAGTCGGCTTCATCTCTTTTTTCTTCAATCATATCAAGAGATTCTAGGAGGAGCGCTTTATTCGTCATCAGGTCATAGTATGCAACTCGATGAGAAGGGACTTCCAATTCTACCGGGATCACCGCTTCATACCCAAAGGAAAGTGAATAGGGAGTATGGCCGGTAGCCGTCTTAAAGGTCATCCTGTAGGCCCATAAAGCTAATGGCAAATCATCTAGCCATCTGGCTTTGGCCTGCTCCAGCCTCTTCTTTAGAATTGATCTAATGACTTTATTTACGGCTTCGACCTGTCCATTTGACTGTGGATGAGCTACTGCAGTGTATCGTTTATCAATCTTATATTTCTGGCAGAAGTTTTTGAACTCGATGTTGTCAAATTGCATCCCATTGTCGGTTATGATGGTCTTCGGAATCCCGAATCGACAAATAATGTTTCTGACCACAAAACTGGTCACTTTCCTTGCCGTGATGGTTGTTAGAGGTTCAACTTCCACCCATTTTGTGAAGTAGTCCACGGCAACGATCGCGTACTTAGCTCCTCCTCTGGAAATAGGTAGCACTCCAATAATGTCAATTCCCCACAGGGCAAACGACCACGGACTTACCACTGACTTGAGCTGAGTCGGAGGCGCTCTGGGAACTTTGGCATATCTTTGACATCTATCGCAGCATCGTGAATAATCAGCCGCGTCTTTGTTCACGGTAGGCTAGAAATATCTGTACCGTAACACTTTCTTTGCTAGGGTTTGGCCCCCAGTATGATCTCCACACTCACCTTCGTGCACCTCTTGCCGTACATGTTTGATGTCGTCGTGTGCGACACACCGTAATAGGGGCATTGAAAACCCTTGACGATAAAGGACGTCGTCCTGTAAAACGTATCTTGTGGCCTTACGTCTTACAGCTCGTCTTTTGCTCTTTTTCAACGGGAGGGTTCCATTTTTGAGAAAATTCTTAATTGATGTCATCCAGGATTCTCTTTCTGGTTCGACTTCCAAGGCTAGCTCTGTTTCCATTAGGTCGAAACTTGGTGAATCCAACACCTCTATAGGGACCATTTCAGTTTCTTTAAGATTATCAGAACTTGCTAGCTTCGCCAGTCAGTCTGCTTTTTGATTTTCCGCTCTTGGAATGTGTATTATGCTATAATGATCCAAACCTTCCAATAACTCCTTTACCTTTTTGAGATAAGTGATGAGTCGAGGTCCTTTAGCAGCAAATTCTTCCCGAACTTGACATACAACTATCTTGGAATCGCAATATATATCTAGTGTCTTCACTCCCAAATCTTTGGCGAGTTTCAGCCCGACAATCAGGGCTTCATACTCAGAATTGTTGTTAGTAGCAGCAAAATCTAACCGTAATGCATAGTAGATAGATCGTCCTTCAGGAGTTATCAAAACAACTCCGGTGCCGGACTTTCTATCATTCTTGGCTCCGTCCGTATATAATTTCCACGGATTAAGCTCTAATCCTCGATCCTAAGCAACTACCTTGTCACCCACCGTTTCTCTTTAGGAATTGTAAATTCGGCTATAAAGTCAGCCAAGGCCTGTCCCCTTATTGATCTTCGTGGCTGAAAGTTCACATCAAACTGACTCAGCTCGATATTCCATTTAAGTAATCACCCCGATGCTTCGGGTTTCTGCAACACTTGTCTCAAAGGTTGACCAGTATATACAATTATCGGGTGTGCCTGAAAATAGTGGCGAAGCTTGCGAGAAGCAATCAGGAGGCTATAAGCAAGCTTCTTTATCTTCAGATAGTTACGTTCCGCAGCAGCCAGCTTTTTGCTTACGTGATACACAGGTTTCTGGATTTTATCCTCTTCACGTACTAATGCCGCGCTAACGGCATGAGATTATACGGCCAAATAGATGAACAAATCCTCATGTTCCACAGGCTTTGATAATATTGGAGGCTTTTCTAAGAAGTCTAATAGATTCCGGAACGCCTCCAAACAGTCGGGAGTCCATTCAAAATTTCGCTTTCCCCGTTTTATGAGATCGAAGAAAGGTACACACTTGTCTGTTGCTTTGGAGATGAATCTTCCCAATGCTGCGACCTTCCCAGCTAAGCTTTGAACATCCCTAATCTTTCGTGGCTCCTCTATATTCCAAATTGCTGCTATTTGGTCCGGATTGATTTCAATTCCTCTGGAACTCATGATAAAGCCAAGGAACTTGATTGATGCCACGCCAAAAGAGCACTTCAAGGGGTTCAACTTCATCCCATACCTTCGTAGTATGCCGAACATTTCTGCTAAGTCCTTCGTATGATCGGGAGATTGCTTGGATTTCACGTGCATATCATCCACGTAAACTTCCATGGTTTTCCCGATTTGATTGTAAAACATGCGGTTAACTAGGCGCTCATACATGGCTCCCGCATTTTTTAATCCAAACGGCATTACGAAGTAACAATACAATCCCAAGTCAGTGATAAAGCTTGTATGCTCTTGATCTTGTATGTGCATGGGTATTTGATTGTACCCGGAATAAGCATCCATAAAGGATAAAAGTTTGTGCTCGGTAGTTGAATCTACTAGTTGATCAATTTTGGGAAGAGGAAAGCTATCCTTCAGGCAAGCCTTGTTTAAATCAAAAAAGTCGATGCACGTTCTCCACTTCCCGTTTGACTTTTTGACCAGGACAAGATTCGATATCCAGTCGGGATATTTCGAATCCTTAATGAATCCATTACCTTTTAACTTCTCTACTTCTTCTTTCAAAGCTGTTGACCGCTCCGGGCCCAACATCCGTCTCTTCTGCTTGACTGGTGGATGCTTTGGATTAATACACAAAGAGTGGCTCATAATTGTAGGCGAAATTCCACACATGTCAGCGTGAGTCCAAGCAAACACGTCCAGATTTGCCTTTAAAAAATCAGCCAATTCCCTCGCTCTAGCTGGATCCAGTTGCGAGCCAATCTTTAGTACTTTTGTTGGATCTGTTTCATCAATAGGTATATCAACTGTTATTTCGTTGGGAGTTGCCTTCTTGTCCCCGGGTTCTCTATCCTCTTTGGGATCTTTATCCTCGAGCACGTCTGAGGGTGACTCTCTTGGGGCAGGACCCCTTAGTTGCTATGCTGAGGCCTCCTTTGGAGGGGCAGAATCATCTTTAGCATATATATTTAACCCCTTCATTAACATCTTTAAATCTGCCACGTAACAGGCTCGTCCCGTAGCTTGGTCGCCCCTCATCGTCCCAACTCCTGAGTCAGTTGGGAATTTAAGCAGCAAGCACCAAGGCGCAATACATGCCCTAAATTCGGCAAGGGCTGGTCGGCCTAGGAAGGCATTGTAAGGTGACTCCAAATCCAAAACTACAAACGGCAGGATCCTTACTCTCTGGCGATCTCCTTGCCCTAAAGTGACTGGTAATTCCACAAAACCCATCGGAGCTGTAGATACTCCGTTAAATCCACGTATCCATCCTTGACATGGCTTTAAGTCTTTTGCTTCGAGCCTTATTTGTTCGAAAGCTTTCTTGAAGAGGATATTAACCGAGCTTCCGTTGTCCACTAACACTTTATGGACTAAGGCAGGGCCAATTGTCGTGGTAATCACTAATGGATCGTCAGTTGGAGATTGAACTCCAAATTCATCTCTATTGCGGAATATGACATCATCTGACATCGTTTTTTGCTGTTTTATTGGAGTGACGTCTTCATGGCTACTACATTCTCCTACTTCAAAATGCTTGGCGGCGTTGACGTACTGGTCCATTGCTTTAAAACTACGACTAACTAGGTGAGGTCCGCCTATAATAGAGTTAATGACGATCCTCTTACCTTTTTGCTGAGTTGTGGGTTTTGAAGCAGGCTGGTCTTGGTTCGGGGCTTGTCCCCCTTGCCCCCTGTCCCTTGTGGCGGCCTTGTACTCATCCAACTTCCTTTCTCGCAGCAATTTTTCGAAGATATCCCTCAAATGACGGCACTTATTGGTGGAATGACCGTGTGTACCATGAAACAAGCAAAACTTTCCTGTTTCAATCTCTTTCTCTATAGAATCTCTGGGTGGTGGTTTTTTGTACTGCAATATGTTGCATGTATCTAAATAAATGTTCTCCAACGTATCATTTAACGACGTGTAATTTTCAAAAGTATGGAATCTGGGTTTTTTATTAGAGCTATTCCCTCGGTTTCTGTTCCTTCTATTATCATTCCCATTTCTGTTGCTATTACCACCACTCTGGTTGCCAACATTTACTTCCACCTTCCCTGAACTGACACCAGATTGTTTCACAGCAATGTTACTCTGGACACCCTCCTTCGAGGCCCCTTCGGACTTTCTCTTTCTATTTGCCTTAGCTTCTTCTCGCCTTAAGCGGACATTAGCCTTTTCATAGAACAGTTCTCTAGTAGGAGGTGGTTTTCCAGCCAAGTAATCCCCGAACTCTGTATCAGGATCTACCCCTTCTATCAAGGCCATCAGGATAATGGGCTCATGGGGATCACTAACTTCAGTGATGGCCAGGTTAAAGTGATCCAAATATGACTTCAAAGATTCTCCTAGGGCCTGTTTAATTCGTGACAATTCTATAACGGTCTTGGACTTTTGGGCATGGATTCGAAACTGATTCATGAAACGCTCACTCAGCTCTGTGAAATTTGATACCGACCGAGGAGGGAGTCGGGTGAACCACATCAACGCTACATCTTCAAGGTAGATTGGAAAAGCTTTGCATTTTACGGCGTTCGGAGCTGCTGCCGCATTCGTGAACCATGCATATCTCATCAGATGCTGCCCTGGGTCTGTTCTTCCTGAATATCGATCCATCTAAGGAAAGTTGAATCACCGGGGGAACTGGAAATTCAGTATGTCGTCTGTGAAGGGGGTATGACTTCGTTCAATGCCCCAGTCTTCATTAGTATGGTGTCGGCTTTCGTACATGATCTTACGCACCATTTCCCATACATCGGCATTTGTTAATGTCTGCACAGGCTCTCTCGATCTGATGTTCGGGTTACCCCTAGGTTCCTAATCAGGGGATAACCTCCTGTTTCTGGTGGCGGCTACTCTACGTTGCTCTCTATGTTCCCAGTCGACCTCTGGAGGTAGAGGTCGGAGAAGCTGTTGTTGCGTGGGGTTGCTAATATCAGGATCTCTGTGTAAGACGTAGGATCCGCGCATGGGTAGCAACATAGGCTGTTGTAGGCTCAGGTCATCAGGGCCCAATGCACGAGCAGCGTCTTCTCGGGATCCCAAAGATCCAAAAGTCAATTGATCTAGGTTCTGAGGTCGTTCGAGCGGCCTTATCACGCGAGGGCGTTCCTCTTCGGAAGAGGACGAATCATCTGTAGTAAGACGGCGCGTTTGGGAAGGAGACTTCTGCCTCCGGAGTTGCTGTAGTTCTCTACCCATAGTGATCATGTTTTCCTGCATGCGAAGGTTGTCACGCCTCTGGGCTTCCAATGCTTCTTTAGTGCTCTGTAGCATGTCAAGAAAACGTGGAAAGTTTCCCTGGGTAATGGGTGCAAATGGATCAGGCTTAGCATTAGCCATCGTGGCTGGAATCAGAGCATTGGAGGGAGCTCGAGTAGAAATTCCAGCTTCATTCTGGTTCGGATCAGATCGGTTCACAGCAGCCTGATTTAATCGGTTCGGATGGAGAGAGTGTGTGCCCCCGACCTCATCAGATCGGATCGGATCGGTGCCTTCCACCCGGTTCGGATCGGCACCTCCGATCCGGTTCGGATCCTCCTGGTTGGAGTGATCTGCTTCAGAGCTTTGAACGCATGACCTTGTTAACACGATAGCTTGCTGATCTTCTCTGGAATCATTTCCCCTAGCCTTGCACTTCTTTTCCTTTGGTCTTAGCCATAACACTTGATTCTTCAACGGTTAGTCAACAAGTACCGAAAGATGTCAGAGAGAAGGGATTAACTTCTTGAACTTGAAAGTCCAAACGGTAGAATGATAATCCCAAAAAAGCTGAGAATTCGAAGGTTCTCAGTGAAAGAACCAAAATGTTAGACCAAAAATTGGTTCTAACACCCAAATTAATTATGATTTCAATGAAATAGAATCAAAAAGCAACAAAGAACACGCGATTTATAGTGGTTCGGCGTTAACGAGCCTACGTCCACTTTGTTTTCTTTTAATTGATGATTTGAATACAAATACAACAATGATTTTCACTCAACTCCACAATTACAATGCATAAACTCACTCAAATCTCTAAAAAATAGACTTTAAGAGACGATTTTGATCTGAATGTAGCTATGAAATTCGGCTATGGAGGAAGTTAGAACTGAGAATTTGCCAAAAGATCCTGTCAAATGCCTCTAGATGGTGTATTTATAGGTGAAAAATCTCTTCGAAATGGCTCCGGTTCGGAATTGCATGGCACCCATCCCATACGAGTCGGGTTCGGAGGCTTCCAGATGGTGACAGCGCATTGATTTGGCAGGAGATCGTGGGAGAAATGATTATGCTTGGTCCGAGTCTTCAGGAAGTGTGTGCAACAACGGTCATAAGCTCAGAGAAAAGGGTACGGATCGGCTGCCTCCGATCCGATCCGATGAAGCCGCCTGCTTTATGATGTTGCTGTCATACTCCTCCGATCCGATCCAATGAGGCCATTTGTTGTTTTCTGATGTTGCTGACGTATCTCTCCGATCCGAACCGATGAGGTCACTCGCTATCTAATGTTGCTGACGTACTCCTCCGCTCCGAACCGATGAGGCCACTTGCTATCCTTTGATATTGCTGACGTATCTCTCCGATCCGATCCGATGTGATCTCTGCGTTCTTGATCTTTACTTACCTCCTGCGCTATCTTCCTTCGATCCGAACCGATTGGTGTCTTTCTCACTATTTGCTCTTTGTGTAGCCTAGTTCACAAAGTAGGCTAACATTCTTTATAGTCACTTAGTACCCTATGAGGCGGGCTACTCCTAGTCACTTAAGGATATTTAATTTATTAAGGGTAGATGTCCCTATAGTTACTTAATACCATATGGTTGACCCTTAACCACTTAAGACCTCATCTCCAACGTCAAGGTCAGAATGTATATACTCTCTTTGTAGGTTGAAAATAGTAATAACCACTTACTACCAGGTTAGGGTCAGGAACTCATTTTTAAGGAAACCCTCCCGACAGACCCTCTTATTACTATCCAGTTATCCCTACAGGTGAACTCCTAGCAACTTAATACTTCCCTTAGACGGTGGTTCCTTTTGGCCATATTTGTATATTTCTTCTCTAGGTTAGCCCTTACTTGCCCCTAGATAAGAAGCAGATATTACTTGGAGAACTACCCTACTCACGTTACCATCTAACAAGACCACTTACACTACAAGACAATACAACTATTCCAACGACTGGGAGCCATTAGCGATTATTTGAAGCCGTTGGAATAACCATTGGAATAAATACAACGAACTCTAAAGATTTCCAATGGAACCAACAAAACTATTCTAATGGCTATCCAACGACTTTCAATGGTGACCAGCCATTGGAAACCGTTTCAAACTAATGACTAGTAAGTCGTTGGCAACCAGCCATTGGAAAAACTGGGTGATTTTTTTATAACAACAAGCATATTACCTTCCAGCCACCCCATTTTCAATCCATTTCAAATCAATTCCACACATATATATCATTACTAATATAAACAACCAATAAAAATCAAATAAACACCAATACAAATAAATTAAACCATCCTAACATCAAAAACCAACTCATCAACATCACATGTCTACAAACCAAATACAAACCATTAAAATAAACCCATAATATCATTTCACCCACTCCATACCAATATATACAACATCAAAACAAATTCCTCACCATCTCCAAGTCAATATATACATCGTGTAATCACAAATACAAAAAAAACATACCTCAAGCATCATCTTTGTCACCTCCGAAAGCACTAGACGACAAAGGAAAAGTGCCATGATTGTGCACATACTCCGCAACCTTTTGATTCAGCTGCTCCATATGTATAGCCTGTAGATGATTCCACTTCTATAACTACTTAATCATTGCACTAAGCTCCTTAATTTATTGTTTGTCTTGGGACTTTTGATCTTGTCGAGCCTGCAAATATAATGAATAGCAAAAGGATTATGTCAGCATATAAAATATTATAACACTATATATAAACGCTAATTTTTTGTATGTATGCAAAAGGAATAATTACCATTAGGTTCCGAAAGCCACAACGTCTACTCTGCTGTGTCGGATCCATAACAGTATCAAATATGTTATCTTCCTCCTTCAGTGTCAACTCGTCATGACCAGACTCCTCAAGCACATGAGCCCGTGCCTCCTAAAACCTTGCCTATAATGCAAAAAACAATTTTAGTTGAAAAATAATAGAATGTTGGTTTTATTTTACATTAGCTGATGATTAATAAACTTATCGATGTGAGAAATAGAATTTAAAATATGTATACATATGCAGTTGTTGCCCTATCCTGATCACCCCACTGATATGTGATGTTGCTAGCCTTGTCTGCTTGCCTGGATGTGTTGGTGTGAGCAAATACGTCCATGTAGGACACGGGATGTCCACGAGCTCATTCTTGCAATTCATAATTTGGAATAATAAATCACACGTAGTTAATTACTAAACTGGTTAATATACAAATGTAATGATTGACAAATTTAGCAAGTACTCGCGGTGATGTTGGAAAGACTTAGATCCTCCACGATGAGGTATTGGATTCCTGCTTCTGTTTGTTGAGTTCTTTGCTGAATCTGCCTGCAAATTTACATTGAATAATTATTTAATAATTGGCAAAAAAATTAATGAGATTCATTATAGATTTACTTTAAATTCATCAGTGTTCCATCAGTCAACCCACTTTGTAATGTCCCGTATTTTTCCAGTATAATAATTAATTTATTTAGTTATTCAAAATATTTGTTTGGTAATTTAAAGGCTGTTTAATTAAATAATAGTGAATATTTAGTTTAATTAAATAATAGAATAATATATTTAAAACCCGAAATAGTCAGAAATAACAGAATTCACAATACTGTGTGAATTGGATCATTTAAAATATTTAATTCAGTTTAGAATTGAATTAGAATAACGAATATATTATTTGAATGACAGTTTGAATGGATAATTATATTATAATTAAAATCGAGCTTGAAATGGCGCGCAGTTCGCTATTTGGCGATTTGAACTTCAACTGAATATACAGGATCAGTTTTAAGTAGGATTTCTGTGAAACAAGAAACGTTCTGAGCTGGTAAAGTATAATTTTCTAGTGGAAGAGAAAAATCGGGATTTCGTTATGTAGATTTTGATTTATGTCCCAATCAAATTTTCGAAAATTCGCTATGGAATTCCTTTATAAATTATAGCGATTTATTTATATTATAAAAGGATTTTTCAATATAAATAGAATATCGATTCAACCGGGATTTGAAATATCGAGTTATAAATTCAATTTGAGTTGTATGATACTCTAGTGTGAATATATATACGATAATATTTATTTTTAAATATTTAATTTAATTATTTTTAAATATATCTATATTTAAATGGTCTATTTAGGGCTTTAAAAATAGCCTGTTTTGCAAACGACCTCCGTTTTTGACGAAACTAATTTTGTTGGATCTGCAATATTAAATTATTGCTAGATTTCAATCTTCATGATTTTTGGGATCAGTATGTGGTTGAACGGATTTTTTTAATGTGAAAAACAGTCAGTACTTCGATGGTTAAAAATACGCTGTGTGAGCAAACGGAGTCAGAATTCGATGAAACCAGTTTTGTTGGGTCCGTAGTGTCGAACTGTAGTTGTCTGTCCATTTTCATGATTTTTGGGTATTGTATGTGCTCACTGGGATTTTTAAACACAAATGAAAACAGCGATTTCAAATATAAATTAAATAATCAAATAAAAATATATAGTATATGCATCCTATAAATAGTCTACACTCACATCTAACCCTAACATACCTTGTCTTTGGTCAAAATGCACAGCCGCCATCAAAACTAATTCATACAGTGAAAATACCAATTCAAAAATCAAACTAAACTCATAGGAAAATCCTAAAATCGCAACTCAAGCATTTTTGGACTCCTGGTGTTGTGACCTTCCATCTTATATGAGTTACATGGTGTTCGACGTCGATTCTGGGTTGTTGGGTTTTCAACAGTGGTGCTAGGGTTGATCGAGGCGAGCGATTGAAGCACTAATGAGGGATTTCGAGTTTGTAATTGGGTATAGGGGATCGAATAGCATCTAGTGGGATTTTCTGGGAAGTTTTGGTGGAAATAAAGCTCGATCTCCCCACTGATACAGGCGCGAGACGCTGAGAACGGGTTTTCAAAGGAAGGATGCGAGTTCGAGGGTATTGGGTGAGGAACATGTAGTTTTCATAGTGGAGCATTTTGGAGGTTACGAGTTTGAATTTCATGAAGTAAGGAGAGAAAACGAGAGGATCAAAGTTGCGGTAATGGTGGAGTCTTCACAAGAGCACGACATTTTGAGGTTTCGGGGAAGAAAGGGTCACGTGGTGTGTATGTTTGGTGGTGGGCCGATTTCAAGAAAAGAGGTGAGGCCTAATAACAATTCTTGTTTAAAATCTGAACCATTTTATTTTACGTCAAACTTAGAAAATACATAACTATTCCATACGTTAACCGAATTCTGTAAAACAAGATCCATTAGGATCGTATGGACGGTGGCTACACCACGGAACCGGCTGGGAGTGAATTGGAGCTCATTTGGATTTATGGTGAAATTAAACGCCTGAATTGAATCAATGACCAATTATCGTTATTTAACGATAACCGTCCAAGATGAGTAAATCTCACTAACTCTGATCAATTTATATTTTTATAAAGTATTTTTAGAATTGATAAATATTGGTTGATTTGCTGTGTGTTGGCTGTTTGGTTAAACTGCTAGTTATTGGTTGAAAATATCGATAATGATATATATAAATCGTTAATCGAATATTGATTCTGTTTATCAGAATATCCATATTCCTGCTATTTGTGTTGATTAACATCTGTGGATGCAGGGAAACAGGTTGGAAGAATCCAACTGGATTCCTCAATATATATAATACTGTTGTTTTCATATATTGAAATATATGATGTGATATATAATTTGTGTTGATTATGCGTGTTTGAATGATATCAATCATTGTTATTTGATATTTAGATACCGTAAGGAATACTGGAATGTAGAAAAGGGGATTTTCAAAGTGTATTTTCAAAATGAATTATTTATATAAAATCAATGGATTTTATATATAAAAAGAAAATATTTGTAAAACCATTGGAAAAGGAAAACATTTGAGAAACAAATAGGAAAAAGGGAAATATTTGAAAAACATTGACAAATAGAATTGAAAAGAGAAATATTTGTAAAACATTGACAATTAGAATTGAAAAGGGAAAGATTTGTAAAATATTTTCAAATAGATTAAAAAGGAATATTTATTTGTTAAATAAATAGAAAGATAAAAGGAATATATATTTAGAAAATAAATAAGATAATATAAAGGAAATACTTAAAAAAATGAATAGAATTGTATAAAATGAGAATTTTACACTAGGAAGGTTTAAACCCATGCTTAGCACATGGGTATAACAGAATATGAATTCAAAGGGATCATTTAAGAGAAATATGTTTTAATAGATAAAGTAAGAAGATAAATTTGTAAATAAGGTTTTTTAAATTAAATTAAATGTTTATCATTGGATAAATGAAATATATAAGTCAGGACTTATATAGAGAAGTAAGAATCGATTTCAACACCGATATTTGAAACTTAATATGGATGAAGAGTTAGTCGATTAAGAGTTAATCGGTTAGAGTTAATCGAATTAGAGTAATCGATTAGAGTTAATCGAATTAGAGTAATTGATTAGAGTTAATCAGTTAGAGTTAACCAGTTAGAATTAATTAGATAGAGTTAACCAGATAGAGTAAATTGAACATAGTTAATCGAATCAGGATTAATTGAATATTAGTTATTCAATTAGAGTTGATCAAATATAGTTATTTGAGATAGAGTTAGTCAAACATAGTTATTCAAGATGGGTTGCCATTTCGTACGACTGCTAGCGTAATTCGCAAGGATGCAGATAGCCTACGGCGGTCGGATGTTTCCTGAGGGAATCAGGCGTAACCATTGTGATCGCTGTGATCTAGAGTCAAGCGAATGGAGTTAAATCGAATATTAGCCATTCGAAATAAAGTTAAAACAGATATGGCTATTCGAATATAAGTTAATCGGATATTAGTCATTCGATAGGAGTTAAATAAGTTGAGTTAAATAAGTTGAGTTAATCAAGTAAGTTAATCAAGTTGAGTTAATCGAGTTTAGTTAGTCAAGATGAGTTAATCAAACCGAGTTAATCCAAATGAGTTAATCCAAAAGAGTTATTCGAAATAGTTTATTCGAATAGAATTAAGGGATTTAATCAAATATAGTTTATTCAAAAGGAGATTAATCAAATGTAAATCATTCGAAGAGAGATTTTCAAATATAGTTATTTGAAGAAAGAATTATCGAATATAGTTATTCGAAGAAAGAGTTATCGAATATAGTTTATTCGGAAAGGAGTTATCGAATAAAGATTATTTGAAAGAGAGTTATATATTGAAATTTGATTATATCGAATTCGGGAAAGCACACTTCCGTTTTTAATCAAGATTTAATGATTTCTTCATAAATTGTCTATTTAGTTATTTAGTTAAATTAAGGAATAAAAGGTATATTTTGAAGTTAAATATTTAAGAAGAAGGGATTAAAATGCAATAGTTATAATCAATGTTTTAAAATAAAGAAGTGGATTCACAAATAGAATCCGAGTTACATAAGGAAGTTGGTTAAAAGATTTAAAAGGGCGAACTTTGTCTATGTCGAGGTTAGAATTGTTGTTCAGTTAAGTTCTAAGAGGTAGTTATACCCCAACTTGATTGACTCGATTTCAACTAAGGGATGGGTAGGGTTCGATAGTGAAGGTTGGTTAAGGGAATATAGTTGATGAGTGTAATGGTTCAAGTTCGCATAGCGACGTTATATTTAAACATCTGTTTAAAACAAATGAAAGAGTTTTGGAAATGTTTTCCAAATAAGAATTAGAAATGTTTTCTAATATAGAAAATAAGGAATGGAGCAATACAGGAATGTTTCTAATGATTAATAAAGTATATTTTCTAAATTTAGAAAATAAAAATTTACAAATATATAGAAATGGGAAATGAATAAATTAAATGATAAATTAAATTAAAGGAGATCGTTTTAATTAATGATTGATCGATCGAATTTCTATCTGGAAATAAGATCGTTGGTTGTACACCTATTTTTCTTTGATAGTTAAATCACCGACTATCGAAGTTTTTGACCATTTTTCCACTTGTCAATACGGAGAGACCGGGATAAGACTCATTATCTAAAAATCACTTTGTATGGACGTTAGCGTTGTGATCAAATATGATGAAGATAACTGAAGACAGAGTTATGCAAGGGCTATCCTGTTTACAAAAAGTGCCTTTGGTTTGTCCAGTCCCAGAACAACGTGAATGGACGAATGTCTGACAAAGTACAACTAACGGATCACGTAAGTTAATCTCTTCAAACATAATTACGTTTGGTGGCGGAGGAACTCGTTTCTCTTAGATTTATACCCGTGGTATTTTTTGGGAAATCAATTTGTGATTTGGCGGGTATGACGATGTGGCATTCAAAGCGAAGGTGGTCAGATGTTCCAAAAGATACGTTATGACCTCAAGCCTCATCAACCAGGAAATGACAGAAATCGTGCAGGCAGCATGGCTAGGTAGGTCGCTCCCATTAGGGAGTATATCACCTATCTAGAGAAAATCCATTTCATTCTTTTATCTATTATCGATGCTGTCCCTTTTCGGGAAACGGTGGGTAGCTCCCAACCATTGGTGATATACATTCGATACACTCAAGCGTAATGAATGGTCTGTCATGTGTGGGCTGGGTTACAAGACGTTCTTGTTAAACCCAGTATATTTGCCTCTAGAGATACACTATCGGCAGGTGGTCCCATACCTTGTCATAGTCGGAATTCAATCTCCAATAAGCGCCTACGGTTTTGTTTGTATACTATATATGTGGAACGTGAGATGCAAGCGTTCTGCTAGATTGTTAATTACTTGTGATTAGACACTATTATAATATCAGAAAAGTATTGATTTTGAAAGTGTTTTAGGTTATCGTAAGGTAAAAACCGTCCATGTTTATGTGTGGATCGGTCTTACGATTACCTTTTCTTTTGAAAAGGATTTTGAAAAGTTAAACCAAATGATTTGAGTTTGCTCACACTAGTCCCATGACTGACCCAGAGTTCATTTTGTTTTCCCAAAACTCTTGGGTGCCCAAATTTGTATGGGCAGTCAAGTAGTTCAGATCTTTACAGATATACTTGGAGGAGCTTGAAGCAGGAGACTTCATGATTATATAGCTATTGTTATTTCTGCTGTGTGTAAGTGTTGTACTCTGATAATGTCATTTTATATATATATACACTGTTTTATTGCAAAGTTATGTTATATACTATATTTTATTCGTTCCGCTGTGAGATTCGTATTACTCTAATTCTATTCTGTGGTAATCTTCTTGTTCTTCTATTCTAACTTTCTATCTTATCTATTCTCACCCTCTAACTACTTTCTATTAATGATCAGGTATTTTTCGATGTCTGAATAGTCAACATGGTAGTTTTGTGTTGATTTTCGGAGTCGAATATCCCAGTTCATTACACACTTATCCCATACCGCCTCGTTTATCCACCTTGGTTTCTTCCCCGATTTTTTAATCTTTGACATTTTCTTCCTATAGTTCTTAGCGGCCTTTGAGTTCTAGTGTCGCTAAACTAGGTCAATGTCAGACTCCTGCAAATCTACAACGCCCTGTACAATCAGAAAATATTACCAACTATTTATTTGTATTTAATCATTTTGTAAAGCGGTATAAACTTACCAGAAAATCTTTCCAGATGGCCACTCTCATGGTGTGAGCGTTCTTACTCCACTTAAGCTAGAAATCGCTCATCCTAGCCATATATGCATCCTTAGAAATGTTCATAACCACTTGAGATGGCTCCAATTCAAACCCCGTTCGTCATATAAAATAGAACTTTAGACAACTATAGATATATCACGTAAAAAAATTGAATTGCTATGTTGCTAATTTCGATACTTATGCATGATCAACCTCAGGCTTCAAGTAAATGACTGGACGAGATAGTGGCTCGCCACTACTCTCACTGATCTGCTCAATAGAGCTACGTTGACGAGAGCCAGACATAATATACCTGCCACATACATACATATAAAATTCATAATGATTATGATATGATGAACCACTAAAAAATGTAATACATGCTACACATGTGTCGTGTTGTGTATGTGTTATGTGTGTGAGTATACACTTGTTGTCATTAAAATTGTATAACTTGGATAAATGCAATATCAAACATAGATAAATGTAATGTTAATAATTGTGAAAATTACCAGATATTTCTCAGTCCTCGTCCTTTTTCTGATTCAGACTCGGTTTTGTGTTCGATTTCATTTTCCTCTACACTCTCAAATGCTTCGAGTAATACATTTGTCTCATCATTTAAAGGTCCTAAATCAGTTCGATCTTCTGTAATTGCTATTTCAACATTTTCCTCTAGATCTGCCTAATACGCTTGTTCAGGAATATTCTTTCCATCGAATGTAAATCTTTCCTTGGTTTTAAAAGACCAGTCTGCTTTATCCCTTTTTAGAGATGGATAAGGGGTATAATAAGCTTGTAGGGCTTGTTTGGCTAGTCAAAAAGGGTCGTACTTTTGATAACGCGAGGTATGTTTAATTTCTATAAGATTATAATTTGGATGCACGATAATACCAGAACCTGGAACATTGTTGAACCAGTCGCAACTAAACAAATAAACATTCTCTGCGGGCCTTCTAAAATATGTAATTGCAAAATCTGAGTTAACACGCCATAAAAACCATTTATACGATTATTAGGATCATCACTGCCTTTAACAAATACGACAATATTGTTTGTTAATTTTTCAGCACTGTATTTTTTGGTGTTGAATTTATATCCATTAACAAAAAATATTGGATATGTTTTAACTTTTCTTTTTGGTCCAAGAGCCAAATGTTTCAGTCCTTCATCGAGCACATGATTTGTCAGATCATAAACATAGTTCGTAAAGCAACTACTAAAATGTTTACTTAAATCGCCGCTTGGATTTTTTGATTCATAAATACTGCAAACAAAAACATGATATATTACATTATTTTTTTATATATACGTGTAATTTAAATTTAACAAAACTTGTAAGGTGATAATTACCTAACAAATGGTGCAACTTCAAGACAATTAAAAAGAATATATGTGTGTGCTTCATGGTAATCTTTATCATCTAGCCATAATTCCATACATTTTCCAGCATGTCGACCAGGTTGTTTAAAAATATATAACGTTACTTCAAAAGAATAATCTTCTTCAACGACCTCATCATTACGCATAACATTTTCATATAATAAGTTTACATGGTTATTAAAATAATGAGAGAAAAAGAAAGAAGCTTCTTCTTTGATATATTATTTGCAAATAAAACCTTCAATTCGAGCTATTTGTCTCACTTTTTTCTTTATATGATTTAAGTACTAATAAAAATATTAGGGTTCAATACTAACTTCTATTTATAATTAAATTAACATTTGCATACTTAGTATAGTAACATACCTTTCGAATGGATACATTCATCCATATTGCACAGAACCTCGAAAATGTGCTTCATATGGAAGATGAACATGTAAATGCTTCCTTACATTAAAGAAACCCGGAGGAAATATATGACAATCATGGCTCCTTGCGAAATAAACTAAGTTTTGTTATTAACATCCAAACTTTTATGGGTAACAATTTTTTAAAAGTGACGGACAACAAATTTTCCATCATTACATGACAATCATGGCTTTTCATTTCACTCAGTTTTTCGTTTTTATAATCAACACATCCACGAATATTAGAGGGAATTCCATCGGGAAATCGTAATCCTTCCATCCATTTTAACAGTACTTTAACTTGGTTGTTGTTTAGTTCATAACATGCTTTGGTTTTTTTTACAGTCATTGGGCTTTATACGTAGCCCAGAATGATTGCATATTTCCTCTATATCACGTCTAGATTTCAGATCATCCTTAATTTTTCCCTTCACATTCAAAACTGTATTAAACATATTATCAAAAACGTTTTTCTGGTTATGCATCATGTCAATGTTATGACGGATTAAGAGATTTTTCTAATAAGGCAATTCCTAGAATATATTCTTTTTGCAAAAATTATGAACCATCGATTTACCTTGAATTTCCGTTCGTTTTCCAGTTTCATGTATCTTTGGGTAATTTTTTACATGTTCATATATATCCTCGCTTGACCAAACCGTTGGTGGGCGTAGAGTCTCATGTCTATTAGCTGTGTAGTTTTTTTTGGTCTCTTCTAAAAGGATGATTAATATGAAGAAAACGTTGATGATAAGCAAATAATGAAACAAAGAAGCAAACTTCCAAAAAAAAATCTTTTTTGTTACATCTTATGTTTCAACTCCTTCATCGTATGTAGGAAAATCACTAACAGTGTTACTAGAAATGAAGCTACGTGATGCACCAGTATCAAAAAGTACAGAAACAGGAATATTTTTAATGGTAAGGGTACCTCCCAAGACGTCGGGTTTACCTGATCCATCGGTGATAGCTGGCGGGGTCTCCCCGTCATACACATGAGCCACTTGTGCATTCTGCTTCAGAGGACAATTCCTGCTATAGTGCCCTTTCTTATGGCAGTTGTAGCATTCGGCTGAGCTGTGGTCTGGATTTGCCTTTAGCTTCTTCGGGGCTTTGGACACATTAGAAAAATGTCCTATCTTCCCGCAGTTGTAGCAGCTTCCTTTCGGTATCTTTCCAGGTTGCTGAGTAGCGGCCGCTGAAATGCTGGACCCTGGCTGATCCGCTGAAGCTTTGCGCTTATTTCCAGCTTGGCTTTTGGCGTGGTCTTGGTTGGAGTGTCTTTCATCCATATCTTCATAATTGCAGGCCATTTCTACTAATTCTGAGAATGAGAGTTTGATGTTGCTCATGGCTCTGTCATGGTACTTGCGCCGTAGCCCAAATATAAACCTCTTATTCTTAGCTTTGTTGGTCATAATAAGCTCTGGAGCATAGCGCGACAGCTGAGTGAATTTATTGAGGTAATCTTGGATAGAGAGATCTCCCTGCTGGAGATTAGCAAACTGCTCTCGCATCCTCTCTAAGGCCTGCTCAGGTACGAACTTCTCGTTGAACATGGTCTTGAATTGCTCCCAGGTCCTAACAGTACCTGCCACATCTTCCGAGGTGATGGCATCCCACCACAACTCTGCTTCTTCCTGTAAGAGCCAAATACCTAGACGTGCTTTGTTGTTGGTCCCCAATCCCATGCCTTCAATTTTTTTTCACAGGTCTTCAACCAAGCAATAGCCTCTGTTACTGTACCAAGGCCAGAAAAGGGTTTTCCCCCCAGGTTCCTATATCTCTTTGCTACTCTGTCTAGCTCAAAGTCCTGGGGTGCTGGTGGCTGAATAATAGGGCCCTCCTCAACTACGGGGATATTCCCCCATCCTCCTGCTATGCCTGCTCGGCCTCCACGGCCACCTCTGGCTGCTGCTGCTCGTGTAGCCATCAGATAGAGTACTGTATAAGCAAGAAAAGAGTCAAGCTCACAGAATTGATAACTTTCATATATGATAAAGCAGGGGAACATAAGGAAAGGTAATGATGTACTGACCAAATTATTTTGCTAATCTGCTTAGCTCATTCTAGGACATTGCTAATCCTATCTCTAATGAGCTACTCGCCTTAGAACACTATTGATTCTATTCTGACGAGGTGTTTAATGTGTTAGATCCCGGAACTAAGGTTAACCAAAGTTCTGATACCAACTGTGACGATCCCAAAATCCGTGTGACGGTATTAAGGATAATCATTTGGAATATCACACATCAATCATCATAGCAGAGTACAGATAATAACAAAAACAATAAATAGAATAATTTTACATAGATATGACAGCGGAATCATAACATGCAACAACATCAGAATAGCTCAACGTTGGATATAACTTAGTAAATGAAAGGGGAAATGATCAGTCACCATCGCCAGAGGCGGAATATATACATGCAGTGAGACATAATAAGGGTATCAGTCTACATCGCCGAAGGCGGTACATATACATACGATAATAAGTACTGGAAGTAAAACATTCTGCATCTCCTGTGGCGGAATCATAATATAAATACAATAATGGCGGGAAATGTCAAAGTCATCTCGGTGAAGTCAGCCTCGCCATGAGCCAAAACGCACTCCATACTACAGTGCTGAGCCAAAACAACCTGTCACCTGTGAACTAGGCTGCCCGTGTGAAAATAAGGGCACCCGCGTTTGCAAAGTGAAACAAACAACGAGCCAGTCATGGGGACTGGTATGAGAAATCTACTTAACAGTTTAAATAACATTAATAAGCAAATCATAGGACCACGCCACTTTCGCGGAACGGGTTTAATCCAGTGATTGCTGGTGCATTTAAAACAAAGTAAATTCTTTAAAAACAACGCAATGCTTTTAAAAAGAATGAAGCCATTATAAGACTCAAGTCCCATCATACAATGCAACGCAAGCCGGAGGATAGAGTTTTACCTTATAATGGCCAAATATGCTTAATACGTGTAAAGCAAAATCATTTGATATTATTACTAGTGCATATATGTTTCAAAAACGAATAGCATCATAAATATCAATCATAGGCGACATGAGCGTCCCATGCCACTATGTCGCCATACATAAGTTACAATCGAATCCGTTATCTCGTATTGGAAATTGGATTTCCGTCATGAGTCGAGGCGAGGGGCAAGCTCCTCTCCGCTTCGAGATACTCTAGCAAATGCCTCAGGACTACACACTCTGGGTAACCCCTGGATCTTCAGGGTCGGTCCTCTCTTACGTTTGAGGATGGGCAATTCCTGAACACACGTTTCCCGGTCCTTACAGACCTATAATCGAGGCACCTCGCATTCCAACAACCACATAGGTGAAAAGTAGATATAAATGTCAAGGCTGGTAGGTCACTGACACCACCATAGCTAGAAAGAAACGTCGTGCTCTCCCTGCAGTCCTTATCCCGTTTTTAACTCATACCGAGGTGTGAGGCTCGCTAATCCACGCTATACACAAAGCCAGGCTACGTAGACCGTGCTTTGATCATCAAACACAAGACTTTGGTTTGCAACAAAAGCCATGATCACAGCATCTTGGCATGCCGCATAGGCAGTCCACTCCATACGACTGATTTCTATCGATATACAACCTTTGAGCTCGTACGTCTCAGAGAAGGGCGTTAAGCAAAAGAATAAATTCTCCGCCACCAAACAGATATATATTTAACAGAGATCAATCAGTATAGAACAAAATCCAATGTTAGACACACAATCCATTTACAAGTCCGTTCTGGGTCTGAACGAAATCAGAGGCGTCAAATTCCTCGTATATCCGTCCAATCAACACATACGTTCAGACGGCTACTACTTCCGTTCCTTCACGGTAGCTACTCCAGTAAGAAACCTCAGCAACGCCCATCCAACCGATACGAAGATCGTCGGTCTTGAATCATCTTTGTATTTTCCAATTCGAATCGTTCGATCAATTATTTGAAATGAGGGTTAGCTCGGCCTTTTCAAATAATTCACGTAATTAGAATTCAAATCAATTCTTTCCATGGTCATATTATTCGACAATCACATTTCAGTTTTTAGTATAATTTTCGTGTCAAACACATACAGCCATCAAATATCAAACAGATCAAGCCAAATTGGTTTATTTCCAATCCATGTTGCTTATAATATTTTATAACGATTTTTCGCCATTTTTATTTATTTAAAAATGGCCATATTTAATTAAACGACGTTTCAGGTCGTGCCGTGGCACTAGCGCTGTTTTCCCCCTAATTTGTTTTACATATATCGGAAAATCTAACCGTTGGATTTCTACAAAGTCTATATTAGTAGGAAGATATTCCCAAAGGGAACCCCACGGTTCCAGTTTCGTGAAAATCCGACGGTCGGATCTTCCACACTAGTCGTTTGAAGTTACGGTTTCAAAATTCGAACTACAGCGCCGTTATTCGATTTAATTTAATTATATTTATATATAAATATAAACGATTCTGGCGCTGTTTTTCTTCAGATTTGAATTAAACATTCCAGACAATCCAACCGTTAGATTTTTACAAGGTTGGTGCCGTTGGAAAGATATTTCCAAGGCTAACCCAGCGGTTGCGGTTTCGGGAAAATCCAATGGTCGGATTTCTCGTACTAATCGTTTCAAATTACGATCCCAAAACACGAACTGCACGGCTTCGATTACTTTCAATTCTATTTATATTTATATATATATAAATATAGTTCATTCCTTTATTTCAAATATAGTTCATTCATTTATTTCGACATCGTTCATTCATTTATTTCAACATCGTTCATTCATTTATTTCAACATCGTTTTCACTTCAAATATTTCACTAACGCCTTAATATTTCGAAAAATTTCGCCATAACCTCCTTTGTACGGGAAGGGGTTTGGAAATTTATTGGGCTGTGTTAGGTACCCAATAAATCCTATAAAGCATCCACATATTTATAGTGATATATTCTGGTGTTTACAGGGGAGCGTGTATAGATAATAATTCCAGAGAATAAATTCTCGTCACCCTGTCAAGCCCGAGGGAGCGTGTATTTTTAATTACTCCAGAGGATAAATCCTCGTCACCTCGTCCCATGTGGGAATAAATAGTCCATGTGCCGTATCTAATGACTAGCGAGACGTGATTATTGTCAACTCCAGACCCGTGTGGGGTTTTTATTAATCTGGCAATTTATCGTTATATTTTATATAGTCCATATTAGTCATCAGTTCAACCTGTAGTATATAATCATCGCCATATAAGCCTCTCGCTCGTATGGTAAATCTTCCACCTCGTCACACAAGCTCCAAATGCTTATGTGGAATATGATGAAGTATGCCTATCGTCAAGGAGTATGCTATGTAGTGTAGTTCAAAATTAATTGTTACTATCCTATGGCGATGTTTATTATTTCACACAGAATAACCAGCACTCCGCATCCAATGGCACTCACAGGAGTTGATATAAAAATAAAATTGCGCAGCCAACTCATCAAGGCTTACCTATTTGTCGGGCACGCAAATAATTTCTTTACTCTACAGCTAATCCATTTTCCTGTTCAACACATGTATATATATGCAGAACAAAGCTAATAATAATATTTCTAACGAACTAATATTTATTTCAATACGTGTGTATTTTTATCAAAGCGTATACATGATGAAAGAAATATTTTTATCATCAAAAATATTTATTCAACACGTGAATGTTTTTAACACTTCATATTCACAATAAAAATGTAGTTTTTATTGTCTATTCATTTTATTTTAAAATACGATAACATTCAACACATGAGTTTCAATTCAACGAATGAATTTCAATTCAACACATGAATATTCTCTATAGTTTGTATATATATAAAAATGTGATTTTTATCGTTAAATCTATTTGTTTAAAATTCGAATAATATTCAACACATGAATTTCAACTCAACGAATGAATTTCAATTCAACACATGAATATTCGCTATAGTTTGTATATATATAAAAATGTGATTTTTATCGCTAACTCTATTTGTTTAAAATTCGAATAATATTCAACACATGAATTTCGATTCAACGAATGAATTTCAATTCAACACATGAATATTCGCTATAGTTTGTATATATATAAAAATGTGATTTTTATCGCTAACTCTATTTGTTTAAAATTCGAATAATATTCAACACATGAATTTCGACTCAACGAATGAATTTCAATTCAACACATGAATATTGGTTTCAACATATGTAATTAATTTCAACAAATGAAAATTATTCTAACACATGAATATTTCAGAAAATTTCGACAGCATAACGGCAGGGTAGTTAAAACCAGGACCGTCCCTAGTACGACTCCTCGCTCTACCTTAAAACATCGCGGTTTTTGACAATGGGGATCATGCATCTAGTTCGCACGCAGGCGGCATGTTTTAATTTCATTTCCATAATCCTATTCTAATTTGTTTCAACCACAAGAGGGTATTTTTCAACCACAAAGGTATTTTTCAACCACAATATCAACCACAAACAATTATTTCCAACCATTCGTCATACCATATAATATCACGCCAATCACAAGCAATAAATATCGTCCATGGTTTGTGGACGAGGGGAGTATGTATATTTATATATATATATTATTTCTATAATTCACTTGCATTTCATCACAATTCAAAGCATATATGTTTCATACAACGCTTGTATAATTTATACATCGCTAATATAACTTATACCACACATGTACATGAGGTATACAATGCGTATATAATTTACACTTCGCTTATATAATTTATACAACACGATTCCATTCACATAATTTAGTTTAGATTCCTCACATTGGTTTTTGAAGTGCTAAAAATCGTAGGAAGATCAGAAAAATCCGCGGCTTCTGCTAGATGGTAGAGAGCCTCCCTGCGGTCTCGATGTTTCCTGTTTCATCGAATTTCGTTAACACACTAAAAAGATATGATTTTTCAAAGTTTTTCAACACTTAAAAGTGTTATTTTCAATTCAGAAATTTCAAAGCAGAGTGCTTTTCAAACCTTCAAAACTAGGTTCTGAATTAAAATCAAAACCGTAGCTCGATGTCCAGATCAGATCCTACGACGTCGAAGAGCTACGAACAGGCTTCCTATCGACGGTGGTGGCAGCGAACTTGGTGGCTCTAGCGACGATCGGCGGCGGTGGAAAGATGTGAACTTCCTCGACGAAATTCGACGTCGATCGGTGATGGTTTCTGACGAGGCTGGGTTTGATTTGAAGAGGGGAGGAAGGCGATCGGAATTGTCAACTGGAGGTGGCGGCGATCGAGGTGGAAAGGTTTGAACGGGTTTTCGCTGTTCATTCTGGGGATTGATCGACTTTTTGAGATGAGAGAGAAAATGGAAGATATTTTCTAATATATTATATTTTGAAATTCCTATAATATCCTTTCTAGCCAACGTACACCAATTTCAACCCAACGACTGTCGCCCCTAGCTAAATACCCCCATTCCGGACACAATGGGATATGTTTCGTTGGCCAATTCGACTGTTACAGTCAGTTATTTTTCAGATTAAAGTATAAAACATTTTATATTCAATTTGAACGTACATTTCAATTTGCCAGGGCCACAAACTGAATCGAAAAATTCCAGAAAAATAAATCTAGCTTTGTTTTGACGATACAGTCCCAACAAAACCAGTTTCGTCGAATTCTGAGCTCGTATGCAAAATTTCCATTTTCAGGTCGACCCATTTTAACAGAAATTGATCAATCACATTTTCTTTTGCCCCGCTCACACACTAGCTTCAAAAATTATGAAATTTGAAACCTAGCAATAGTTTGACATCCCGGATCCAACAAAAGTGGTTTCGTCGAATTCCGAGGTAGTATGCAAAATATCTATTTTCAAGGGCTATATATACTATATAGGGACCTTTCCGAAAATTCATTTGGCCATAACTTTTGATTCCCGTTATGAAACTTCGATTTTTCAGATTCGTTAGAAAGGTATTCATAAACAGATTTAAATATTTTTGGTTTCGCTAAAATCTATTATATTTTCCACCCGGTACAGTCAGACAAAGTTTGTATTCAAATTTTCTAACTGCCTCACTATTCCCAATTCATTATTTTATTGAAATATGCTATTTCAATTGTTCAAATTCTTTGACAATAACCAATTTTAAAATTTTTAAACTGGTTCACATTTTCCGGGTTATTACACGTGTCCCATCCTCGACTTGGGTCGAGCTCACAAAGGTACTTAATGGGTTACTGGTTTGAAAGGGCCCTCATGCTTGACACAAGCCTTCCACCTATGCCTGGTCCCCACTAAGGTTTCCCCACTTAACCCCATTCTTATTCATGTCTTCTTACATGTTTCAATCTTGGTTAAGTGCATCTAATCATATTTCACATGCTACTCAAGGCACCCACTTAATTTCACATGCCACCCAAGGCACCCACTTAACCCCCCATGTACCATCACATGTTTACCTGGTTAAGTGTTACTTAATTCATTAGAACCGGAACCTTGTAAAAACCTCCCACATTAGGCTGACATTTGCGGTTGTTGGATTTGCCGGGTGGGTCCGGGCAGTCTTTTACTGCAAACGAGCCTAACCTCGTGTCTTTACAATTGTCACGCATTTAGTTCGTGCCTTTGACCTCTCACATTAGACTGGCATTTGTGGCTGCTGGATTTGCCGGGCGGGTCCGGGCAGTCTTACACCACAAAAGAGTCTAACCTCGTGTCTTAGGCGGTTAATTATTACACATCTTTATTTAATCCCAAATTGGATTAATATCCCTATTCAAATTTGTTAATAAATTCCAAATTTATTTATGTCCATAATTGTCTCTTAAAATTTTGTCCATAAATACCAATTATGCCAATTAATTTCTCAAATTAATTATATGTCCTTTAAGGCCATTTTTTGCCAAATTATGTATATTTAATTTTATCCCATCATCCCCACGCCGTTCGTACGTTTTCATATGACATATGTTAGACTTGCAAATAGTCTAACTTATAAAAAGAAAAACAACATCACATGACACATAAAATAGATCTAGGGATCATGACATAAGATTACATAGCCAATAACTTGCATATGAATTTCATTCAAACTAGCATATGATACAAAACTAGCATAGGTAATGGGCTAACTTATGTACTGCTATAGATCCAAACATAAAGGTGTGAACTTGCATATGGATCTAAACATAAAGATGTAAACTTGCATATACATCTAAACATAAAGATGTAAACTTGCATATACATCTAAACATAAAGATGTAAACTTGCATATGGGTCTAAACATAAAGATGTAAACTTGCATATGGATCT
This sequence comes from Allium sativum, assembly GCA_030737875.1. Classification (NCBI taxonomy): domain Eukaryota; kingdom Viridiplantae; phylum Streptophyta; class Magnoliopsida; order Asparagales; family Amaryllidaceae; genus Allium; species Allium sativum. The sequence continues at coordinate 222,219,110 of CM060912.1, read as the reverse complement.
AGACATAAAGGTTAATGTCACATAAACTAGCATATGCATATACATGTCTCACATATATTTTAACAACCCAAACTTGCATAAGATTCATACATGAATATATAATTCAATCATCACAAACTTGCATAAGATATATGATTCAACTTGCATAAGACTCACATAAGAACTAACATATGATCCAACTTGTATAAGACTAACATATGATTCAACACCACAAACGTATATATAATTTACATCACATGATTTAGAATCATATTCTCATAATCCCAACTATATCTTATCATAATTAAATTAATTAATTATTTTGTGAAAGAAATCATACTCACAATTAAAAAGAATAGTCTTTTCTTTCTGGGATCTGTATTCTGAAACTGAATTGCTCGCCTTTGATGTAGACTAATCGTTATTTAGATTTGATTTGATTTTGATTCAAGCTTCCATCTTGCTTTAGGGTTGAAAGTGTATGGCGGCTACTCTAGGTTCTCCATTGACGGCATGGCGGCTCTTCTTATGAATTCATGTGATTACGGTTAGGGGTTTAGGAGCGTTTTTATAGAAGTTTAATTTAATAAGAGCCGTCGGATTAACCTTGGGATAACCAGAACCATCAGGACCACTCAGATGCCACATCAGCCCTTAGGGCGAATCGGGCCACGGGTTGACAGCCAAACACCCTGGATCGACCCCTAGTCGACCCAGCGATGCTCGGGTCGACTCCGAAAATGGTGTGGTTCGGCTATTCCCCCTCCCGATTCGCTGTTTTGAACTTTTTTTTTTGAATATATATATATATATATATATATATATATCACATATGCATTCAAACTTCAAGGCTTAACAACTTCTTCATAAGTTATCCGTTTTATTCAAACCAAATGTCTATCTTGACCCAAAATTTTGAGACAACATAATAACGCAACCCATTTTACTTAATTCTTCTTTTAAAAATTAAGTATACTCTAATTTGTGAATTTTAATGTTATAAAATTACGGGGTGTTACATTCTCCTCTCCTTAAAGGATTTCGTCCCCGAAATCTCTAAGTTAAGAAGAATGTATCCTACCAACCAATCATCCATCTACTCAACCATCATCCACAACATCCATTGTCCTTAAAGAAATTTCTAATGCTATATGAACTTATGCAAAAATGTGTGTATATGTTCCTTATCTAATGCAAAGATCAGGCGGTCCACTGATTCAGTTGACCTCCTTAATGCAGATCATGATAGTGCCATGCGTACATTATATATGCGAAAGAATCCTATCGATACATATTATTTCTACATGTGTGCACAACCATTCATCAAAATGGAGCATCCATATGATAACACAACCATTACATCCATTAATTTAGATATGCACACGCATTTATATGCAAAATGAAGGTGATTGAGCCGATCTAGTGCCTAATGTGTGTGTACATGCATCCACAAGCAACCAGTAGCAACCACTTGCATGCATTTGCATCCACCAAACATAACATGTCTCAAACACATGTTTGCAACCATAGGGTTCTTCCTAACTAAAGATCGAAGATGTCATTGCAAAGATAATACTAAAAGATAGGACAAGTTTCAACAAAGCGGTAGAAAAAGGAGAAATTAAAACATACCCTCAAAAAGGAAAGGGTACAGCGTACGCATTTTGTCTTCCGTCTCCCAAGTCGCGTCTCTTTGATCATCTCCCCATTGCACTTTGACCAACTTGACCTCTTTGTTGCGAAGCTTTTTGACCTCTGATCCGAGAATGTGTGTAGGAGCTCGTCTGATCGTGGCATTGCGCTCTACTTCCACTTCTTCGAGCGTACTCGGCTCTACCACTTCCACCGTATCGTGTAAACACTTACGCAAATGCGAAACGTGAAACACGTCATGAACTCCGCTGAGCTTCTCTGGTAACTTTACTCTATACGCCATATGTCCAATCCTCTCCGTAATTGGAAAGGGTCCTACGAACCTCGGTGCCAACTTCCCTACTGATCCAAAACGGACTACGTTTCTTAACGGTGACACCTTAACAAAAACCATGTCCCCAATATTGAATCCAAGATCGGTTCGTCTCCTATCAGCATATGACTTCTGTCGGTCCTGCGCCATCTTCATTCACTATCGAATCAGGTCTATCTTCTCCGAAGTCTCCCTAATCATGTCGGGTCCAAGCAAAACCTTATCAGTGGATTCCCACCAACATATAGGTGATCGGCACGGTCGTCCATAAAGAGCCTCAAAAGGTGCCATGCCAATGCTAGCCTGAAAATTATTATTATAGGTGAACTCCACTAGTGGAAGGTGTTCTTCCCATGTTCCTCCAAAGTCTAGGATGCATAGTCTCAGAAGGTCTTCTAGAACCCGATTTACTCTCTCGGTCTGGCCGTCCGTTTGAGGGTGACAAGCGGTACTTAAGCATAATTGCATTCTTACCACCTCTTGTAAGCTTTTCCAAAATTCGCTTGAGAAAATGGGATATCTATCGCTCACAATGCTAGAGGGTATGCCATGCAAACAAACTATCTCTCGAAGGTAAATAGATGCTAACCACGCGGCAGTCCTTTTACTTTTAACGTAAATAAAATGGGCACTTTTGGTAAGTCTGTCTATAATTAACCAAATCCTCGTATTACCCTTCCTTGATCTTGGTAACCCATCTACAAAATCCATGGAAACGCTTTCCCATTTCTAAAGAAGAATCTCTAAGGGATGGAGCAAACCTACAGGCTTCTTTTGCTCCGCCTTGACTTGTCGGCACACTAAGCATCTAGCAACGAACTCGGCCGCATCCTTCTTCATTCCGGCCCAAAAGAAAACTCGCTTCATATCCCCATACATCTTATCACCACCATCATGTATGGTCATCTTAGAGCGATGTGAGTCTTCAAGAATTGCCTTCTTCAAACTCTGGTCTTGTGGTACGCAAAATCTTCCATCTCTACGTAGCCAACCTCTCTTATCTATAGCATATCTATCAAGATGACTCAAGGACTCCCCTCCTATAAGCTTGCCTACTATCTCAACCAACTGTGGGTCATTTCGCTGTGCCTCTCCAACTCGACCCAAAAGTGTAGGTTGCACCTCTAACGATGCCAATAATCCGGGTACATAATCGACAGAGGGTCTGAAGTCAAAGGAAGATATATACTCCAAACTTTGCCGCTCTACGAACAAAGGACTTAAAGTTAACTTCTTTCTACTTAAGGCGTCGGCTACAACGTTACCCTTGCCAGGAGTATATGCGATCTCAAAATCGTAGGATGCCAAAAACTCCATCCATCTCTATTGCCTCAAGTTTAGGTCCTTCTGAGAGAATAAGTACTTTAGCGACTTATGGTCTATATACAACTCAAACCTCTCGCCAAGAAAATAATGACGCCATGAATTAAGCGCAAAAACTATGGCCGCCAACTCTAAGTCGTGTGTAGGGTAATTTTTCTCGTGGGCTTTCAACTGTCTTCCACTATAGCATATCACCCTTCCCTCTTACGTTAAAACTGCGCTAAGCCCTGTCCCGCAAACATCGGTATATACAGTGAATGTCTTACTCCCGTGTGGCAAAACTAAAACTGGAGTTGTCATCAAAACCCTCTTCAGACGTTGGAAAACATCGTCACAGTCAACGTCTCAAGTAAAAGTCAAATTCTTCTTCGTTAATCGAGTGAGAGGGGCTGATATCTTCGCAAAGTCCTTAATGAACTTCCTATAATAGCCAGCCAGCCCTAAAAAGCTTCTTACTTCTGTTGCGTTCTTAGGAGTTTTCCAATCTTGGATTGTCACCACCTTGGCGAGATCCACAACTATCCCTTCCTTAGAGACCACGTGTCCTAAGAACCTCACTTCTTTTAACCAAAAATGGCACTTGGAGAACTTAGCTTTTAGCTGATGCGCTCGTAGGGTCTCTAAGACTTCCCTAAGATGTAGGGCATGCTCTTCTTCATTTTTAGAGAAAACCAGAATATCGTCTACAAAGACTACCAAAAACTTGTTTAGAAACTACCTAAACACCCTACTCATTAAGTCAACAAAGTATGCGGGTGCATTCGTCAAACCAAAAGGCATGACGATCCACTCAAAGAAACCGTCAGGAGTTCTAAAGGCAGTCTTATCGATGCTATCTTCAGCCACCCTTAGCTGATGAAACCCTGTAGCTAAATCCAGTTGCGAGAAAACTGAAGCACCCACCAACTGATCAAATGAATCGTCTATCCTTGGCAATGGGTGCCTATTCTTCTTTGTTAGCTTATTCAGCTCTCTATATTCCACGCACAATCTAAGTGAACCATCAGCTTTTGTAGCAAAAACGACTGGAGCACCCAACTCCGAAATACTTCTTCTTATGAACCCCTTCTTAAGCAATTCTTTCACTTGCTTACTGAGTTCTCTTCTCACTC